>VFSX01000407.1:5000-115000 GCA_016618255.1 Chlamydomonas sp. UWO 241 | reverse complement strand
TGTTACTTGTTGCTGGGGGACAACCATGCTAACGCCACTCATACGACTCATACGACTAATACGACTAACACGGATGATGCCACTGACCATGGGCACGGGGCCCCGTTTGCCCTCCCCACGACGACGGCCACGGAGCGGGCGGCAGCGCTAAATAATTCATTTACTGAGGCGGAGGTGTATGCGGCACTGATGGGCATGGACGCGGGCAAAGCCCCAGGCGTAAACGGCATGCCGATAGAGTTCTATCAGAGGGCATGGGCTAGGGCGGCGGAGGGGGGCGATGCAACGGATGCTGTGGATGAGGAGCACCTGCTCGCTGGCCCCATAACACACCTGCTCAATCGGGTCTTCCGTGAGGGGTACCCGACTGCATGGCACTTGGGGGCAACCACGCCGGTGCCAAAGCCGAAAGGCAGCCTAGACGTGCGGGACGATTACCGAGGGATCACGGTGGGGAATGCCCTCGCCAAGCTATACAGCTTGGTGCTTATGAACAGGCTGGACGCCTTAGCAGAACGGGAGGGGTACCGGGCGCGGGGCCAGGCAGGCTTCCGGAAGAAGAGGGGGACCCCAGATAATGCCTTCATCCTGCAAAACCTTATTGAGAAGAGCGGCCTCCAGCGCAAACCGCTGTACGCCGCCTTTATTGACTTCAGGAAGGCTTACAATTGCGTGCACCGCCCATTGCTTTGGGAGTGCCTAAGGAGCCTGGGGGTACATGGGGAGTTCATGGCGGCACTGATTGCCATGTACAATGGGTCCGCAATGTGTGTGCGCATCGATGGGAAAGTGGGACCCGCGTTTCCTTCACAAGGGGGTCATGCAAGGCGACCCACTGTCACCGCTGCTGTTTGGGCTTTTTATTGACGCATTGGAGGGAGTACTAGACGCAGAGCTCCCGGGTGATGGGGTGGAGATGGCCGGGCGGTTACTACGGCTGCTGCTGTACGCTGATGACTTGACGCTGCTGGCAGAGACGCCTGAAGCGCTTCAACGCATGCTAGATACTCTGCACGCCCTTTGCGGCACGCGCGCACTAACAGTAAACGTTAAGAAGTCAGAAGGGGTGGTGTTCAATGACCAGTTCTGCCCAGTCGGGGCGGCAGGGGGGAGGGTAACGCTGAAGTTTGCAGGAGCACATCTACCCATGACACACGAGTTCCCATATCTGGGCATGCTCTCACCACCGGCGGGCAGTGGGGGGGGACGTGGGCACCCGACGCTCTAGGGGCCAGCGCACCAGATACGCGCTAACTCGCAGATGCTATATAATACGCCTTAGGAATATTGGCATTAAGGCCCACCTCTTCGACACGCAAGTACGGCCTGTGCTAAATGACGGGTGTGAGGTGTGGGGCCCTGCGATGATGGCGGATGCTGGGGGGGGCGTGTTTGCCGGGGCGGGCGGACGGTGGGAGAGAGGCAGGAGTGGGAGGGGCGCTAAGGCCGCACGCGACGGATGGCGCACCCTGGAGGAAGTGCTTCTGCAATTTACCCGTGCGTCCCTAGGAGTCCGCAGCAACGGGCAGCAACTGGGGATTTTGGCGCGGGAGGCGGGGTGGCGGCCGCTGGCGGCAGATTGGCTGCGCCAGGCGACGCGCTTTTGGGATAAGGCGCGGGGGCGGCCTGACGGTGACCTGCTTAAAGATGCAATGCGGGAGAGCTGGGGGCTGGCCGAAGCGGGGGGGACGTGCTGGGCGGCACGCTTGCAGGTGTGCCTCGGAACTGTGGGGCACACCCTGGCGTGGGACCAGGAGGGACCGGTACGCATCACCAACCTGCTGGACGTGGCGACCGCGGCGTGGCTGGCCGCCGCGACAAGCACACCGGCGCTGCCGAGCGGCACTACCGTGCGTGATGTACCTGAGGAGTGGTCGCGCGGCTTTAAGATGCTGACCTACATGCGGTGGATGGCGGGAGCGATAGCAAGCCACCGGCCCTGTTGAGCTCAGGGCTGAACAGTGCTGCCCGGATCACGGCTCTAGCTAGGTTCAGGATGGGGCTCCATGAGCTGCAGATAGAGCGGGGGCGCTACGCCGTGGCGGGACAGAGGCAGCGACGCAGCCAGCGGGCGTGCTGCCTATGCGGTGGGCTAGAGGATGAGGCACACATGGTATTTGAGTGCCCTGCCTATGAAGAGGCACGGGTGCAGGCCCACAGCCTGTTTCGGTCCATCCCTCGCCCCGAGGAGGCCGATTTAGATGAGCGGATGCGGGAGTTTATGAATCCTCGGCCAGGCCAGGAGAAACCCAGGTTTTGGCACGAGCTGGCTGACTTCCTTGTCGCCTGTTTTGAGACACGCACCGCGTGCACAGCAATCATGATGGCAGATGGCATGCTAGGGGTCTAATTTTGACAGCTGCCGGCCTCTTTCCTAGGGTCAAATGCGCCATCAAAGGCGTCCGACGGACTGTAAAATCGACCACACACACGCACACACACGCACACACACACACAAACGCACGCACACACCTGCATGCCCGCCTTCAGCTGCGCCCGGTTGCTGTTCAGCCCGCTCTGCAGGCCTTCGACCTGAGTGCGCGTGCTGTTCACTGACGCCTGTGCGTGCGTGCGTGTGTGTACATGCGTGTGTGTGTGTGCGTGCGTGCGTGTGTGTGTGCGTGTGTGTGCGTGTCTGTGCGAGCCGTTGACTGACGCCTGTGCGTGTGTGTGCGTGTCTGTGCGAGCTGTTGACTAACGCCTGTGCGTGTGTCTGTGTGTCTGTGCGAGCTGTTGACTGACGCCTGCGAGCGTGTGCGTGTGCATGCGTGTGCGTGTGCTGTTGATGGAATCCTGTGTGGACGTGTTTGTGTGTGTGCGTGTGTGTGTTGGGGGAAGGAGGCAGGAGGTAGATGAAGGAGCTCTTGTGCTTTCCCACGCATGCTCACGCACGCACGCACACACACACGCACCGCGTGCACATCAATCATGATGGCAGATGGCATGTCAAGGGGTCTAATTTTGACAGCTTCCGGCAACTGCAACTTTCCCAGGGTCTAATGCGCCATCAAAGGCGTCCGACGGACTGTAAAATCGACCACATGCCAGTGATTCTCTTTTCGGCTCTACCCAGCCATTTGGGTGTATTCCGGCTGTACTTTGGGGCTCGATTAACGGAGGCGCGTTCTCGTCGCCAAGCCCTGGACCCAGTAATGCGGCGCTGCTGGTGATGAGGATCTCCGTGCCGCTGACGAGCGGGGTAAAATACGACTGGCCCGGCTCCTGCTAGACTGCCCTCGGTGGAACACTTCAGGAGCGGCTTGCCCGGCGCTGCTATGGCTTGGCGAGTAGCCGCAGCGCTGCCACGGCCCGTGCTGGGAGACGGCCCTTATCCTCCCCCCATGCAGGACGCCTTGCGGCACCGATCTCGACGAGTTGATCGACGAGCAGAGGAGCTGGCGCCCGTCAACGCATGCTGGACATTGGTCAAGATGGTTGCCCGTGGAGGCGGGCTACCATCACGGCTTCAGCGGTGGCGACCGCCGAGGCAACACAGAGTAAATCCGCTTCACCAATCGCAGCGTTCGTCACCGCGCTCATCCTCGGGGTCGCTCGTCTGCCGGTGACTGGCGTTGGAAGGTCTTCAGGCAGCCTCCATGACAACTCTGTCGTCCATGCACCCCTGGAGGGTGGGACCTGGCCATGCATGAGGCATGGGGCGCCGGCTGAGCCCCATGCAAACGAGAGCTGGACAGCCATGCACTGCCAGGCGGGGACCGTTCCAGTCAGCGCCAGTCGGCTCTGCCGGCTTGACTGGCCACAAGGCCACTACTGTGACCCTGAGGAAGGTCCTCTCCTATATGCTCCTTGCCAGACATGTCTCTCAGAGACCGCTGTTTGGGGTAGTCTAGCCGGCGGGAGCGGTAGTCTATTGGCCGGGAGCCGGCGGTACTCTAGTACTGAAGTGTGCTGGAGTATCGGCGGGTGTCTCTAGTAGAAGAGTAGCCTGCTGAGCTGGAACCCCCGTGTTACTGTGACTGTTACCGGCTGTACTTTGACCTTGCACACAGCTCAACCCATGCAGTGGATTGCTAGTCTGACAAGCCAGCCAGAGCACCTCAACAGCCTTCAAATGACCTATGAACGAGGATAAACGGTCAACTAGAGGTCAACGGTCAATGCATTCTAAGCAAAATCCAGCTGTGGAACAATTCATTAAAAATCCTGAAAAGGAAATCACTGCCACACGCACACCAGACACACTGTGCAGCCGCGTGATCCGCCTCATCCCCCAGCACACACACACACACGCACACACACACACACACACACACACAAACACACACACATACACACACACACACACACATGCACATACGCACACACGTGCGCGCACACGCGCGCACACACACACACCTGCGCAGCCGCGTGCTCCGCCTGTTTCCCTGACAGCACCCTGTTCTTGTCAGCCAGGTCCTTACTGCACGCGCGCGTGTGTGTGTGTGTGTATATGTGTGTGTGTGGGGGGGGGCGCGTGTGTGTGTGCGTGTGTGTGTGTGTGTGTGTGTGTGTGTGTGTGTGTGTGCCTGCCTCCCTGTTCTTGTGGGCGGCACTACCAGCACACACGCCGCATCCTGCTTTTGGTAACTGACTGGTCAGTTTGTTGCCCTAGATAGCAAGTCTGTCAACATCACAACCACCCACTGCCGCGTCACCAGCGCCTTGTCAGTGTCAGCCTTGATCTCAGAATGTGGTATCTGCATGTTGTGACTGACAAGTCAGTTACTTAACAAGTTAGTTAGTTAGTTGACTCGTAGTCAGCAAGTTAGCTAACAACCCAAACCACCCACCGCTGCGTCGCCAGCGACTTGTCAGCATCTGCCTTGATCTCAGCGGTGGGCGGCAGCGAGGACACACCCAGCAGGCGCAGCAGCTTGGGGCGGGAGCGCTCGAGAGACGCTGTGAAAAAGGTGTGTGAGTGTGCGTGTGTGTCTTGGATGGGGGGGTAGCTGAATTGTGATTCCGCTAAAGTCGGAATCATAGGCGCCCAACGGGCGCAGCAGCTTGGGGCGGATGCGATCGAGGGAGGCTCGAGAGTTGCTGTGGCATGCGTAAGGGAGACGCACGCAGCAGAGGGTGTGCATGCGTGCGTGCGTGCGTCACATGTGGCGACATCCGCACTCCACACCCCACACTCCACACAAGTCAGCGACGCCTCCTTGGTGGGGAGCTCCCCCACACCCCAAACCCCACACCCCACACTCCACACCTCACGCCCCACACTCCACACCCCACACTCTACACCTGCCAGCGACGCCTCCTTGGTGGAGAGCTCCTGCTGGCGCAGCCGCAGCTTGGTTCCGGAGTCGGAGACAAAAGACAGGCGCTCGCGCTCCTACATGGAATGGGAAGTGGTGCATCAATGTGTGTGCATGTGTGTGTGCGCGTATGTGTGCGTGTGTGTGCGTGTGTGTGCATGTGTTTGTATGTGTGTGTGTGCGTGTGTAGCACAACAGTCGCAGGTTGGTACCAGAGTCAGACACAAAAGACAGGCGCTCGCACTCCTACATTCCATCGGTGGGAAGTGGTGCATGGATGTGTGTGTGTGTGTAGCACAGCAGTCGCAGGTTGGTACCGGAGTCGCGCACTAAAGGCAGACGCCCTTGCTTGTGAACGGATGCATGGCGGGGGGAGGGGTGCCCATGTGTGTGCGCATGAGGAAAAATTTACAGGCCGTCGGACGCCTCTGATGGCGCACTACACGGTGTGTGTCCCTGTGCGTATTTGCGTGTGTGCGTGCGTGCGTGTGTGTGCGTGTGTGCACGCGTGTGTGCGTGTGTGCACGCGTGCGTGTGTGTGTGTGTGTGTGTGTGTGTGTGTTTTGTTCAAAGTAGCGCAGTTACAGTTACATCGGCTTTCCAGCAAAGACTACCTCTAGCCCTAGTACCACCGCCTAGACCCAAGTCCAGTTCTGGCCCTAACAATTACTTGTGAGGGGCGGTAGCCACCAGCCGGCTGCCTGCCAACGTGTAGTCCCAGAGCAAAAAGGAGAGCTATTGTGCGACGCCTCCAAAATAGGTCCTAACTGCTTCTAGGGGATAGGGGGTCAAGTGGCGCTTGCCAATCTACTTGACCGCCGTGGTGGAGGGGCCGGCGCCTGAGGGGCAGCCGGACCGTACACCACGGCTCTCCACCCGACCCTATCCTGAGCACGCTCAAACGCCGTGTCCGAAAAAGTCTTCCAATCAGAACGAGTGCCACTAGTTTCGCCTAGCTGCTGAATCAGTAGCTTAAGAAAATAGTGTCGGGAGGAGGCTGGAGGCCGGCCTTGCTGCCGAGCCACATCCATTGTGCAGTCAAAAGTCGTACGAGGAAGACGAGAAGCCGGCATACGCATCACATGGCCTAGCCACTGCATTGATCGCTTTGCCACAAGGCTCTCAATTGGCTCAGTGTCGCACGCCTGCCGAATATAAGTTAATCTGTGCCGGTCGACCAGGCGCACACCCAGAATGCGACGAAGGCAGTTAGAGTGGGCAACCTCCAATCGAGTCAGTTGTGTTTTAGTAGGGGCCCATGTTTCGCAGCCGTACAGAAAGTGGGGCAGCACGAAAGTGTTGTAAACCCGCATCTTAGACTGCACTTGCATCTTCTTGCTGGCCCAAATCTTATCAAAAGACGCAAACACGCCCAGCGCGCGACCGACACGCACACCGATCTCCTTTTCCACACCACCACTCTGGGTTATCCAACTCCCTAGATACTTAAATGCAGAGACGGTCTTCACTTCACCACCAGTCAGCGCAAACGTGGGCAGATCCGCGTCAAAATCTGCTGGCAAAATCATCACTTCTGTCTTGGCGGCGTTGATTTGCATGCCAAAGCTAGAGGACACTTTGTCAAGGATTTTCAGCATAAGCGCCAACTGAGCTGGGTCATGCGAGAACAAACATAAATCGTCGGCATACATCAGCATTACTATGCGCTCAACCGACGACGACAACACAGAGCCGCCGGCTCGGGTCACGACTGACACGCCAGCCCCCTCTGGCATCATGTCTAGCGCCTTTTTCACTATGTGGTCAATAAAAACATTGAACAACACAGGAGCAATGACGCACCCCTGTCGCACACCAGACGACACGGGGAATTCGTGCCCGATTTTCCCAGCCAGCCGCACGGCAGCTGCGGTGTTGGTGTGAAGATCCTCCAACAGATCAATAATGTGCGGATGAACACTATATAATCTAAGGACTCTCCACAGTGCCGCACGGTTTATGCAATCGTAAGCTTTAGAATAGTCGACAAATGCCACAGCCATGCATTGTTTGTACTCGGCATGTGCCGCGCTCAGCGAGCGCAGAGTAAAAATCGCATCAACAGTGCCTCTGCTTTTTCTGAAACCACACTGAGCCTCATGCAACTGACCATCAACCTGCGTGGAGACGCGGTGCAGAAGTATGGCAGCGTACACTTTCCCGGCAATAGAGAGAAGGCTTATACCGCGGTAGTTACCAGGGGAGTCACGCGGACCCTTCCCCTTATATAACGGTGTGATAATAGCAGTTTTCCATTCCCTCGGGGCTCTCCCCGACCGCCATACGGCGATGATGACCCGGTGGAGCCATGCGATGGCAGGTGGGCACCGCAACAGCATGGCGTCCAGCTGGTCACCGCCCGGAGCGGCGGCCGAGCGCAACGCTCGCACACACGCCTCCGTCTCAGCCAGGTCAGGGGGGCGCCCGTGCGCTTCGTCCACCTCTGTGGCGCGTGTGAGCTCAAACGCCGCTACATCGTTCTCCAGCTGGTTCAGGGTCTCGTCGCTGAGCTTGGTCTCCCCGCCATATAGCTTGTCGAATGACTCTGTCATGGCCTTCAGCACCCCGTCTGGACCGCTGTGCAGCGCGCCCGAGACGTCCCGCATGGCAGGTGGGATCTGATGGCTGCGGCTGCGGCCCGCCAGCCTGTCGCACGCGCGCGCAAACTGGCGCAGATTCTTCTTGCGTAGCATGTCTTGCGCCTCCGCCACCTGCTGGCCGATCCACCTCTCCCTGTCTCTCTGCACAGCTGCGTCGGCCGCGCGGTTGGCGCGGTTGCGCTCTCGTTTGGCAGCAGCAGACTTACTCAAAGTAGCGCAGCAAAGAAAATAACGCGCGCTGCGGCAGGCGCGGCCATAGGCTATAGGCCAAGGGGGGGTATGGGATGGGATGGGATGGGATAAGATGGGATAAGATGGGATGGGATGGGATGGGATGGGATGGGATGGAATGGGATGGGATGGGATGGGATGCGTCGGGTTGGGGGGCGCGCCATCACGGCACAGCCTCATCTCCACACGCACACACACACACGCGCACACACACACGCGCACACACGCGCACACACGCACCTGCCGCAGCGCGCTGATCTTCGCCTGTGCCACCTCGATCACACCGCGCTCGCGTGCAGCGTCCGCCTCGTACGTGCTGCGCGGTGTAAGAAGGAATGCAATGAAAGAGAGAGAAGGAGAGAAGAATACGATGAGAGAGAGAAATTAGATATGAATACAATAAGAGGTGGAGAGAGAAAGAGACTGATGCATGCACAGCAAATTCAGGTGGCAGCTTGCGTGCAGCGTCCGCCTTGTACGTGCTGTGCGCGTGGGGGCACGGGGTAAAAAAACATCCATGTTTTACAGGGATTGCTGCCGATTTGTTATTGGCTGTACCACCTTCCTTGCACATGCGCCGCTGGTCAGGCGGCAGTATGGGCACAGCGCCCGTCTCGTACGTGTTGGGCGCGTGTAGGGGGATGACGTGGTAAAATATCATCTATGTTTTCTAGGGATTGCCGCCGATTGAGAGTCTCTTTGTTTTACAACCCAACCAACCAGGCGGGGGTACTAGGGAGTTTTCTTGTATTGAATCACAGATGGATAGAAAACATGAATTTATATTGTTGCTGCGATTTAGCACAGAGAGATTTAGTGTGAAGGAGAAGTACATAACTAAGAGCAGTGCATGGCACCTAAGCTTCCATTCCGTCGCTAGCACCGCTCCAATTCTCAATCATTTTGTGGCTCGGGGGATTCCCTTTAAGCCGTGCCACCCACCCACCCTTCTTTAATCTGTTGTGGTATTTTCTGAGTGCTAGCTAGCCTCAGGTTCCAGCCACTCGACATCGGTCAGGGTGACTGCCATGCATTTTGGGCGGGTCACCGGCAGTGGTCCCTGGGAAGGAGTTAAGTTATTAGTTTTTCCCCGGCTCGAGCAACTTTGACCACTCATACCAGGCGCAATACATAGCAGGCGTTCACGCAACGCGTGCCGTCGTGTTGCTCTCGGCGACACCTTTCCAACGCATCCCTCCACACCCTCTCCCACAAAGCGTGGCGTGGTTTTCTGGGAAATGGGAAATCTGGCTCGGAGCGGTAACGGCTCGCATGGGAATCACAGGTCACCGGCAGTGGTCCCTGGGAAGGATTTTAGTAATCAGTTTTTCCCCGGCTCGAGCAACTTTGACCACTCATACCAGGCGCAGTACATAGCGGGTGTCCACGCAACACGTGCCGCTGTGCTGATCTCGGCGAGAGCTTTCCAATGCTCCCATCCACGCCCTCTCCCACCAAGTGTGGGGTGGTTTTCTGGGAAATGGGAGATCCGGCCCCGAGCAGTATACGGCTCGCAGGGGAATCACTGGTCACCTGCGGCCGGTGGAGGCCAGACTCTGCCCGAGCCGTGACCTTCCGTGGCGCAACACGCGTGACTGTAAGGAGAAACTGAACACTATGAAGACAGGTGAGACGGACCTCCTGGTGGTGGGGTAGCCTGAACCCCTCGAGGGAATACCCTCCTAGAACACCCCTAGAGGGAATACCCCTAGAGGGAATACCCTCCTAGAATACCCTCCTAGAGGGAATACAACAAGAGAGACACGTGTTTGAGTATGCACATGTGCAGTCAGGCGGCTGTATGTGCAGTGTGGGGAGCGTGCACCGTGGGAGGTGTGGGCCCCCCCCCTTATCTGTAATGTATCATATATCGGCACACACCTCCTGCCCAGCTCCCCCTCCAGGGCAACCACACACACGACAGTCATCCAAATCTGCAATTATCGACGGTAGGACCATGGGACCGGCCCCCCCTTATAACGTCAATTGGTTTCACACATCTGTCCAGCCCCCACCTTCTGACCACTCCTCCTGCTCGTGCGCCAGCCTGCCCCCCTTGCGCACGCCTCCGATGAACTTTCTGATGCATGGTTGGACAGGCAGTCCCTGTCCCCCCATTATAACATGTATTATCGCTCATCTCCTGCTCAGCCCCCCCTGCTCGTGCGTCAGCCTGCCCTTCAGGTCGCATGCACACATGTCACATGCACACACACGCACGCGACCCCTCTGCCTGCAGTCAACCTAGTACCGCCCTCAGGGCCTGTCCCTGGCATATCCCCCATGTGATGCAATGTGTATTATCTCACCTCCTGCTCAGCCCCCCCCCCGCTGCTTGTGCGTCAGCCTGCCCTGGTTGCGCAGACGTCCAGTGAACTATCTGAATGCATGGTTGGACAGGGCAGTCACTGTGCCCTTCATCCTAGAATGTATTATCCCTCACCTCCTGCTCAGTTCCCCCTGGTCGTGCGTGAGCTTCCCCTCCAGGTCGCGCACGCGTCCAGTGAACTCCTCCACCAACCCGGCGTCCACTGGGTTCATGGAGATCTGTGTGTGTGTGTGTGTGCTGTCAGGCAGCATCAGGGTTCGTGGAGATCTGTGTGTGCGTGTGCATTTGTGTGCATGCGTGTGTGTGGGGGCGTGTGTTTGTGTGTGTGTGTGTGTGTGTGTGTGTGTGTGTGTGTGTGTGTGTGTGTGTGGTGCCAGGCAGCATCAGGGTTCATGGAGATCTGTGTGCATGACATAGGGTGGCAAATGGGGTGGATTGAGGTTAGGTGAGGGGTGGGGACGGGGAAGGGAGGTGAGAGCCAGGTCCTTGCAAGAAACAACCACCGCCAGCCCAATGCCTCAGCCCCGTGATGATGTACCCCGTGCCGGTCAGCCTCACCGCTCACTCTTTATGCGCACGCCCTGCCACACTGCACACCCAAGTGAAGGCAAAGAGAAGGCCAGGAATAGAGCATACACTGTCGGGGCGTACCTCTGCCTCCAGCCCCGTGATCGTCCGCCAGTGCCGGTCAGCCTCGTCGCTCGTCATGCAAACGCCCTGCTACACCCCACACGCTAAGCTGGAGAGGAAGATCTGAAACACATAAAAATTGAGAGTCGGGGCCACCTCGAGTGCCGTGATTGTGCGCCCGTGTCGGTCAGCCTCGTCGCTCTTCACGCGCACATCCTTCTACACCCCACATCCTTCTACACCCGTTAGCTAAAGAAGAAGACCAGAAACACATAATAGAAGATAGTCGCGGCCCACCTCTGCCTCGAGTGCCGTGAGTGTGCGTCCGTGCCGGTCCGCCTCGGCGCTCATCATCGTGCGCCCTGCTACAGTCTAGACAGTAAGCCCTGAAATACACACAAAAAAATAAAAAAACTGACAGACTTGGATAGAGCACCCACCTCCACCTCGAGTGCCGTGATCGTGCGCCAGTGGTTCCGCTTAGGATGTTGGGAAAGTGACGGCTCACCCTGGACCTCACGCTCACTCCTTCCATCCCACCCCGTAGCACTTTTGAGGGTGCGGGGTGGCTAACCGGAACACTGTCATGCGTCCGTGCCGGTCCGCCCCATCGCTCTTCACATGCACATCCTTCTAAACACTAGGATGCATACGCATACCTACAAAAGCCTGGCAGAACACCCACCTCCGCCTCGAGTGCCGTGATCGTGCGCCCGTGCCGGTCCGCCTCGTCGCTCTTCATGCGACCGCCCTCGTGGGTGCGGCTGATCTCAGCCGTCACCTTGCTGATGTCATCGCCTAGGGACGCGTCCTTGCTCCTGTGCGGAGGCACGCCGTGTGTGTGCGTGTGTGTGTGTGTGTGAGAGAGAGAGAGAGAGGGAGAGAGAAGACGAGCGAGAGAGAGGGGTGCGTCCTTGCTCCTGTGCAGAGGCACGCCGTGTGGGGGGGGGGGGGGGGGGGAGAGAAGAAGAACAGATGCTGATGTCATCGCCTAGGGACGTGTCCTTGCTCCTGTGTGGCGGCACGCCGTGTGTGTGTGTGTGTGAGAGAGAGAGAGAAGGAGAAAGAGGGAGAGAGAGAGAGAGAGAAGAAGGGTGAGAGAGAGGGACGCGCCCTTGTTCCTGTGCGACACAACACAAATGGGAAAAAAGTGAGTGTTGGTGCGGCTGATCTCAGCCGTCACCTTGCTGATGTCGTCGCCTAGGGACGCGTCCTTGCTCCTGCGCGGAGGCACGCCGTGTGTGTGTGCGTGTGTGTGAGAGAAGAGTAAGAGAGAAGGACGCGTTGTTGCTCCTGCGTGGAGGCACGGCGCAACAAGGGAGGCACGCTGTGTGTGTGAGTGTGTGAGGGAGAGGGAGAGAGAGAGAGAGAGTGAGAGAAGAAGAATAGCGAGAGAAAGGGACCGTCCTTGCTCCTGTGCAGAGGCACGCCGTGTGTGAGTGTGTGTGAGAAACAGAGAGAGAGAGAGAGAAGGAGAGAGAGAGAGAGTGAGAGAGAGAGAGAGGAAGAGCGAGAGAGAGGGACGCGCCCTTGTTCCAGTGTGACACAAACGGGACAAAGAAGTAAAAAGTGCGGGTGCGGCTTATCTCCGTCATCTTGCTGATGTCATCGCCCAGGGACGCGTCCTTGCTCCTGCGCGGAGGCACGGCACAACAAGAACAGCATGCCGCGTGTGTTTGAGAGAGAGGGAGAGAAAAAGAGAGAGAGCGGGGGGGGGGAGATGCGTCCATACACCTGCGCCACAGCGCAAACAAAAACATGCACCACAAAACTAAACAAGGTGAGGATTTAAGCGAGGGTGGGGGGCGTTGGGGTGCGCACTGTGCACGCGCGTGTTTCGCTCACCCACGCGCAGACAGCAGCAGCGGCAGCAGCACGCACAGACACACACACACACACACACACACACCTGTGGATAGACTTGAGCTGTGCCAGCTCAGCCCCAGCCGCGCTGACCTTGCCCGACACAGCAGCACACACAAACACACACACGCACACACACACACACGCCCCCCCAACACACACACACGCACACACACACGCACACACACACACGTGGATCGAATTGAGCTGCGCCAGCTCTGCTTCCGCTATGCTGACCTTGCCCGACACAGCAGCACAGGCACACACGCACACACTCACACACACACACACACACACGCCCCCCCCCACACACACACGCACCTGTGGATGGACTTGAGCTGCGCCAGCTCAGCCTCTGCCGCGCTGACCTTGCCCGCCACCTGCGACGAGAACGCGCCCGCAGCAGACAGCAGCGCCGGGCCAGCCAGGCCGCTCACCGCCGGGGGGTCGAGGCTGAGCAGCTGGGCTGAGGAGCCTGCGTGTGTGTGCAACGACGCGGCAGGAGGGGACAGGAGGGTCAAAGGAGGGTCAAAGCAGAGAGGGGGCCGAGGCTGGGCAATTTTAGCAGAGATGACTTCGTGTGCAACGCGGCAGGAGGGTCCAAGTGGAGGGTCGAGGACAGGGGGGCCTAGCTACTTCCTAGCCACTGCCTAGCTACTGCCTAGCTTCCGAGGAGTTGCCAGCCTTCCCCACCCACCCATGAAGCGCACCAGCTCGGCGCTGTGCGCTGCGTGCGCCGACGCCTCTGCTGCGAGCCGCCCGTGCGACATTCATGCAACGGCCTAGCTCCTTCCCCAACCACCTGCGGTTTGTATGTCTTCACCATGCACCCATGAGGGCACCCACCCATGAAGCGCGCCAGCTCGGCGCTGTGCGCCGCGTGCGCCGACGCCTCTGCCGCGAGCCGCCCGTGCCACATTCATGCAAGGACCTAGCTAGCTACTTGGCCATCTACCTGCGGGTGTTATGTCTTCACCATGCACCCACAAAGCCACCCATAACGGCACTCACCCAAGAAGCGCGCCAGTTCGCCGCGTGCGCCAACGCCTCTTGCCGCTGTTGCCATGTGGGGCCGAAAAACTTACAAGCTACCACCTAGCTACCGCCTAGCTGCGGTGCGGCTGCCGGCGTTCCCCACCCACCCATGAAGCGCGCCAGCTCGGCGCTGTGCGCCGCGTGCGCTGACGCTTCTGCCGATAGGCGCCCGTGCGACATGCAGTCTGCCTGGTACTGCTCCACCATGGCCTCCTTGTCGATGCGGCGCGAGTTGATCTGTCGGGAAGGATGCGAGAAGAGGTGGGGCGTGCGTGAGGTGTCGGGTGGGGAGGAGGGTGTGCAGCCAGTGTGCAGCCAGTTGGACTGGTGGCCTATAGCTGCCTCTCATAACCGTGTGGGTAGTATTTCTTTGCGTTTCGCCACAACGGGGGACTGTGCTGCGGGGCTGTGTGTGAAAGCCTCGGTGGCTGTAGCTTTTGGGCCTTGTGGTTGTTTTACTCGGGGCTTGGGTTGTGTGATGCTTTCGACAACGTCGACGACGACTGGTGCTGACTGCTGGCTGCTCAACCGCATGGCCCCTTTCTCGTTGCGGCGCGAGTTGATCCGTGGAAGAGAGCTTTAGTAGGGGGGAGGAGGGGAAGGGGGGTGGCACTCCCCCATACCAGCTGGGGTCACAATTTGACGGCGCGGTGGCCGCCGCAGCGTCTGTGCGCGTCCTGGGGCCCAACTTTTGCATCTCACACCTCTTCCGACCCAGTCCAAGTGCTTCCTGCACAGAGCAACCCAGACCCTGCCACCGGGCGCAACATCACCGTGGGGACACCCCACATCCGTTTCCTAGCGACCCGAGCTGGGTACGAGGAGTGCGACCCCCCTTAGGAAGGGGTGCTACAGTCTTGAGTGGTGGCGAGGGAGGGAGGCGAGGCGGTGGGCGTGGGAGTGAGGGATCTGCACATAGGAGTGGTGTGGTGGATGTTGTCTGTCTGTCTGTCTGAGCGGTGGCGAGGGAGGGAGGTGAGGAGATGGGCGTGGGCGTGAGGATGGGGCGCAGTCAGTCTGCCTGGTACTGCTGTAACATGGCCTCCGTGTCGCGTCAATGCGGGGCGAGCTGGTGTGTGTGGGAGAGAGCGTTAGGGGGGGGGGGGGCGAGGGGCTTGACGTGGAGACACACACACACACACACATGCACACGCACGCACATGCACACACACACACACACGCATGCACACGGACACGCACACGCACACGCACACGCACACGCACACGCACACGCTCACACACACACACACACACACTTACACAAACAAACACACACACCTTGCGTGACAGCTCATCCACCCTTGACTGCGCATCCCCGCACTGGACACACACACACACATATACATGCACATACACATACACACACACACACACAAACACACACACATAAATGCACACACACACACACACACACACACATACAAACACACACACTCAACACACACACACACACACACACGCACACGCTCACACACACACACACAAAACTTCAAGTGGTGTCAAAATCGTCGGGGGCTCCCGCCCCGACGCCGCCAATGGCGGACCAACTGGGCTGACAGGGTGCTGCTGCAGCGTGAGCGACTCTGGGTTTTGGAAAATCGGCTATGTCGCCGATTTGCCCTGATCCAGAGCGCTAGTGGCTGATTGAGGCACGGCGTCATACGGCAGGCAACTGCGAGGCATGCGGGGACGGAGGGCGGGCTGCTGGCAGGAGTCGGCGCCGCCATCGTCGGTACCCCCACGCAGCCACGGGCACCGGCACCGGGCAGAGGCTGCAGCTACGCTACAGCCAGGGAACCGGCTATGGGCATCGGCTATTGATTGACATCGGCTAAGGCTTCGGCTACGGCTAGGGACATCCTGCATCTGCACTCACATCGCATAGGCTACACGTCCGCCCTCAGGGCATCTGCATCTGCATCGGCCACGGCTACGGCCACGGCTACTGACATCGGCTGCGGCGACGGCTTCGGCCTACGGACTGCAGCTACGGCACGAATCGCGGGGCACTTCAGTGACCTGCATGGAGGGTCTCCATGCAGGGCGAATCTTACTTGCATGAGACACATGACGACGGAGGTGCACTGGCAGCAAGCGCCCTCGCAGCGCAAGCGCCATGCATGGAGGCTGGCGGCATGTCGGGCGTGCGCCACATGATGAACGGAGGAGGAGGGTGGCCAGGCTGGCTCCCCCGAACAGAGACGCACGGCGCGACCACATGTACTAGAGCTAGTGGGATGGACACAGTCAATGTGTATCCACTGAGTGGACTAGTGCGGGTGATAGTATCTGCCTGCATCAGGGATTGAGTGCGCAAGCACAAGTCTAATACGCCATTAAAGGCGTCCAACAAGACTGTAAAATCGACCACACACACATACAAACACACACACACACACACCTTGCGTGACAGCTCATCCACCCTTGACTGCGCATCCCCGCACTGGACACACACACACATACATGCACACACACATACACACACACACACACACACACACAAACACACACACATAAATGCACACACGCACACACACACACACACCTACAAACACACACACACTCAACACACACACACACACACTCAACATACACACACTCACCACACACACACACACACACACACGCACACCTTGCGTGACAGCTCATCCACCCTCGACTGCGCATCCCCACACTGGCGGTCGAAGCGTGCAAGGAACGCCTCGAGCTCGACATCGCTCTCGGTCATGTCGCCATCCTGCGCGTGTGTGTGTGGTTGCGTGTGTGTGTGTGTGTGTGTGTGTTGAGTGTGTGTGTGTGTGCGCGCATGCAACACGTGCACATGCACTGTGTGTGCGCATGCACCTTGAGCCTCCCCAGCCAGTGATTCCCCTGCGAGCCGTATACTGCTCCGAGCCGGATGTCCCATTTCCCAGTTAACCACCCCACACTTAGTGGGTGAGGGCGTGGAGCGATGCGTTGGAAAGCTCTTGCCGAGAGCAGCACAACGGCATGCATTGCATGAATACCCGCTGTGCATTGTGCCTGGTATGAGCGGTCGAAGTTGCTGTAGCCGGCAAAAAACTAATTACAATAATCCTTCCCAGGGACCACTGTCCCCAGCGCGTCTGACGTGTGCCGCGTGAGCATATGTCATGAAGCGCACTCACTGCCTCTTGGTGCCACCCCCCAAACATAAAGCACACAACGCACAGACCACACACACCTTGAGTCCCCCCCCCTCCAACCACACACACACACGCACACAGCAAAAAATGCACAGCACACGCCCCCAACACACACACACACACACACACATACGCACGCACGCACGCACGCACGCACACACGCACACACAACACACACGCACACACGCACACACACACACACACACGCCCCAAACACACACACACACACACACACGCACACAACCACAAGCACACGCGCCTTGAGCCTCCCCAGCGAGTCTGACGAGTGCTGCGTGACGCGCGCTCAGAGCTTCAATGCCACCGCTCCCCCCTCCCCCCCTCCTCCCAACACACACAGCACGCAACGCACAGCACACCCACATTGAGCTCCCCCGACACACACACACACACACGCACATACACACACAAACACACAAGGCACATAACCCACAGCACCTTGAGCCTCCCCAGCGATTCTGACGTGTGTCGCGTGAGCATGTCGTGCCGCGCGATCAGCGCCTCGATGCCGCCGCCCAGCTCAGCCAGCTGGCGCAGCTTGGCCACCACAGAGTTCAGCTCTCCTTGCTTGGACTGCACATCAGACAGGTGCGCGTGTGTGTGTGAGTGTGTGTGTGTTCGCGCGTGTGTGTGAGTGTGTGTGTGTGTGTGTGTGGGTGGGTGTATGTGTGTGTGTGCGCTTGTGCGTGTGTGCACTCCTCCTCCTCCTACACCCACACCTGCATGGTTGCCTCCAGCCTTACGATGTCTGCGCTGAAAGCGTCTTGCACGTGACACCTCCACACCTCCACACCTCAGATCCCACACCTCGACACCCCACACACACCCCACACCTGTATCGTCGACCCCAGCTTCACGATGTCTGCGCTGAACGCGTCTGCACGTCCCGCCTCCACACCTCCACACCCCACATCCCACACCTCCACACCCCACACCTCCACACCCCACACCCCACACCTGCATCGTCGTCTCCAGCTTGACGATGTCGGCGCTGAACGCGTCTGCACGCGCCACCTCCACACCTCCACACCTCGCACCCACACACCCCGCACACATCCCACAAACACCTGCATCTTCGTCTCCAGATTCACGCTGTCTGCACTGAACGCACCTGCACGTGCCACCTCCACACCTCCACACCCCACAAGCACCCAGCTTAGGTTTAGGGTTTGGAGCTTAGGGTTTAGGGTTTAGGGTTAAGACCAGCACACACCCTACACCTGCATGGTCGTCTCCAGCTTGACGATGTCTGCGCTGAACGCGTCTGCACGCGTCGTTGACTCGGCCTCCTCCCTCTTCAGGCGAAGAGCCTGGTCCCTGCGCATGATGATAATGATGATGATGTTGGCGGGTTATCAAGCTGGTGTATGTTGGCCTTATAGAAGTTGGCTATAGTGTACATAGTTGGCTAAGTGGGCTATAGTGTATGTAGTTGGCTGGTGTTCTCAAGCACTGGTGGCTGGTGTATGTGTTATATGTTAAACTAATGTTATAAGATCAGGCAATGGTATTGTATATAGTGACGGAGGCGTGTTCATATTACGGCACACATGTCGGCAACTTGGCCTCCTCCCTCTTCTGGCGAAGCGCCTGGTCCCTGCGCAGAGTTGTTTTGGTTGTTTGGTGTTTGGTTTAGGGTTTAGTAGGGAGAGCGCAACCGCGCCAACCGCGCGGCCGACGCAGCTGTGCAGAGAGACAGGGAGAGGTGGATCGGCCAGCAAGTGGCGGAGGCGCAAGACATACTACGCAAGAAGAATCTGCGCCAGTTTGCGCGCGCGTGCGACAGGCTGGCGGGCCGCAGCCGCAGCCATCAGATCCCTCCTGCCATGCGGGACGTCTCGGGCGCGCTGCACAGCGGTCCAGACGGGGTGCTGAAGGCCATGACAGAGTCATTCGACAAGCTATATGGCGGGGAGACCAAGCTCAGCGACGAGACCCTGAACCAGCTGGAGAACGATGTATCGGCGTTTGAGCTCACACGCGCCACAGAGGTGGACGAGGCGCACGGGCGCCCCCCTGACCTGGCTGAGACGGAGGCGTGTGTGCGAGCGTTGCGCTCGGCCGCCGCTCCGGGCGGTGACCAGCTGGACGCCATGCTGTTGCGGTGCCCACCTGCCATCGCATGGCTCCACCGGGTCATCATCGCCGTTTAGCGGTCGGGGAGAGCCCCGAGGGAATGGAAAACTGCTATTATCACACCGTTATATAAGGGGAAGGGTCCGCGTGACTCCCCTGGTAACTACAGTAACAGTAACAGTAACACGGGGTTTCCAGCTAAGCAGGCTTCTCTTCTACTAGAGACACCCGCCGATACTCCAGCACACTTAGGTACTAGAGTACCGCCGGCTCCCGGCCGATAGACTACCGCTCCCGCCGGCTAGACTACCCCAAACAGCGTCTCTGAGAGACATGTCTGGCAAGGAGCATATAGGAGAGGACTTTCCTCAAGGTCACAGTAGTGGCCTTGTGGCCAGTCAAGCCGGCAGAGCCGACTGGCGCTGACTGGAACGGTCCCGCCTGGCAGTGCATGGCTGTCCAGCTCTCGTTTGCATGGGGCTCAGCCGGCCCCACATGCCTCATGCATGGCCAGGTCCCACCCTCCAGGGGTGCATGGACGACAGAGTTGTCATGGAGCTGCCTGAAGACCTTCCAACGCCAGTCACCGGCAGACGAGCGACCCCGAGGATGAGCGGTGACGAACGCTGCGATTGGTGAAGCGGATTTACTCTGTGTTGCCTCGGCGGTCGCCACCGCTGAAGCCGTGATGGTAGCCCGCCTCCACGGGCAGCCATCTTGACCAATGTCCAGCATGCATTGACGGCGCCAGCTCCTCCGCTCGTCGATCAACTCGTCGAGATCGGTGCTGCATGGCGTCCTGCATGTGGGGAGGATAAGGGCCGTCTCCCAGCACGGGCCGCGGCAGCGCCGCGGCTATTCGCCAAGCCATGGCAGCGCCGGGCAAGCCGCTCCTGAAGTGTTCCACCGAGGGGCAGTCTAGCAGGAGCCGGGCCAGTCGTATTTTACCCCGCTCGTCAGCGGCACGGAGATCCTCGTCACCAGCAGCGCCGTATTGCTGGGTCCAGGGCTCGGCGACGAGAACGCGCCTCCGTTAATCGAGCCCCTGGTAACTACCGCGGTATAAGCCTTCTCTCTATTGCCGGGAAAGTGTACGCTGCCATACTTCTGCACCGCGTCTCCACGCAGGTTGATGGTCAGTTGCATGAGGCTCAGTGTGGTTTCAGAAAAAAGCAGAGGCACTGTTGATGCGATTTTTACTCTGCGCTCGCTGAGCGCGGCACATGCCGAGTACAAACAATGCATGGCTGTGGCATTTGTAGACTATTCTAAAGCTTACGATTGCATAAACCGTGCGGCACTGTGGAGAGTCTTAGATTATATAGTGTTCATCCGCACATTATTGTCTGTTGGAGGATCTTCACACCAACATCGCAGCTGCCGTGCGGCTGGCTGGGGAAATCGGGCACGAATTCCCCGTGTCGTCTGGTGTGCGACAGGGGTGCGTCATTGCTCCTGTGTTGATCAATGTTTTATTGACCACATAGTGAAAAAGGCGCTAGACATGATGCCAGGGGGGCTGGCGTGTCAGTCGTGACCCGAGCCGGCGGCTCTGTGTTGTCGTCGTCGGTTGAGCGCATAGTAATGCTGATGTATGCCGACGATTTATGTTTGTTCTCGCATGACCCAGCTCAGTTGGCGCTTATGCTGATAATCTTTGACAAAGTGTCCTCTAGCTTTGGCAAGCAAATCAACGCCGCCAAGACAGAAGTGATGATTTTGCCAGCAGATTTTGACGCGGATCTGCCCACGTTTGCGCTGACTGGTGGTGAAGTGAAGACCGTCTCTGCATTCAAGTATCTAGGGAGTTGGATCACCCAGAGTGGTGGTGTGGAAAAGGAGATGGTGTGCGTGTCGGTCGCGCGCTGGGCGTGTTTGCGTCTTTTGATAAGATTTGGGCCAGCAAAAAGATGCAAGTGCAGTCTAAGATGCGGGTTTACAACACTTTCGTGCTGCCCCACTTTCTGTACGGCTGCGAAACATGGGCCCTACTAAAACACAACTGACTCGATTGGAGGTTGCCCACTCTAACTGCCTTCGTCGCATTCTGGGTGTGCGCCTGGTCGACCGGCACAGATTAACTTATATTCGGCAGGCGTGCGACACTGAGCCAATTGAGAGCCTTGTGGCAAAGCGATCAATGCAGTGGCTGATGATGATGATGGATCTTACAGTCTGTGTGACACCAGTAATGATGTATAAGACCGGTGTCGGCGCTAGCGCCCGACACCTTAAACTCAGTTTCAGTGGGAAACTGGCTGGCTACCTGGTAGGGGTGAGGGTAAACCCCCACACGCGCGCACGCACTGGACCTAGACAGAACACTGGGCCCCCAGATCCACCCTATACCACCCAGGTAGTGACAGCAACGCATTGTTGGTGTGCGCCTGTGTTCTACTACTAGTCCCGCCGCCGCCATGGGCTCCAGCAATCTCCTCCATGCCCGCCAGCAATCTCCTCCACGCCCGCCAGCAATCTCCTGTATGCCCGCAAGCAATCTCCTCCATGCCCGCCAGCAATCTCCTGTATGCCCGCCAGCGATCTCGTCCATGCATGGGCGCCGCCATGCGATCTCCATGCGCCGCGCCGCGCTCCAAGCGCGCCAGCACCCGTACCACCCGCCTCATTCCCGTTCTTTAGCCATTCCCCGTGACACCTATGGCTGATCCTTGTTCCGCCGTCCCCTTTGGCATCTGTAACCGTATCCTCTCCCTGTAGCCTCATTCCCCGTTCTTAACCGCCATCTCCATTATTGTGCCCGCCCGCTGGTGGGGCCTCGCCTCGCCCCATGCCGCACGGCTAGTGTATTGATTGCTGCGCCATCTATAATCTGCGCCTTGGGGCAGGAACCCCTGCGCCACAACCTCCTCACAAAGCCTAGCCGCATGTGCCTCGCTTCCCATGTTTCTCAATTTCTCGCCATCCGCTTCCATGCTGCCGCCTGCAATCTCATCCACGCCCGCGAGCAATCTCCTCCATGCCCGCCAGCAATCTCCTCCATTCATGCACGCGCAGAGCGCCGCCATGCAACCCCCATGCGCCGCGCGCGCCATGCGCGCGCCGCGCCTGCCAGCTCCCGTAGCCTCATTCCCCGTTCTTTATCCATGCGCCGTGACGCATTAGCCTTGTCCGCCGTCCCCTGGCATGCATAACCCGTACCCTCATCCCCGGTAGCCGCATTCCCCGTTCTTAGCCGCCATCTCCATTATGGTGCCCGCCCGCTGGTGGGGCCTCGCCTCGCCCCATGTCGCACGGCTGGTGCATCGATCGCGTCGCCATCTAATAATCTGCGCCTTGGGGCAGGGAACCCCTGCGCCGCAACCTCCTCACAAAGCCTAGCCGCATGTGCCTCGCTTCCCATGGTTCTCAATTTCTCGCCATCCGTCTCTCTCTTCCATCCAGGCACAGTAAACCATCAGGAGCCGCAATCTGGTTGAGTTCCGATCGTTGTGAGAGAGGGTGCATGCTCGCCGCAATTCTCGCCATCGTGCATCGTGCTCTCCATCGTACCGCTGCCCCATCTGCCACATAGCCTCGCCCCATCAGGACCAGTTCATCAGTAGCGCTGTGCGTCACAGCCGCTCAGGGTAAATTTCCAGATTTTCAGCCGCCCAGTACCAAGCGCAGTTGTCCCGGTTGTCCGCCATCGAGCGGCGCCAGGGCGGGAGCCCCTGGCGAAGAGCTTATCCTAGGGACGCACGGGTAAATAGCAGAAGCACTTCTTCCAGAGGTAGATCACATGGCTAGGCCATGTGATGCGCATGCCGGCTTCTCGTCTTCCTCGTACGACTTTTGACTGCACAATGGATGTGGCTTGGCAGCAAGGCCGGCCTCCAGCCTCTTCCCGACACTATTTTCTTAAGCTACTGATTCAGCAGCTAGGCGAAACTAGTGGCACTCGTTCTGATTGGAAGACTTTTTCGGACACGGCGTTTGAGCGTGCTCAGGATAGGGTCGGGTGGAGAGCCGTGGTGTACGGTCCGGCTGCCCCTCAGGCGCCGGCCCCTCCACCACGGCGGTCAAGTAGATTGGCAAGCGCCACTTGACCCCCTATCCCCTAGAAGCAGTTAGGACCTATTTTGGAGGCGTCGCACAATAGCTCTCCTTTTTGCTCTGGGACTACACGTTGGCAGGCAGCCGGCTGGTGGCTACCGCCCCTCACAAGTAATTGTTAGGGCCAGAGCTGGACTTGGGTCTAGGCGGTGGTACTAGGACTAGAGGTAGTCTTTGCTGGAAAGCCGATGTAACTGTAACTGGTGTTTGGTTGTTTTGAGAACATGTTACAAGCGCCAAAGCAGCAAATCAAATCAAGTGCTGTCGCCAGCATGTGGTGGTGGAGGCAGTGATTCCCCTGCGAGCCGTATACCGCTCCGGGCCGGATTTTCCATTTCCCAGAAAACCACTCCACACTTAGTGGGAGAGGGCGTGGAGCGGTGCGTTGGAAAGCTGTTGCCGAGAGCAGCACAACGGCATGCATTGCGTGAATACCCGCTGTGTATTGTGCCTGATCTGAGAGGTCAAAGTTGCTGGAGCCGGCAAAAAACTAATTACTAAGATCCTTCCCAGGGACCACTGGGTGGAGGTTGATAGGCCTCCTCCCGCTTCAGGTGAAGCGCCTGGTCCCTGCGCGCAAAACGCTGCTGCTGTGTTACACGAATTCAGGAGCAAGGGCACTCCGTGGTTACGGTCAGCAGCACATCAAATCAAGTGGTGTAACCAGCAGTGTAGTAGAGACGGGAGGTTGACAGGCCTCCTCCTAGTGCAGGCATGGGCATCGTCCGCACCCGTAAAGATTCGTACGTGCGTGACGTTGGCTGGGTATTCATAAATACCCAGGGTGTTTATTTAATTATAAATACCCAGGGTAGGGACGTTGGCTGGGTATTTATAAATTAACTGTTATGTACAAGCCTGGTTACAAGTTGCCTAAACATACACCTGAGACCCTTTTGGCCCACTGCCACACATCATTTTCAAACGCCGCTGCGGTTCCACGCTCGACAAAGTGGTCCTTGCCTGCGATGCCATGTGCAAGGCCATGGTGCTGCAGCTGCTCAACAACTACTCGCATGAGCGTTTGCAGCGTCTCCAGCTACATCTTCACGACCTTGATATCGCCAATTGCCTTCTGCCTGCGCCTCTCCCCTACCCCAACCAGGCCAATAATAGACTTAGGAGACTCCAACCGTTAACCCTAAACCCTTAACCTTGCCTAATCCTTGCCTGAGCGTCTCCAGCTGCGTTTTCACAACCTTGATGTCGCCAATTGCTTTCTGTCTGTGCCCAACCCCCACTGCCCCCCTGGCCCATAGAGACCACTCCCAGCCAGACTCCCAGCCAGACACTACCACTTGCCTGAGCCTCCACAGCGTCTCCAGCTGCATCTTCATCACTTCGATCTTCATCACCAACCTTCTATCTGTCACCTGTCCCAGCCAGACCAAAACTTGCTCTAAACCCTTAACCCTTTAACTTACCTGAGCGTGCGCAGCGTCTCCAGCTGCATTTTCATGACCTTGATGTCGCCGACCTTCTCGCTCTTCAGCTTGCGCAGGGCCTCGAGAGCCTGTTTAGGGTGAAGTGTTTGGGGTTTAGGGCGTAGGGTATAGGGTGCAGGGTTCAGGGTTCAGGATTGAGGGTAAAGGGTCGTTCCCGCTCTTCAGCTTGCTTAAGGCTTTGAGTGCTGCTTGGGGCTTGTGGCCAATTAAAGGTTCAGGGTAGCCACCCTAGCGGGCAGCGGGTAGCTAGCGGGTTTAGGGCTGAGGGTTTAGGGCTGAGGGTTTAGGGCTGAGGGTGAAAGGTTGAAGTGTAGGTTTTGAGGTTTAGGGTTCAGTTTGGGGGTTGGGGCCAGGTTGGGGCTGCGGGTTTTTTAGGGCTCTTCTCGCAGAAGGGGTAGGGTAGGGAGTCCTCCTAGTGGTCTGTGGTTTAGGTTTCCTCGTGCTCTTCAGCTTGCAAAGGGTCTCCCTTCCCTCCCTTCCCTCCCTCCCCTCCCTCCCCTCCCTCCCTTCCGTCCCCTCCGTCCCCTCCGTCCCCTCCCTCCCCTCCCTCCCGCCCTCCCTCCCCCCGCCCCTCCCCCCCTCCCTAACATAAAACACCCGCCTTGGTGTACTTAGTCGCCGAGAAAATGTCGTCGAATTTGTCCTTGAGCACACGCCCCTCCGCGAGCGGCCAGTTGCTCTCCTCCTGCGGGAATGGCGGGTGCACGACAGTGGTGTCATTAAGGAACCCAAGAATGTCCTGTTTGCCCCCGCAACCCAGGGTGAACACACCAAAGTGCCCCCAAAGGAGGCGCTTGTACGCGGAAACGTGTGAAATAATCGAATTTCAAATTTTGGGGGGCGAAATTCCCGCAATTCGCCGCCGCAGTTCCCCCCAAAATTCCCCGGTTTGCGGGGGCTGCGGGGGCTGCGTGGGCGCTCATGACACCACTGGCGCACGACAAGAGCAAGGTCGCAGCGTCAGGGGCGGCGCTTCTTGCATTCGGCGGTACACCGCTTCTTGTAGTTGGCGAATACCGCCTCCTATGCCGCCTACGCTTGCCGCCTATGCTTGCCGCCTATGATCCGTCCTATACCGCCTCCTATAGATACCGCCTAGATTGGCGGTAAACCGCCTCCCAAGGGTGGTAAGTTGGCGGCTACAAAAGAGTCCCCAAGGGTGGTAAGTTGGCGGTAACAAAAGAGTCTCAAGCCGCTCAGTGAAGGGACTGGGCCGCCGCAAACAAGAAGTCCAAAAAGATGGTTACGGCGGTGACCAAATCACGCGGGGGAGTAATTGAGGGAAGCAGTGGCCAGGGGCAGGCTCGCTTGCGGGGCACACAGGGGGGGGGGGGGGGGGCAGCAATTGGGAACACCGCCACTGCACCCACCTTGTGCACAATGATTGCATGCTCCAGCACCTCCCACACCTACACCCGGGAGTTTATGAATTCTCGGCCAGGCCAGGAGAACCCCAGGTTCTGGCACGAGATGGCTGACTTCCTTATCGCCTGTTTTGAGACACGCACCGCGTGCACAGCAATCAATCAAGGGGTCCAATTTTGACAGCTGCCGGACTCTTTCCTAGGGTCTAATGCGCCATCAAAGGCGTCCGACGGACTGTAAAATCGACCACCACTCGCACCTTCACCCCACATGCAAACCCACACACATGGGCACATATATTTTGTGTGCACGAAGTCGACTAGAATTTGCAATATATTTATACCACCAGTTGCCAAAGTCGACAAAAAAAATGCAACATATTTATACCAACATTTGCCATGGCCACACCTGGTGCACGAAGATGACGTTCTCCAGCACCGCTTTGGACACGCCCACACCCACACTCAAACCCACCCACACTGGGCACCCATATTATATGTGCACAAAGTCAACTAAAATGGTTACCACCTGTTGCCATACGACACACCTGGTGCACAAAGATAACGTTCTCCAGCACCGCTTTTGACACGCCCACACCCACACTCAAGCCCACCCGCACTGGAAGCCCAGATTATGTGTGCACAAAGTCAACTAAAATGGTTGACCACCTGTTGCCATATGCCGCACCTGGTGCACGAAGATGACGTTCTCCAGCACCGCTTTCGACACGCCCATGAGAGAGGGGACCATTTTGTCGATGTCGGCGCAGCGGTACGTGATGGCCTGGGAGAAGGAGCAGCAGAGCAGCAGCAGCAGCAGGAGGTGGGAGAGGGGGGGTGGCGCATGTGGTGTGCGTGTTGGTGTCATCTCGATTTGGCGCAGCGGTGCGTGATGGCCTGGAGAGGCAGCAGCAGCAGCAGCAGTAGCAGCGGCAGCAGCAGGAGGTGGGAGAGGGGGGGGCGCGTGTGGCATGCGTGTTGGTGTCATCTCGATTTTGGTGCAGCGGTGCGTGATGGCCTGACAGCAGCAGCAGCATCAGCAGCAGGTGGGAGAGGGGGAGGGGAGGGGGGGCGTAAGGCGTGCCAGTTGGCACCGTCTTGTCGATGTCGGCGCAGTGGTACGTGCTGGCCTGGGAGAAGCAGCAGCAGCAGCAGCAGCAAGGAGGAGGAGGTGGGAGAGGGGAGGGAGTGGAGGGAGGGCGCGTGTGGCGTGCGTCTTGGTGCCATTTTGTCGATTTGGGCGCAGCGGTCCGTGATGGCCAGACAGCAGCGGCAGCAGCAGCAGCAGCAGCAGCAGCAGGCAGCAGTTTGTGGGAGAGGGGAGGGAGAGTGGGGAGGGTGCATGTGGCGTGCGTGTTGGTAGCATCTCGTCGATTTTGATGCAGCGGTCCGTGATGGTCTGACAGCAGCAGCAGCAGCAGCAGCAGCAGGCAGCAGCAGGAGCAGCAGCAGCAGGCAGCAGCAGCAGCAGCAGCAGCAGCAGCAGCAGCAGGAGCAGCAGGAGCAGGTGGGAGAGCGGAGGGAGAGCGGAGGGAGAGGGGGGAGGGCGAGGGGGGCATGCGCGTTGAGATGGGGCGCCTGCTCCCTGCTAGCCTCGAGTCAGGCAGACACAGATATGCACAGTGGAGGTTAACTTGAGGTTGCCGACTTGGTATCATCAGCGGCAGGCCTCTGCATCCGTCAGCTGCCGCCTGCTCCTGCATCCAGCCAGACAGACGCGGATAGTGGGAACACGGGGGTGGGTTTGTGACTTGAGTAGAAGCAGCAGGCCCAACCACCTGCACCACGCGTGGCGCGGGGCCTCGGTAAACGTCAGCTGTCACGCCATCGCCGTCTGCCTCTCCTGTCTCTCTGCCAAAATCTCCCTCCTCTCACCCCAGCCCCTCCAATCCTCACAAGTCCTGATTTTTCCCCCTATCCCCACCCCCTCACCTCCCGGTATTATGAACACACACACACACACCTCTTCCCTCTGGCCCTCCCTTCACACCCTCTCACCTCCCGGTATTATAAACACACCCTGCACACCCCACGCACCCACCCGCCCCGTACCTGCTTCTCCCGCGTGTCCCTGTTGGTTGCCTGCACAGTGCTGTCCAGCGTCTTGAACATCATCGTCGCCTGCCTCCCATCTCCCCCCCCTCCCCTCTCCCCATCGCCTCCTCGCCCGGTATTTACATCCCCACCCCCTCCCATCAACGCACCTGCTTTTCCCCCGTGTCCCTGTTGGTCGTCTGCACCGCGCTGCCACGCGTCTTGAACGCCAACGCCGTCTGCCTCCCCTCTCCCCCCCTCCCCTCCCCTCCCGGTATTTACATCCCCCCCCCTCCGATCCACACACCTGCTTCTCCCCAGTGTCCCTGTTGGTCGTCTGCACCGTGCTGTCCAGCGTCTTGAACGTCATCGTCGCCTTCTTCTGCGTGAGCTGGAACGAGCGCATGACGACGACCGGCTGGCCCGTGCTCGTTGTGAAGCGCAGCTTGATGAGCGCCTTGACCTCAGGCTCCTTCGCGACCTTTCATGTCAGGGAAGGGGTGTGTGATCATGCAAGGGAGATTGGCCCATGCTCGTGGTACAGCGCAGCTTGACAAGGGCCTTGACTTCGGGCTCCTTGGCGACCTTTGATGATATGGACGGGGTGAGAGGGGGGTGATCATGCAAGGGAGATGGGGGGGTGCTCGTGGTGAAGCGCAGCTTGATAAGGGCCTTGACCTCGAGCTCCTTGGCGACCTTTGATAATACGGAGGGAAGAGGAGGAGATGGGCGGATGCCCATTGTGAAGCGCAGCTTGATGAGAGCCTTGACCTCGGGCTCCTTCGCGACCTTTCATATCAGGGAAGAGCGGGGGGGGTGATCATGCAAGGGATATGGGCGGATGCTTGTGGTGAAGCGTCGCTTGATGAGGGCCTTGACCTCGGGCTCCTTGGCGACCTTTGATAATACGGGGGGGGGAGGGGGGGGGTGATCATGCAAGGGAGATGGGCGGATGCTGGTTGTGAAGCGCAGCTTGATGAGCGCCTTGCCTGAAGGCTCCTTGGCGACCTGGTTCGGGGGGGGGGGGGGGGTTAAACAAGCGGGTGGTTGATTTGTGTTTGTGTTCGGCACACGAGGAAAAGCGAAAGAGTGACGAGGGACTCAGCTCGTTCGTGCGAGGGTGAGGTAGACGGGTGGCCTGCACCACCCACCCACAAGGGGGTTGCACTTGGCATCCCCAACCAGCTGCCAACCAGCCGTCGACCCGGCAACTGCATATTTGAATGCTCAGCTGCCGATCGATGCGCGGCACCCCATGCGTGCGTGGACGTGCACGCACACATGTCTACGCCATTAAAGGCGTCCAACAAGACTGTAAAATCGACCACATGTGAATTTGCACACACTGCATGCACACGAGCGCACGCACGCACACACACCTTGGGGTCGTGGATGAAGCTCTGCCCGGAGCGCGTGTTTGGCGGCAGCTCGCCCGTGCACGCCTGCTTCAGGCACTCGATCACCGTCTGGCGGGGCGCGGCGCAGCAGGCACGTGTTGTGGGTGGGTGCACGCGGCGTGTCCCATGACAGTATGCATACACGGTGGGGCGATGTCACCAGTGCATGCGCATGCGTGCGAGCGCTCATGCGCCCATGCGCGTCCACCCCGCACCGTCTTGCCCGCCCCGTTGGCCCCCACGATGAGCGTGAGGGGCTTGTAGAACTCGATGACCGCCGTGTTCTCGGGGCTGAACGATCGAATGCCCTTGATGAGCATCTGCGAAAGTGGCGTGGGTCGAGGCATTGGGAGCCGAGAGGGCTTTCCCCCCATGCCTCACCTCTCGTCCCTCCCGCCACCCATCAATCGCATTCCATGGCCCCTTTCGCACGCGCCACGGGAGCCCATGCCGCCCGACCTTCTCTATGCTGCACATGGCTCAGATCTGTCTCCACTGCCCCAAGGGCAGCACACTACGCGTCTGCAGTCCAAGCTGACGCCGTCGAGGCCCCCTTGTGGAAAGAGGTGGTGGACAACTGAGGCGATGTGCGCGCCTCCTCATGCTGTGCGCGTGCTGAGGAAGAGTGAATTTCGCACTTCTCTGAAGAGTCTCTGGGGAGTCTCTTGGAGGGGTTTATTTATTCATTCACATTCGACGAGGAATCCCGTGGAATCATTGGAATCCAATTGCTGTAGCGACAGCACGTGAGCAGAAGGAGGGGCGAGGCCTTGCAACCACCCGAACCCCGCAATCTTTCCCCGCGAGGAACGAGGAACAAGGCTGGGTACCACCAGATCTGACACAGAAGGAGGAGGAGGCAAGGTGGGCTGCAGCATACCAGAGATCGCGACGCAGTTTGTGCGCCCTCAGAGCCTGCCATGCGATCGCCATGCATGCATTACTATCCAAGCGAGATTCAAGTTCACGCACAGCACGCCGTGTGCCCGCAGGCCTCTTTCGTCACACAGCGCCCTCCTCTCGTGGGACATTGATCTCTTTGACCCCATACGCTGCACCGCAAACAAGAGTGGCGATAGGTCAACTGACCCATCGTGCCTGTTCGCAGTGCCTGCAGGCACTGCGACCGTCTGCAACAAACCATGGCGGGTCATACCAGCAGCGCCCAGCTGCTGCTGCTGCTGCTGCAGGCCGCGACCGCCCCACCACTGGCACGCTTTGTCGACGACGTGGATGATGATGACCTCTTGCTCCTGCTCCTGCTTCAGCGCCGCGCCCGCATCCGCCAGCTCCTTATGTCCGCGCTCGTGCAGCCCACAGAACCTCCCCAACCCAGCGTGGGTGCTGGCCACCCTGCGCCGCAATGACGCATCGTTTAAGGGTGCACTGCTGCAGGCTGCGAGCCCCGGCTGTACAGCTTCCACCCCACAGGACCTGGACCACCACGTTTGCGCTAGCTGCCCTTGATGAACATCCAACCGAGCCCAACGGCGCCCAGCCTGAGCAACAAGATGTTTGAGGCGCGCGGCTGGCATGTCGTGAGTGCGCAGGTGGCGGAGTGGGGCAGGCCATTTTGCTGAGGGCAAGCAGGCTGCGCGATTACCTGATCAGCCTGGGCCTCTGTGGGCCAGGCTCGGAACTTGTAAGCGGGGGCGTTGTTTGCCCGGTTTGCGTGTTACAGGTGGGGTATAGGTAAATATCTGAGGTGTACAGAGACAGACGTTTCAACCGCCTCTTCTGCGCCTCTTCCTCTCCAGAAATTCTCGCTGGCCCCACACTCTAAGCCTGTTGCGGCCCCCCTGCCGTGCCGTGCCTGTCGCGAACAGCCTTGTACCTTTCGTGGCGTTTAGCGTGGCGTCAGCGGTGGTGCAGCAGCAGCAGCAGCAGCGTGGGTGGTACCGGCGTGCAACAAACGCGCAACACAGTGAAACCCACATACAGGGGCTACAGCTGCAGCGGATAATACGCTGCGTGCATTGCTCTTGCCTAGTAAACTCGGCGCAAACTAACTCCGACTTCAAGAGAACTGCGTGGTGTGGTGAGCTCGGCAGCCATCAGCAGCCATGGCCGTCGAGCCGTTGTCCCTGATGTATGCATCCATGGGCGTTTCGGCTCACGCTCTCACGGTGGGCGCTGGTCGATGAGGATGCATGGCTTGCAAGCATGGGCGCGCGCATGCATGGGCAGGGTGTGCATGCATGCATGCAACAGGGAGGACCAGTGTTGTTGCACAGCTCACATTCGCTCTCACCACTTTCACAGGTGGCGCGAGGGAACATGTCGCCTGGGCCTACGTACACGCAGCGCCTGCACGATGTGTCGCAGCACATGGCGCGCACGCTGGCTAGTGGGGCGACGTCACATGTGGCTGGCGGTGGTGGCACTGTGAGACTGTCAGGGAGAGGGATGGGACGGAACGGGATGGGATGGGGGTGGGAAGGGCAGGCGTGGCGCACGCATCGCAGGGTGGGTGGGGCTGCTGTGCATCGCGGGCCATCGGGGAGAGATGGAAAGGGAGGGGGTGGGGAAGGGCAGGCGTGTTGCAAACACCAGGGGGTGGTGCTGTACTTCAAGGGTGCCAGAGAGATTGGGAAGGATTGGGAGGGATGTGATGGGACAGGGTGGGCCGGGGTGGGAAGGGCAGGCGGGTATGCTGTGCGCCTGGTAGGGGGGCCGGTTGTGCTGTGTGTCTTGGGGTCGTGTCGTGGTGCGATGATGGCGCAGGATGCAGTGGCAGTGAGGATGGAGATGGCCTAAAACTGGCGTTCTTGGGTACACGTGATCGCATAGCCAACAGAGAGACAGATAGACAGACAGACAGACAGACAGACAGACAGACAGACAGACAGACAGACAGACAGACAGACAGACAGACAGACGCACAAAAGATGTACAAAAGGATGCACGGACGGACGGACGGACGGACGGACGGACGACGGACGGACGGGCGGGCGGGTGGGCAGGCAGGCAGGCAGGCGGGCGGGCGGGCGGGCGGGCGGGCGGCGGGCGGGCGGGCGGCGGGCGGGCGGGGCGGGCGGGCGGGCGGGCGGGCGGGCGGGCGGACGGACGGGCGGACGGACGGACGGACGGACGGACGGACGGACGGACGGACGGACAGACAGACAGACGGACAGACACACAGACAGACAGACAGACAGAAGACAAACAGGCAGGCAGGCAGGCAGAGGGAGCGCAGGTGCTGCATGTACACACACTGTGTGACACACAGCTCACCCACTCCCTACTTGCCCCCCCCCCCCCTCTTCCCTCCCCAGGGCGGCCTGTCCTCTGCATCTGTGGCAGCTCCCCCCGCGCCTGCCGCCCGCCCAGCCTACGCGAACGCAGGAGGGCTCACCCAGAACTCGAAGCTCGGCACCAGCCTCACTGCTGCGCAGCGCACAGCGCTGCTCAGCAGCCACCCTCAGGCAAGGTCCCTAGCCTGAGATGTCCCTGACTGCAACATCCATCATCATCAGCCTGCCTGGTCGTTCCCTCCCCCCCCCCCCCCCCATGATTCCCTTTGCGGCTGGACACCGCTGGACAGTCAGAATTCCAGTCAAAGGGCCGCAGAATAATAATTAAATATTATAAGAAGGATTTAAATGGGGCTCGATTAACGGAGGCGCGTTCTCGTCGCCGAGCCCTGGACCCAGCAATGCAGCGCTGCTGGTGACGAGGATCTCCGTGCCGCTGACGAGCGGGGTAAAATACGACTGGCCCGGCTCCTGCTAGACTGCCCCTCGGTGGAACACTTCAGGAGCGGCTTGCCCGGCGCTGCCATGGCTTGGCGAGTAGCCGCGGCGCTGCCGCGGCCCGTGCTGGGAGACGGCCCTTATCCTCCCCCCATGCAGGACGCCATGCGGCACCGATCTCGACGAGTTGATCGACGAGCGGAGGAGCTGGCGCCCGTCAATGCATGCTGGACATTGGTCAAGATGGCTGCCCGTGGAGGCGGGCTACCATCACGGCTTCAGCGGTGGCGACCGCCGAGGCAACACAGAGTAAATCCGCTTCACCAATCGCAGCGTTCGTCACCGCGCTCATCCTCGGGGTCGCTCGTCTGCCGGTGACTGGCGTTGGAAGGTCTTCAGGCAGCCTCCATGACAACTCTGTCGTCCATGCACCCCTGGAGGGTGGGACCTGGCCATGCATGAGGCATGGGGCGCCGGCTGAGCCCCATGCAAACGAGAGCTGGACAGCCATGCACTGCCAGGCGGGGACCGTTCCAGTCAGCGCCAGTCGGCTCTGCCGGCTTGACTGGCCACAAGGCCACTACTGTGACCCTGAGGAAGGTCCTCTCCTATATGCTCCTTGCCAGACATGTCTCTCAGAGACCGCTGTTTGGGGTAGTCTAGCCGGCGGGAGCGGTAGTCTATCGGCCGGGAGCCGGCGGTACTCTAGTACTTAAGTGTGCTGGAGTATCGGCGGGTGTCTCTAGTAGAAGAGAAGCCTGCTTAGCTGGAAACCCCGTGTTACTGTTACTGTAAGAAGGAAATCACTGGCCCTTGGTCCCCCCTTCCTCTCCCCCCCGTCCCCCTTAGTTGATCCCTCCTTGAGCAACCCCCCTCGCTCTGAGAGGAGCATACTGTGGAGTGTACACTTTCAACCCCTTGGTCTGTATACGCATTCTGGAATCAAGTTGGGTGACGATTTTGTTTCTTATGGTGGTGCACCCAGCTTGTCAGGGAGTCAGTATTGACGGAGCTACCAGCCTCCAGCCCTAAACTCTTAATGATGTACCTGTCCTCCTCCTAGTCTGCTTGGCTTGGTCTCCCCAATCCCGCGCCCTGGAGTGCACTGTCAACCCTGAACCCTGAACCCCAAACCCTGAACCCTAAACCCCAAAACCTAAACCCTAAAACTCTTTAATCATAAAACCCAAAACCTTAAACCCTGAACCCTAAACCTGTCAACCATCCACAGGCGGGCAGGGCGACGCACGCGTCCGCTGCGTTCGACGCGTCGCGCACGAAATTGATCGGTGAAGCCACGCTATCGGTCGTAGACTTCCAGGTGGGTGTGGTGGTCCATTTAAGGGTTCAGGGTGAAGGGTTGAGAATTTAGGGGTTTGGGTTTAGGGTTCAGGGTTAGGGGTAAGGTTTAAGGGTTCAGGGGCTTAATGTGACTGGTGCGACCACCCTCGCAGTCGTAGACGTCCTGGTGGGTGGGTGTGTTGGCGGTGTGCGTGTGTGTGCGTGCGTGTGTGTGCGCGTGTGCATGTGCGTGTGCTTGCGTGCATGCGTGTGCACATGTGTGTGTTTGTGTGTGTGTGTGTGTGTGTGTGTGTGTGTGTGTGTGTGTGTGTGTGTGTGTGTGTGTGTGTGTGTGTGTGCGTGCGTGCGTGCATGCGTGTGTGTGAGTGTGAGTGTGCACATGCGTGGTGCGTGTGGAGCTGCTGCGCAGTGCACGCACACGCATGTGTGGCATGCACACGTTGCATGCCCCTGGTGGCCACACGTCACACGACCAACCACCACCGCCACTGCCGACCCACCCACCCATCCATCCATCCACCACTGCCACCGCCATCGCCACACACATACATAACACACACATACACCCCCTTTCACCCCCACCCCCCACACACATCATTGTTTTGCGTCGTCAAACACACGCACACACACACACACACAAACACACAGGCCAGCGCAGCTTCCAGTGTCGGTGGCGGAGGTTTGCCTCGCACATACGGACGGTTCGCATCAATAACACGCACACACACACCACCCATGCATCCCACCCATGCACACACCACTCCACCCCACACAGGCCATTGCGGACTCGAGCGTTGGCGGTGGTGGTCTGCCTCGCCCGTACGGACGGTTTGCCGCGGGGCGCGGGGGCGATGGAACCGCGGTGTGGGAACGCCTACCGCCACAGGCAGCGCAGGTGTGGACACGTTTGGACGCATCTTATATGCCATCAAATGCATCTGATGGACTGTGAAATTGGCTGCGCACGAGCGTGCATGCATGCACACACACGTGCACATACACACACGCATGCACACACACACACACACAGGTGTGGCCCAGCAGGGCGCGTGCAGCAGCAGAAGCGCAGCAGCAGCAGGATGCACGTGACGCGTTTGCAGGTGGGTTGATGGTTTAGAGTTTTGTGGTTTTAGGGTCAAGGGTTTGAAGATGATGGATATTACAGTTTGGAGCAGAGGTGCAGCGGCGGTAGAGCACACGCTATGCGGTCACAGGTGGGCTGTGCTCAGTGATTTCCTTTTCAGGATTTTTTTATTAACTATTCCACAGCCGTTTTTTGCTTTGACCGCGTTGACCGTTGACCTCCCGTTGACCGTTTGTCCTTATACATGGGTCATTTGAAAGCTGTTGACGTGTTTTGTCTGGCGGGTTTGTCAGACTAACAATCCACTGGATGGGTTGAGCTGTATGCAAGGTCAAAGTTCAGCCGGACTACAGCCAAATGGCTGTGGAGAGCCGAAAAGGAAATCACTGGCTGCGCTGGAAAGCTGACTGTGCGGGCTGGGCTGGCTGTGTGGGCCCACTCCCTGACCTTCTCCCTGAGATGTCCTTGCTGTTGTCCTTGCTTGGCAAGCCGATGTTACTCTTACTTTATTGCTGTTGCTGTTGCTGTTGCTGTCACTCCCTGGCCAGTGGATGTGCATGAGGGGCACTGACCTAGGTTGCAGGAAAAACAAGGACTCTGCTGACTTTTTTGGATGCCCCTCCCCGCCCCCCCCCCCACACAATCACACAAACACAGGGAGCAGCAGCAGCAGTCTCCCTGCATCACCGTCATCCCGCGCCGCTGGCCCCACCCGCCCCAGCACAGCTCCTCACCCTGCATTGTACCTCCCAGGGGCAGTCTGCTCCATCACCCCACACACACACACACACACACGCAGGCAGCAGCAGTCGCACTGCGTCCCCATCCTACCGCCCCGCTGCTGCTGGCGCCAGCCGCCCTGGCGTGCACGGCATGCACAGCTCCCCCTACCCGTCAGTGTCCCCCCCGGGGCAGTCTGCTCCATCACCCGGGTGGGAGAACCGCGGGCCGTGGTCGGCGGCAGCGGGCGTCGCTGCAAGTGCAGCAACCAACATGGGCCCGCCACAGGTGACATTTGCGTGACGATCCATCCCCGTAAGTGCATTTTGCCTGTCCGAATGAGTCCGAATGCGTATCGTTTTGGACCCCCCCCCTACCACAGGGAAGGCAGGCAATACATATGTAGGAGAAAGGCATTTTTTCCCAAACAAACAAACAAACAAACAAAGCATCGGCCAGCCATCGCTGTGAGTGCAGCGACCAACATGGGCTCGCCACAGGTGATACAGAGGGCATGCCGGGAGGGGGGGGAGGCATGCCCACACGTCCCACCGCTTTTCTTTCAACACACTCGGCAAGCACCAACCAACCACAAAACAACACCAACTCGCACCAGCCATCGCTGCAAGTGCAGCGACCCGGTGCGAAGCAGGGGGGCCTGCGGGGGGGGGGGGGGCCTAGCTAGCTCCTAGGAGAAAGGAGACTCTTCCGGCCCAACCAACCGACCCAACGAGCCAGCACCAACCACCCAAATCATCGGCCAGCCATCGCTGTGAGTGCAGCGACAAACATGGGCCCTGTGATATTTGCATGACGATCCATGGGGGGGGGGGCAGAAAAGAAAATACTGGAACACATGGTACACAAAAAAATGACCCCCCCCCCCCCCCCCATCTCACAAAATACGCCATGCATGGAGCCGGGACCAACGCGCATGGCTTCCTTACAGTGAGGGTTGTCCATCTCAATGTCTAAGTTGCCGGCAGATGGCCAAAATCACCCCCAAAATCTTGCCATTCCATGGCTTAGTCGGCGAGCACCCAGGAGTGTGGACCCTCCAGTTCACACTTTCCAGGCAGATTCAGGGTTGACTTTCCTGAGGTTTTTTGCTGTGCTCTCCAAGGAGATTCAGATGGCGTCGGTCCCATCTCAATCCGTGAAGGTTTCTAAAATCGCTTGTGGGCACCGAAGGGAGCACGCGGGGGAGTTGGGGCATTGAGGGGGTGTTACCCCCCACCCTATAACCCAGGGTCACTTCTTTGAGTGGATTTGTGCTCCTCTCATCAAGGCGGTTCCAATTGGGGTTTTCCCGTCCAAAACGGCCCACTAGAAAGAAAGTGCTGAACCCCCCGAAGAAAGCTCTGGACCCCCCCCCCCCCCACCCCAACTTTGAGCCCTCATATCTGAGATTTGATATCTCGGCCCCCAGGTTTCCAAATTCAAAAATTCCGATGGTTTTGGAACATTCACAGCAAGGACACAAGATTCCAGCTTGTGTTCCATTTCTTGTGTTTTCTGCCCCCCCTAGTGACGATCCGTTATATTGCATGATGGCATTGCATGAAGCATGAAGATCAACGCGGGTGCGCATTTATGAACCACACACCCTGAGAACCGAAGCCGTAAGCCCCACACATCAAACCCTGAGCCCTGAACCCTGAGCCCTGAATCCTTAACTCTGAACCCTAGCCAACCAGAACCTTCCAACCAGAAGTTTGAGATGATCATTGCAGTTAGGGGCATCTCGAAAGGCGGGCTTTTCGAGGTGTCCCTTACTAAAATCTAGTACGTTGGGCCTCCAGGGAGGGGGGGGGCATGCTCACCGCCCTCGGAGGGAAGAAGCTTCTCCCAACCCACACAACCAACACCAGCCAGCCAGCCATTGCCGCGATTGCAGCGACCAACATGGGCCCGCCACGGGTGATGCAGATGATGGGGTGCATGGAGCCAGCATGGAGCCAGCTCTGTCCGACCCGCTCTCTCTCTCAATCTCTCTTTCTGTGACACACACACACACACACACACACACATGTGCACACACGCACGCACGCATGCACGCACTCTCACACACACTCAGACACACACAGACAGACACAAACAATCACACACACACACACACACACACACACAAACAATCACACACACACAATTTCCACCCCACAGCGTGCCACTCGTGGGCCTGGGTGGCGCCCCATGCGCACTGGCTGTGCACGCACACACACAACCAACCAACCAACCAACCAACCAAGCGTTACATGAGGCCGTCCGCATGCACCGGCAATGCCTGTACTACTAACAGCAATACACCCCGGCAATTGTTACGGGGTCTGACCCGTGCACTGGGATGTCTTTCGAATAGCGGGTGACCGACCAGCGCCTGAATCGAGTGGATAGTATCCTTGGTTTGGGGGGGGTCTGGGGGGGGCTGCCACTCTGGCCAACCAACTTCAACTAGGGTTGCCACTCTGGCCAACCACTCTGGCCAACCAACTACAACTTGGGTTGCCACTCTGGCCAACCAACTTCAACCTCAATCGCAGCGCATCATCTCCCCATGGGCCGATTAATTCCATGGGCGATAGTCGGGGTTGTCCGTCGTGCAATGTATACGTCGCCGCAACTACTAGATCCGTTCGGCCGCGGCCTACTAGACTGAGTTTTCGTTGGGCAGGCCATGAGGACGTCGGATCAGCTCCTTGGACCGATGAACTCGATGCGCGACGGACGAAGGCAGGCGGGCCTGGGATAGGGGCTCGGTAGACGGGAAAGGGGGGTTTGGAAGGGGCGTGGGAGGGGTCAGATGAGGCATCGGGGGGGGGTCAGGTGAGGGTTCATCAGGGGTATCGGAGGAGACGTGGGAAGGATCAGGGGAGGCATGGGAGGGATCAGGGGGGGCGTGGGGGGATCAAAGGAGGCGTGGGAGGGATCGGACGAGGCGTGGGAGGCGAGGGGGGAGAGGGAGGGGGGTTGGGAGGGGTCGGAGGAGGCGTGGGAGGCTAGGGGGGAGTGCACGTGCGCGTGTGCGCTCACGGATGGGGGGGGGTGGGGTGAGGAGGGATTGCCAGCCTGGATTGCCAGCATGGGGTCAGCGTGCGCGGGGGGGCTGGGGAGGTGCATGGGGCGGGGGTGCATGGGCCTGCATGGCGCGCACATGGGACGGCGAGCTCCATGTGGGGGTGAAAGCGTGGGTGGGTGGTCGACTGTGGGTGGGTGACGGTGGGGAAGAGTTGGACTGTGTAGTTTGGAGCGTGTCAGGGGGAGTGAAGGGTGCTGAAGGGGGGGATCATGGCAATGTGAGGTTCTCTGTGGTGCATGGTGTCGTGGCGCCGCAGTGGGTCGCGGCCAAGAATCTGCTCGGCGTCAGGCGGTGGCGGGGCGGTCCATGATGCGGTCGACAGTCTGCCGAGGAGCTGTTCGGCGCTGGCGAGGGCATGGGACTGGCTCTGCGACAGGATAAGGATTGGGACTGTGGAAGAGGTTGCTCGGCTCGCTGAGGCTGCCCCCTTCGGACGGTGACGATGGTGGATAGTCCAGGGTGGGCCGCAGTACATAGGCGGCAGTCGACGGGGGGGGGCGGGGCGATGAGGGGGGATGGGCGACGGCGACTCACATGGGCCGACCGCCGTGACTCGCGACCGTGACTCGCGACCGCCCAGGGAGCACACACACACAGACACACACACACACGCACACACCACAGCTTTCTCACACACAAACAAACAATCACACACACACACACACACCCACCACAGGGTGTACCCCTTGTTGGCCTGGGTGGAGCCCCGTGCGCACCGACTGAGCACACACACACACAAACACACACTCACAATTTCCACCCCAGGGTGTGCCACTCGTGGGTCTGTGCGGCACCCTGTGCGCATTGATTGGGCACACACACACAACACACACACACACACACACACACAACCGCTCTCTCTCTCACACACACAAACAATCACACATACACACACACAATTTCCACCACAGAGCGTACCACTCATGGGTCTGGGTGGAGCCCCGTGCGCACCGACTGATCACACACACACACACACACACAAACAAACAATCACACACACACACACGATTTCCACCCCAGGGTGTGCCACTCGTGGGTCTGGGCGGCGCCCCGTGCGCACCGACTGCGCAGCGCATGGGCGTTGCGCTCCCTGCTGCAACGTGGCTGGCAGCAGCACCGGCAGAGAGGCCGCCACAGGTGCGCGTGTGTGAGTGTGTGTGTGTGTGTGTGCGTGTGTGTGTGTGCGTGCGTAGGTGTGTGTGTGTGTGATGGGGGGTCAGGGGGGGGGGGCAGGGGGGAGGGAGAAGGGGCATCGTGTGAGTCGTGAGGTGTGGGGAAACGCTGGGTGCACATGCACATGCATACGCGCTCCTCCTCGTTCCATGTTACGAGCGTGAAGGGGCTCGACTCGCAGAGCCGCTCACGCCGTCCTCTCTGTCGCATGTGCACTCGTATATACAAAGCGAACACTCCCACCAGTGATTTCCTTTTAGGTTCTACACAGCCATTTTGCTGTATGTCGGCCGTATTTTGACCTTGCACACAGCTCAACTCATCCAGTGGATTGTGAGTCTGACAAGCCCGCCAGACAAAGCACGTCAACAGCTGTCAAATGACATATATATCAGGACAAACGGGCAACTGGAGGTCAGCGTTCAACGCGGTCAAAGCAAAATCTGACTGTGGAATATTTAGTAAATTCAAAACCCTGAAAAGGAAAGCACCGACTCCCACATAAGTCCACACTCGCACACAATACTAATATGCCATCAAGGGCGTCCAACACGACTGCAAAATCGACCACTCCCTTTCCCACCACAACCACCCACAATGCACACGCGCGCAGGTGTGCGTCGTGTGCGGCTGCACCAGTTGCCGCGGCCACTTGCAGTCTGTGGCTCAACACACACTCTCATTTACAAATGCGCACTCGCTGACCCACAACACAAACGCGCGCAGGTGCGCGTCGAGTGCGGCTACACCAGCAGCCGCGGCCACCTGCAATCTGGGCTGCACGCGCCCCCCAGGGCGGTTGACGACGCACGCTACCTTGTCGGTCCCTACTCTCCAGGCTTCTCCCCCGCGCCGCAAGATGTGCACCACGCGCATTACGGCCCTGCGCACGCGTACTACCCGGTGGCAACACCAGCAGGGTACTACGATGGCGTCGGCGGTGCTGGTGCTGGCGACGGTGGTGCTGGTGCTGGCGACGGTTGTTACGGAGACGCTGGGGGGGGCGCCACGTGGGCGCTGACTGGGGCCGCCGGCGATATTGGCGGCGGCGGCGGCGGCGACGGCAGCTCCTATGCTCCAGCCGTAGAGCTCTATGACAGGCAAGGTGGAGAGGGCGCATGGACGGCGAAGCAGGGGCAGATGCAGTACGGAGGCGGCGGCGGTGTTGGTGCGCAGCAGGCGCAGATGGTGGCACAGGCGCAGCAAGCGCAGCAGGCGCAGCAGGCGCAGCAGGCGCAGATGCAGTATGGAGGCGGCGGTGCTCAGCAGGTGCAGCAGGCGCAGCAGGCGCAGCAGGCGCAGCAGGCGCAGCAGGCGCAGCAGGCGCAGCAGGCACAGCAGGCACTGTATGGAGGCGGCAGCGGCAGCGTCGGCGGACACGAGCGCTGGGTCGCTTCGCCGGAGGCGTCATACGGGCGTTATGCTACACCCAGGCGTGCAGGCGCATTGCTGCCGTCGGAGGGCCGGCTGCCGCGGCGCTACGTGCCGGGAAGGGGCAAGTAGTGGGGGCTCCGACTGTAAAAGGCGGTGCTGTTGTGAGGTGGGATGGCAGTGGCGTCGCATCTGTCCGTTGCGCGCGCTTGCACAAATGTTCAACGAGAGAGCAAGCGCCATCTGTGTGTGTGTGTGCATTTTGACAACTGCCTGACAGTTGACCTCAGTTGTGCAGATGCCGCATGCAGTGCCGCATGCGGCCCACAGTGCGGCCCGTGCGGCGCCTGCTGCCAAGGCTGCTCAGCCTGCCTGGCCCGCTGCTGCTGCCGCCCCTGTGGCGTCGGCGGCAGGCGTGCCGGCAGCGGAGCGGCCTGCTGCGGTGGGCACCGCGCGTGCCGCATCTGCGCGCAGCTCCTGCCGTCGGGGGGGGGGCTGCCTGCGCATGTGGGCGACACGTCGCTGCGCCGCAGCCACGTACAGTCCATCTCAGTGGCAGGCGCCTCCAGGCTCATTGCGTCCTTTGGCATGCAAAGTGGCAGGTATGACAACGATGCGGCGGGGGCGGCGGCGGCGGCAGCGGAGCGGATCGCTGATGGGGCCGTGGGAGGTATGAGCCTGCCCGTCCGCCTGGCAACGGATTTCGTGCGCTTCATGCATGCGATCTCTAACCGGGAGGAGCCGGCTGGTGGAGGCGTCGTGTCCGCATCGTTCCTCAACGCCAAGCCTGCCGTCGGGGGCATCAGTGTGGAGCCGCGTCGGTGCGGCACGCGTGTGCTCATCATCGTCTGACACCGTGGCCGAGACTGTCGTGCGCTGGCGCCGCGCGCTGTGCCGCACCCTGGACCCGTCAGCTGCCGTCTTCAACGTGCTCAGTGACCGCGAGGAGGTGCGTCACCAGGCGCTGTGGCCCGCTTTCGTCGCCGCTCAGGCTGCTGTCAAGCGGGCGCAGTTCCACCGCGCGCGCCTCGTGGTTGACGGCGAGCGGGTGGCTGCACCCTCTGGGGGTGTGTTGGAAGGGGAAGTGGCGCCACACACGCGCGGTGGCTGGTGCAGTGTGGTCGCTGAGTAGAGTGTTGCGGCGGGTGCCGCGTTTGGCCGCTTTCGGGTGGTTGGGGGTGGGCCTTCTTGGTCCCTTCATGGTCCTGGCTTTACAGCCGGTTATACCTGGGGTCTGCCTCCGCTGCTTCAGGGCTGAGTGTGGTGCCTGGCTTGCGGTGCTGCTTGCTTGGCGCCCACCACCTAGTGTGGGTGGCGCTACTGTGGGCTACTTTTGTAACTTGACCCTTTGGTGGGCCTTGAGCCTGCTGTCTGGAACTTTGGAAGTGATTGTGACCGCCGGCAGTGGATGTGTAACACTAATCTCCCTCAAATTGTTGTCCTGCCAGGCTGGCGCACTCTCTCGATTCAAATCGCCTTGGGCCCCCTTAGTGTGGGAGGTGTGTCTACTAAATCTAGACAACACACAAGCACACAAGCAGGGCTACAATCAGGGACCCATACGCACGCACGAATCACAAATGCGTAGTAGAGCCCGGTGCTAGAGCAGGGTGTTTCTCCTTGGTGGTCCATCACCATGGATGCAACGCTGCGGCTGCGGCTAGTGCTGGTGGTGGCCGCGTGCGTGTTGGCAGGTGCGCTAAGCCGTCGTTGATGGGGCGGTGGGAGGGGGCGCTTGCCACGCAGCTCGCCCCTGATACAGTTGTTCACTTTTCGCTCACGCAGGGCCCACAGTTGTCGACGCATGGAGCGAGCCAGCACAGAGAGGCACAGCAAGACGCTTGACTGGCTCTGCTCCTTCTCCAGTGCCCCCAGGTGGGCACCATGCCATGCCAACCCACTGCATGGTCACACGCAACGTCAGCTTGCACGCATAGAGAGTGTGCATATAGAGAGTGTGCATCGAGAGTGTGCAAAACATGCATACACAGACCCTACTCACCCCCTCCGCGCCCGCGGGAGAGAGTGCCGAGCGGTGCGGTGTGCCTGCTGTCCCCCCCCCCCCCCCCCCCCCCCCCTCCTCACCAGCACGACGCCAACCACACCGAGCCCCCACCCCTCCCGGCACCACCACCAACACCATCAACACGCACCCCAGCCCCCCAACCACGCAGCCCCCCCTCCTCTCACCCCCCCACCACCCACGCAGCACCCCTCCCCCCCCCCCTCCCCCCCCCACACACACACACAAACACCAGTAACAGTAACATCGGCTGTCCAGCAAAGACATCTTCTACCGTACAGGCCCTGAGCCTCCACGAATAAAAACTGTTTGGGACGCTCCCCGCGAAGCTGAAAACGAATAAAAACTCACCAAAAATCGCGATGTTGGGCGTCAAATCGACTAAAACCGACGAAAAACGACCCCCGCGGAGCGATTAAACAATCATTGTTTCGCCTCCCCCCCCAGCGAAGGCTCAGGCCCTGTACGGTAGTTCTAGTTAACCTCATTTTTGTTTAGTCCTGGACTAGAACCACCGCCTAGACCCAAGTCCAGTTCTGGCCCTAACAGTCACTTGTGATCCCGAGTGGCGGGACCACCCCTACCAAAATCCCAACGCCTGATCAGCACCATGGAATACGGTCATAATGTCTGAGACGGTCGGGGGTGCGCCTCAGGCGGTGGTGGGCGGCTGAAGCGGTCGGTGTGGCGCCTGAGGTGGTTTGGATAACGCCTAAAGCGGCGCCTGAGGCGATCATGGGTGCACCTCAGGCGGTCGGAGCGCCTGAGGCGCCACCTGAGCCGCGCCATGGAATGGGACGCCTCAGGCGCCGCCTCGGGCGTTGTGAATGTGGCAGGGCACCAGCCGGCTGCCTGCCAACGCGCAGTCCTAGAGCAAGTACGTATGCAACGCCTCATGCAACAGCCACGCCTCATGTAACAGCATGTCCAGTAAGGAGTTAGCACGAAAGGTGCCAACTGTTTTATATCAGGGCCAGCCAGCCCTACCACATTCACAATGCCTGAGGCGCCGCCTTAGGCTTCCCATTCCATGGCGCGGATCAGGCGGCGCCTCAGGCGCTCCGACCGCCTGAGGCGCCGCCTGAGGCGCGCCCCTGATCGCCTCAGGCGTCGCCTCAGGCGTTATCCAAACCGCCTCAGGTGCCACCCCGACCGCCTCAGGCGCCCACCACCGCCTGAGGCGCACCCTGGACCGTCTCAGACGTTATGACCGCATTCCATGGCGCGGATCAGACGTTGGGATTTTGGTAGGGCAGTGGCCTGACGCCTCGAGATCCGACCCTTAAATCCCTGATACGAGGGTATCTTGAGCGGGAACTCACACCAGCTCTCCTCCGATTCAGGCCTAGTGGTTAAACGTCCTGCGTGGCCTTGCGGGTTCTCCCAGTAGAGCCCACCTAGACTTTTAGTCTAGGCCTTAAGAGGCCGGTCACACTGGGGGTCCGTTAGGTTAGATTTGGCACCCACGTTAGGCTCCATGCTGCCGCATGACCTCACGTGAAAACGACAGCCGGTCACACTCGGTTACGTTAGGGGTCAGTGAGGAAACCGCCCGCACTGGATTTGCTCTGGCTGCCCTCCCCCTCCCCAGCAGACGACCCCTCGTCGTCGACAATGCCATCGCCGGGGCGTGGGCCTCGTGGGCGCAGAGATTCGCGGCGGTCAACGGAGGTTGACGGCCCCGCGTCCCGCGCCCCGCGCCCTCGCGACGCGGACGCTCATCTCTCCCCCTGCAACAGCTCGATGCGGGGTCCATGCGGCCGCCCATGGGCGGGGGTGGATGGGAGGCTTGTCGTGAAAACCTAACTTGGGGGGGGGGGCCAAGTTAGAATTTGCACCCCACGTTAGGTTTCCGCTAACCGCGACCAGTGTAACCGGCCCCACGTTTGCGAAAATCTAACTCTAACCGTAAACGGATGCCAGTGTGACCGACCTCTAACCCACGCCCCGGGGTCCTCCGGGCGCGTACATGTAAAAAGTGTAAAAGCTGGTTAAACGTTTACCCACAACCACGCAGGACCATCGTGCGTCCCAGGGCAACAGCAACAACCGTGTGACCTGTACCCCGCGCCGGTCGCGCCGCCAACGTTGGTCAGCTTCAGCAACCCTGCGGTCATTGGCATCATCGTAGGCTGGTGGGAACAGATGGTGGACAGCATGCACGGCACACCATGCAAGCCCCAGCAGCACCAGCACCACATGCACCACATGCAGTGTCAGCTGAACCCTAAACCCTAAACCCTTAACCCTGAAACCCTAAACCCTAACACCCTAACACCCTAAACCCCAAACCCTAAAACCCCAGCACCAGCAGCACCCCACGCAGCGTCAGCAATCACAGCAGCACGCAGCAAGGGTGTGCTGCTGCGTGACGAAAGATTGGGGGCTCGATCCCGATGCGCACGATCAGAGCATGGCACTTGGAGCCACCACGTTTGAGGCACAACAGAAGCTCGTGGCTCCCTCCCACCCTGCCACAGCCCCATCGTCTGATCCGCGCAAGTGAATGCGGTTAAAACGTTCGAGGCGGTCGGGGGTGCGCCTCAGGCGGTGGTGGGCGCCTGAGGCGGTCGGGATGACGCCTCAGGCGGCGCCTGAGGCGACCAGGGGTGCGCCTCTTGCGACGCCTGGGGCGGTCGGCGCGCCTGAGGCGCCGCCTGATCCGCGCAAGTAAATTTGGTAGGGATGGTGGTGTGCGCACGGGTGCAGAGCCCGCATGCAAGCATGCACGGTGCATACACACATCACACGCACACGCCGTGTGCATGCACACACTTGGCGCCCTCTTTCTCTCTCCCTCACACTCACGCACGCTGGTTGTGCGAACGAGAAGCCTGGGGGAAGAGAGAGGGACGCGTTCGGTGGCGACCCCAAGGCCGCACACACATTGACAACCACTCCTGAGGCGCCACGTCAGGCGATGGGGCTGTGGAAGGGCCATCGCGAGCAGTGGCAGCGGTGTGGCTGCTGTGCTTGTGCTTTTACAGCTTTCGCATGAACGCCCGCTTGCCCCCCACCAGCCGTAGCCAGCCACCCGTATGTAGTGCTCGGGCGCTATACGCCGAGCAAGGTCGAACACGCTGCCTGTTGCGTGCGTCACACACGACTGTACAATCCATCATCACCATCACGCACCCGGAGGACCCCGGGGCGTGAGTTCAGGCCTTGACTAGCAGTCTAGGAGGGCTCTTCTAGGAGAGCCCGTGGCGCCGCACAAACGCCATGGTGTGCTTGTGCACGCACAGCGTTGCACGCACCACCAGAGGATCCTGACACCCCATGTGCGTGCGCGTGCACTCTGCACCCCCTCTTCTCTCCCCTGCCCCCCCCCCCCCTTCACACGCACCACCAGAGGATCCTGACACCCCACGTGCGTGCACGTACACTCTGCCCCGCTCCCTCCCCTGCTCCCCGCTCGTCCCCCCTTCACACGCACCACCAGAGGATCCTGACGCCCCACGTGCGCGACCCTGCACTGCCCCCCCCCCCGCTCCCTCCTCTACTGCCCGCTCGTCCCCCCTTCACACGCACCACCAGAGGATCCTGACCCTGCACTGCCCCTCCCCCCCCCTGCTCCCCGCTCGTCCCCGCCCGCAGCAGCATTATGCTGAGCCTGGTCCTGCTGTGCACGCTGCGCTGCCTCATCTTGCGCTCGCACACGCGCGAGGCTGAGGAACAGGCGGCGCAGGTGGGTGGGTGCCAAGGAGGGACCGCAGACGAACAAACCCCATACAGACAAAAAACAGCCATGCGCCCAGAACGAGGCAGCGTGCGCGCACCTGTTGCATCCCTCACTGCGCCTACACCGAGCCTGCATGGGGAACCGCTGCTGCCGCTGCTGCTACTGCCGCTGCTGCCGCTGCTGCTGCCGCTGCTGCTGCCGCTGCTGTTGCCGCTGCTGCTGCTGCCGCTGCTGCTGCCGCCGCTGCGCAGCATGTAGGGAGGGTGGGTGCGCCCCTCGTGGTGGGTGGGGGGTCACTGAGCCTCGCCCGCACGCGCCCGCCTGCCCACCCGCCCACTCACCCGCCCGCCCGCTCACCCGCCCACCCACGCACCCACCCCACGCCCACACCACGCGCACACACGCATACACCATCAAAGCAGACGCTCGCCGTGCTGGTGGCCCCCCCCCCCCCCCTCGCACCCACCTACCCCACGCCCCATCTGCACGCACGCACACACACGCACCCCATCGGAACAGACGCTCGTCCGCTTGCCGCCAACTCACCCACGCACCCACCACATGCACACACACACCCCTCCCTCATCGGAACAGATGCTCGTCCGCTTGCTGCCAACTCACCCACGCACACACCACACGCACACACACCCACCTTCCCCATGGGCACAGACGCTCGTCGCGCTGGTGGCCCACCCTTCCATCCACGCACCCACCCACCCCACGCCCCTCTGCACGCACGCACACACCCCTCCCTCATCGGAACAGACGCTCGTCCGCTTGCTGCCAACTCACCCACGCACCCACCACACGCACACGCCCACCTTCCCCATTGGGCACAGACGCTCGTCGCGCTGGTCGCCATCTCTGGTGGAGGCGGCGGAAGCGTGAACCGAGGAGGGGGCATGCACGGGGGCGGAGGCATGGGAGGTATAGGCGGCTTCGGGTTCGTCGGGGTGTCAGGAAGCCACCGTGGACCTGCGCGCGCTGGCAGCTATGGGAGTGGCCACACCGCGGGCGTGCCGCTGTCGGTGTTCAGCCAATTCCCAGTGAGGAAGTTTGCGTCAGGCGAGGTGGGTGGTGAGGGGTGTGTGTGGCGCGCAGGAGGGGGCAGGGGGCGGCCCCGTGTGGGCGTGTGTGGGGACAGCGATGTGGTCCGAGCACGCACCAAATGCACCTAGCATGTGGGCGGTGCTCGCAACGTGTGAGTGGCTTGCTGACACGCACCTCTCTCATCCACGCGGCTCAGTTGCATCACGAGGACGACAAGGCCGCTGCTGCAGCCCACATCGTGGTGGAAGTGCAGCAGGAGGACGAGGCGTCCAGCAGCATGGAGCCATCAGAGGCGCCGATGCGCGACGAGGCAGCAGCATCAACGCCTGGGGGCGCGGCTGGCTGCGGCGTTAGTGAGGCCGACGCGGGCGGCGGTGCTATGGGCGTGCCGCAGGGGCAGCAGCAGCAGCAGCAGCAGCGCCAGCAGCAGCAGCAGCAGCGCCAGCGCCAGCGCCAGCAGCAGCAGCAGCAACGCCCCCACCACGAGTGCGTCTTGGCCTCGCTGGTCGCGCACCTGTGGGGCAGCGTGGCGTCGTCAGACAGACAGGCGGCGCAGGCCAGCAGCGGCGCCAACAGCGCCAGCGGCGGTGCAGCAACAGCGGCGGCAACAGCAACAGCAGCAACAACAGCAGCAACAGCGGCAGCAGAAGCAGCGGCAGCAGCTGCAGGAGCTGCAGCAGGAGCGGCGGCTGTAGCGGCAGCCGCAGGCGCGGGTGGAGGATTCGGCAGCGGCCGCGGTCGTTTGTTGCCGCCACTCGCCATCAGCGCGCGCACGCGCCGCCTCTGGCGCGTGGGCGACCCACTCGCGCGCGGCATGGGTGGTGCTGACGCGCAGCGGGCGGGCGGTGAGGCGGGCCTGGGCCTGGACTCGAGCCTGGGTGCAGCTTCTCACCAGGGCCCTGCTGCGACGACCACAGCGGTTTGCGACCCAGGCCCGGTGACCGGTGACAGAGGGAGCAGGGGTGGATGCAGCAGTGGCGGCGGCGGCGACGCCAGCAGCAGCGAAGTCAGCAGCGGCAGCAGCAATGTGCAGGTGAACCTGATCCACGCCGCGTCGCGGGCACTGGCGGAGCAGGCGCAGGCGCAGGCAGCGACATGCTGCAAGCACGCAGACACAGACACGCAGGCGCAGGATCAGGCGCAGGCAGACGGGTGCAGTGGCTGCTACGCTACTGTGTGCGGGGGTCAGCACGCGACAGAAGCGCCGGCGTGCGCCGTGTGCCTTGCCGAGTTCCGTGCAGGCGACACGCTGTGCACGCTGCCGTGCGGCCACGAGTTCCACGTGGGGTGCATCGCCGCGTGGACCGGCACCCACGTCACATGCCCTCTATGCCGGCGCACACTCCACAAGCCAGGCGGCCGCACGGACCGAGACCCACATCACACCCCTGCGCCCCCCGCTGTGTGAAGGTATCAGGCATGGCTTGGCAGAATTAGCTAGCACTAGTGAGTGATTGCGACACAGAACGTGTTCTCAATGGCAGTGCGGCCAACGGGTGGTCGCACTGAACTCTCCCACCTCGCCCAATGTAACAGCCACGCGTGTCAAGTAAGGAGTTAGCACGAAGGGTGCTATATGTCAGACCAGCGAGTGGTCTGACATCTCGAGATCCGACCTTTTTAGAACGGGAACTCACACCCGGCTCTCCGATTGAAAGGCCCGGTGGCTAAGATTTTAGGTTTCAGTGTATACGAGGGTCGGGAGCAACGAGTTGGCAAGATTTGTGACACGCGCGACCAGTCAGGGGGCTAGAAGGAAGACGCCTAGGTATGAAACCACACCAGGGTCCACACCCTACACAAGGAGGGGGCATCGACACACCACTGAACGGGCCGCGTCGCAGGAGCCTTACAATCTTAACAGAAAAGACTTGTAACTATCGACACCCTCGTCCCCGACCGACCAAAGCCAAGCAGGGCATCCAGCTTGACCTCTTGCCAACACCGCCTTAGCTCTGCGCCGGCCGAACAAGACCCGCCTACCGCCTGCTTACCTGCCCTTTCGCTCCTCCCTGCTTGCAACGCGTTTGCAGGCCAATCCACCGCGTCAACCAGCTAGTGAATGCCCTCCGGGCAGGTGCGGCGTGCCCCGACAATGACGTTGCCATCTTGCCAGACATGGCAGAGCTGCGCGCAGGCATGCCGCGCTGCTTCTTTCGCCCCTCGTCCGCTGTCCCAGCCAGCTCGCTGATGTCCTCGCCCGGGAAGTTGCGCTTGGCACCCGGCCCGTGCACCTGCACAGCCGCAAAGTCGTACGCCCTGACTGCACCCTCCTCTGATGCGAAGTTCCCAATAAACCGCTCGCACTTGGTCTGTGCGTCCCACAGCTCCGCCTTCCATGCCGATTTGGCCTTGTGCCAGCTGACACCGCGGTAGTTTGAGGACTGCTGCCTCCGCCCCTTCGACTCCGCACCCCCTGACTGTGGCGGCACCCCCTCTTGAGATGGGCTGGCAGGTCTGGGGGTGTGGTGGGGTGAGGTGGGGTGTCAGGGGTGCATTACTGTCGTGGTCGAAAGCTTAACGCGTGGAGTGTGGATGGCGTTACCGTGGGCTACTTGTAGCTTGACCTTTTGTGGGCCTTGTTTCTCTAAGTCCCACTGGAGCTTTGGAACCGTAAGTGTGACCGCCAGAAGTGGCTTGTGACCAAACATCATCAGCAACGGGAGCACCTAGACCCTGAGTAAAAACACAAGACCCGAAAAGGCTACAGCCAGCGAGGCGATCACTGCGCATTGCTGTGCTGACGTGCTGTGGGTGAGTGTGTGGGCTGCTTGCGTATGTGCGTGGATGCTTCCTCAATCCCTGGGGTTGTTCGTCTATTCAGCAAGCATCTGCTTCGAGATCGGGCCCGCTCCTCACCCTGGCCCCGCGACGGCGCCGTGCTGCATCGCTCGTGTTTCTGGCGGTGGCCCTGCCAGGAGCACATTGGCGGCGAGCAGCACTGCGGGGGGAAATCATTGGGCGAAGAGGCCAGTCCAATGGCGTTTCTACAGAGATCGGAAAGGTGTGATAGGGCAAAGTGTGACGTTTGTCGGTCAACTCGCAACCACCAGCGCCTTCACACCACGACGGAGCCACTTGGTCCCGGCTGGTTGGTTTGTGGAAGCGCATGAACACTGGGCGATTCGAAAACACAAAACGACCAGTACCGCTTGTAACGGGGGAGTGCGCCAAGTAGTGCGCCCCCCCGCTCAGGGTACACATTTCGGGGCATAGAACGGGGTGGATAGCGCACCTTGGCCGTGGAGTGCCTGCTACTCACCGGGCGCTGTGACCGCCCATGCGGGCGGTTCGCCCCATACAGGTGAGGACGTATGTTGAATGTCGCATGCTGCATGTATGTTGCATGTTGCATGCACACCACCAGTGCACACACCAGTGCTTGGTAGAGCTTCTTACGAGGGAGGCATAGAGGAGTGGCTGGCGGCCCCGTCATGCGTGCCTGGAAGGCTGCCATGCAGGCAAGCAATGCACCGCCACGCGCAGCCGGAGGAGCAGCCCGACGACATAAGCTACTGGCGGGCCAAGTGCACTACTCTCACGCAGGAGCTGCTGGACAGGTGCGCTGGGTTGGGCTCGAGCAGGGGCATGAGCGAGCGCGCGTGTGCATGGATGTGGTCGCAGCGGGCAATGCACGCAAGGCGGCCTTGATGGCAGAAAAGGGGAGGAGTGTGCAAGTGCGAAGGAGCAGAGGGAGGCACGGCTCGCCTGCTGCAGTTGATCACGCACGCACGCACACGCACACACGCACACACACACACACACACACACACACACACTCACACCGCTGCACTGAGCAGGGCACACCTCAGCCCGCAGCCGAGCGGCCAATGAGCGTGTCGCTTACACCGCACCGCATCTCCCTCCAATCTCCCTCCCCTTGACCTGCTCGTGTGCGCAAGGCACACGTCGCCCAGCAGCGCGAGGCCAAACACTCCCCCCCCCACCACACACACACACACAAACACAGACGTGCAGAGGTAAACTATGTTTAGGGTTTAGGATTTAGGGTTAAACCATAGACGCAGAGGTCTAATACACCAGCATTGACGTCTGATGGACTGTAAGATTGACCGCCACACAAACACACACGCACGCACATGCAACACACACACACACACACACATGTGCACGCAGAGCGCATGTTGACCAGCAGCGCGAGAGCGCCAATCAGTATGAACGCTTGGTGCTTGACCACCACCATGCGTTGTCGGGCGCGGTCAACCAGGTGCGACAATCAGGCGCAGGGGGGCAGGGTGTGTGGAGCGGTTTGTGTGCGCGTTTTGAGCGTGCGTGCGTGACCACCTTGCTTGCGACCACCACCATGCTCGTGACCCTGCGTTGTCGGGCACAGTCAACCAGGTGTGCAAAGCAGGCACAGGGGGACTAGGTGAGCAAGTTTGGGTGGGCACCACTGTGTGAGCGTGTGATCATGCAAGGGTTTGCTCATGCGTGCATACCCCAGGCACGAGACACCCACCCACCCAGCGTTATGCGTTTAGAGCTTTTGGGTGAGTCGTGCGTACCTCCCGCCGTTCCATCTCCCACCAACTGCCCCCCACACACACTTCCGCACCACACCCCCACGCCTGCCCACCACCCGCTCCCCAGGCGAGCAAGCGCATTGCGGCATCGGAGCTCGCTGCCCTGGAGCGTGAGCTCAGCAGTGTGGGTGGCGGCGGCGGCCACGGCGGCGGCGACGGTGGCGGTGGCGTCAGCAGCAGCAGCGCTTTCCCCGACCCGCGCGAAGGGCACCACTACCGTGGCAGCGGCGCGGGTGCAGCAAGCGTGCTTGCAGACGCGGCGGGCGGGCAGCCATACCCGCGGGGGCAGCTGCAGTTGTCGCATGGGCGGCAGGACACGCACCACCCCCAACCACGGCTCCGCGCGCCGTCGTCGCACGCGAGCAGCGCTGGCGGCGGCGGCGCGGCTGACGGCCTGGCGGCGGGAAGGGGTGGCGTGCCTCGACTGGGGGGCAGCCCACATGCCACGACGCCCACCGCTGCATCTTCGCGGTGGAGAGAGAGCACCGCCGCCATAGGGTCAGCAGCAGTAGCAGGTGGCGCTGTGAGCGCTGCTGGGGGGGCTGCACCATCACCGCCGCGGGCCGGCGGCCTTCTGCGCCGTCTGTTTGGCCGCGCCACCGTGTCTCTGAGCCCACACACGAGCGGAGGGGACGCGCCTGCCGCGCCCGAACCGCTGCCGCCACTGCAGCTGCTACAGCAGCAGCAGTCGTTGGGTCGGCAGCAGTCGTTGGGTCGGCAGCAGTCATTGGGTCGGCAGCAATCGTTGAGTCGGCAGCAGTCGTTGGGTCGGCAGCACCCAGGATCCCCGCACGGCGGCGTCGGCGCCGGTACTTTTGCGCGTCTATCACAGCAGCGGATGGGTGAGCGGGCAAGGGGGGAGCGGAGCAGCATGGTACGACAGCGGAGTGGCGCACAGGCGACGGCGCCGCTGCACGCGGGCGTTGCCGCGATCATGTCGGTGCGGTGCCACAGAGCGTTGTCCAATGGCGGGGCGATGTCTGCAGCAGCCAAGGCTGCCGCTGCCGCCGCACCAGCAGCAGGCACAACATCGAGCAGTCGTTTCGTTGCCACGCCACCAGTGCCTGGTTCTGGTGCCATGCCGCAGTCGCCTGCCGCAGGTGTGCGTGGCAGCTCTGATGCGCATGGCGTCAGCGAGGTGGGCCCCGGTGCGACCTTGTCGCTGGGTGACGGTGTGAGCAGCTCTGTAGGTGGCGCTGCACGCAAGCTGAGCATGGGCGGCGGGTGGCAGAGCTCTGATAGCGGCGTGTCCAGTGCGGGGCCGCCGGGGGGCAGCCAGGCGGGCACGCGTGCGGAAGGAGGTGAGCCACGCCCGCACCAGCTGCAGCGACAGACCCACGTGGCGGCAGGCGGGGCACACGCGCAGCCTCAGCACCCGCTGCTGCCGCCGCCACAGCAGCAGCCACACCAGACAGAGCAGCAGCAGCGGCAGGGCATCAGCGTGGAGGATCGCTCGAGCTACGACTCGATCAAAGAGATGCTCGCAGCGCAGCGGCAGCTGCAGCAAGACTGGGCACTGGAGGCGGGCGACGACGGTGAGAGCGTCGCTGCTGCTCCGGGCATCGAGCCACCACCTGAGAGAGGTGGCGGCATTGCAGCCGCAGCCGCCGCACCCAGGCATGCCGCCAGCAGCAGCAGGGTTATCAGCAGCAGCTGCGTGCAGCCGCCTCCCGAGCGTGCGTCGGCCGGGCCAGCGCATGGCGCCTCGCCCGTCCCGTCCTCCGTCCCGTCCGTCCAGACCGCCTCCTCCACCCCTGCGGGAGGAGGCTTCCGCAAAGCAACCGTCCTCTACTTCCGGGGGAGCCCGCCACCGCGCATCACTCTCCCAGACGATCTGGGTGAGGGGCTGTCTGATGACGAGCATGGGGGCGGCCCAAAGCGACTGGAGGGTGGCGGCCAGGCGCACGCGCGTGCTGACGTGTGCCAGGCGACGCCCATGCAGGCGACGGCACCTCAACAGCAGCAGCAGCAGGCAGCAGGCATGCCTGTCACTGCCGCCCCTGCGGGCACAGCGGCTGCTGTCAACGTGGCAGTGCCTGGTCCCACCGCAACTGCGAGCGCCGCTGCCACCACGGCGGACGTCACCAACGCACCAGTGGAGTTGGCGACCCTGCGTGCTGCTGTTGCGCCCGCTCCTGGCACTGTCTTCCTGCAGGGAGACCTTGTCACGCTGACGCTGCACGATCTGAAGCAGCTACTGAGGTGGGTCGTGCAGAGGGGTTGGGTGTGCGCGCGGGGTGCGCGCGGGGTGTACGCGCAGGGTGTGCGCGGGGGTGCGCGTGGGGTGCGCGGGGGTGCGCGGGCTTAGATTGGGTGCTGAAGTTGGGTGACGAGGTGTTGCCGGAACCCAGGAGGAGACTCTCGCTCTTCCTTCCACTGATGCTCACCCGACTGCCCCTCTCCTTTCTCAGGGATGCTGCTGCTGGGCGGGCCGCTGTCCTGCCGGGCGTCGGCCCACTGCCGCCCACTGTGCCGCCGACGCCCGCGGTGGCTGGCCGCGCAGCAGACGCAGCGCTGGCTGGCAGCACTTGTCCAGACTCGCCGCAGCTGGAACCACTCGCGGGTTTGGAGCCGCGGGAGCAGCAGCAGCCGCTGTCACCATCATCACCCCAGCAAGAGGAGCAGCAGCTGGAGCAGCCGGCGGGACTGCAGGCTCTGGAGCAGAAATCGTGGCTGCTGCAATTGGAGCAGGTGCACCAGTCTGCTGAGCTCTACCGAGCGATGGAGGCGGCTAATGCTGTCTCTGTTAGTCAGGTGGGTCAGCCACAGCTCGAGCCCAGTGCAGCTGCGGCTACAGTGACGCTGGAGGCAGGGCAGGCGGAGAAGCCACACCCAGAGCCCAGCTGCGCTGCGGCCTGTATGGTGCCGGAGAAGCTGGCAGAGCATCCACAGCTTGAGTCCAACCACACTGCGGCTGTTGTGGCGCTGGAGGCAGGTCAGGTTGAACAGCCACAGCCAGAGCCCAGCTGCGCTGCGGCCGGTGTGGCACCGGAGGCAAGGCAGGTGGAACAGCCCAGCCAGGCTGCGGCAGGTGTGGCGCCAGAGGAGCTGACAGATCAGCCACAGCTCGAGCTCCGCCATGCTGCGGTTGTGGTGGCACCGGAGGCTAGGCAGGTGGAACAGCCACGGCCAGAGTCCAGCCAAGCTGCGGCCGGTGTGGTGCCGGAGGAGCTGACTGAGCAGCCACAGCCAGAGCCCAGCCATGCTGTTGCTGTGGTGGTGCTGGAGGAGCGTGCAAACCAGCCGCAGCTCGAGCTCAGCCATGCTGCGGCTGTGGTGGCACCGGAGGCTAGGCAGGTGGAACAGCCACAGCCCAGCCAAGCTGCGGCCGATGTGGTGCCGGAGGAGCTGACTGAGCAGCCACAGCCAGAGCCCAGCCATGCTGTTGCTGTGGTGGTGCTGGAGGAGCGTGCTGACCAGCCGCAGCTCGAGCTCAGCCATGCTGCGGCTGTGGTGGCGCAGGAGGCAAGGCAGGTCGAGCAGCCACAAGCCAAGCCCAGCCGTGCTGCGGTGGTGCTGGTTGAGCAGCCCTCAATGCGCAGCCTCGCGCATCAGCAACGCCAGCCATCCCCACTGCCACAGTCCCCAGAGCAGCAGGAGGCACTATGCCACCCAGGGCTCTGTGCATCGCCGCCTGCTGCAACAACATTCGCCGCGGTGCTGCAGTCACCGGCCGAGGCGATGCCGACAGACGCGCCGCTGCATCTGCGATGGCAGGCAATGCTGCGGGACCAGGAGGCCTGCGTCAAGGACCCGCCTCTTGGGGCCATGCCCACGCCCATGCCGCGCGCGTCCATGCCTGCGCCCGCGCCCGTACTATCTCCTCTCTCAAAGGAGGCGCGCACACCGCCACAGCAGCCACCTCAGCAGTGGCCACTGCCTCCACCACCGCCGCCGCAGCAGCAGCAGCCCCACACGCATGACGCAGCGCTTGCTGGCCTCATGGTGCTGCCGTTCCTGGCACCACCATCAGCGTCAGCCAGCCCGCAGCTGGCGGCTATGCAAGCGTCGCCTCCGCCGCCCTCTGCAGCATCCAGCCCGCTCGGCCTGAGCCCATCAGAGCAGCGGCTCGCGAGTGCTCAGGCGGGTGCAGACGAGGATGGTGAGGCCGGCGGCCATGGGGCGAGCGTGCGCAGCTCTGGCGCGTCCGTTCCGTTCAGTGACACTGGCTCTGGCATCATGGCGTCCCTGCGAGCGGGCTCGGCAGCCGAGGTACTGTTTGACGTGCCGCTCCGCGTACGGTGAGCACAGCTACCTTGCAACAGCACACACACACACACACACACACACACATTCCATTCCATTCCAGATCGTTACAAAGATAGCGGCGATATCGTTCCAGAGGTCTGCATAAGGGCGTCTGTCAATAGCGGGTGCACACACACACACACACACACACACACACACACATACACACACACACCAGTGTTTCCGTTAACCAACCACATCCCACAAGCCTGCATCAATGGGTTGACATTGGCAGATTTGGGCTGGCGCTGCGGGTTGAAATTGCGCAAATTTGACCACAGAAGTGTGCAAATTAATCATCTTCGTGTGAAGAATGTACACCCTTTTCGCCAAAAAACGCCTCCGGCGGGTTGAGCCAATATTTTTTCAAGATCCTCAGCGGAACCACTGACACACACGCACTAACTACAAAATGCAGCCGCACGGATAACTCGGCATCAGGCCCCACAAAAAGACCAAACCGCAAAACCATGCATGCTACAATGCCTGTTGGTCTGTTCTTCCCCGCACACACACTGCACAAACACACACACACACATAACAACAAACGCGTACCAACTGCTGTGTGCAGGTACTCCATTGGGGGATCGCCCTCTTTGCTGTGTGAGCATCCACAGCCACCCCAGCTGCAGGAGGCGCCGTCGTGGCTTCAGATGCAGCGTCAGGTGCTGGCGCACAGCAGCATGGATGTGGACATATCGCGGCGCGGCACCGCCCGCCCGCCGCTCGCACCTCATTACGCACGCCAGTCGGGCTGTGATCAGGACAGCGTCAGGGGTCAGCACGCCCTGGCAGCCAGCGCGTACTACCTCCTGGATCTGTCGCAGACTCCGGACGCATCCACTGCTCAGACTGCCTGCCAATCCACTGCTGCATCACCGAGCGATTCAGAGGCAGAGATGGAGATGGAGATGCAGGACCTTGGCGAGCTGGTCGCGATGCGCCCTCTGTCGCCCACCGAGGATGGGCGTGAGCTGGCAGCTGTGATCAGGCTGCAGGCAGCATGGCGTGGCACGGTCGCGCGCAAACATGTGGCGCTGCTGCGTGCGGAGCAGCAGCAGCTGGTCGCTGAGCACATGGAGGGGGAGGAGCGAGCACTGGCAGCTGCGATCAGGCTGCAGGCAGCATGGCGTGGCACGGCCGCGCGCAGGCAGGTGGCGCTGATGCGTTCGGAGCAGCAGCAGCAGCAGATGGAGGGGGAGGAGCGTGCACTGGCAGCTGTGATCAGACTGCAGTCAGCATGGCGTGGCACGCTCGCACGCAGGCATGTGGCGCTGATGCGGGTGGAGCAGCAGCAGCAGCTGATGGCTGAGCAGATGGAGGCCGAGGAGCAGGAACAGCATGAGCTGGCAGCTGTGATCATGCTGCAGTCAGCATGGCGCGGCACGCTCGCACGCAGGCATGTGTCGCTGATGCGTGCGGAGCAGCAGCAGCTGATCGCCGAGCAGATGGAGAGGGAGAGGGAGGAGCGTGCGCTGGAAGCTGTGGTCAGGCTGCAGTCAGCATGGCGCGGCACGCTCACTCGCAGGCAGGTGGCGCTGATGCGTGCAGAGCAGCAGCAGCTGATGGAGACGGAGCAGCGAGAGCTGGCAGCTGTGATCAAGCTGCAGTCAGCATGGCGCGGCACGCTTGCTCGCAAACATGTGACGCTGATGCGAGCAGAGCAGCAGCAGCTGGTTGCTGAGCAGATGGAGAGGGAGGCGGAGCAGCGAGCGCTGGCAGCTGTGATCATGCTGCAGTCAGCATTGCGCGGCACGCTTGCTCGCAAGCATGTGACGCTGATGCGAGCAGAGCAGCAGCAGCTGGTCGCTGAGCAGATGGAGAGGGAGGCGGAGCAGCGAGCGCTGGCATTTGTGATCATGCTGCAGTCAGCATGGCGCGGCACGCTCGCACGCAAGCAGGTGACGCTGATGCGTGCGGAGCAGCATCAACTGATGATGGCTGAGCAGATGGAGGGGGAGGAACGAGCACTGGCAGCTGCGATCAGGCTGCAGTCAACATGGCGCGGCACGCTCGCACGCAAGCAGGTGACGCTGATGCGTGCGGAGCAGCAGCAGCTGATGGAGGGGGAGGAGCGAGAGCTGGCAGCTGTGATCAAGCTGCAGTCAGCATGGCGCGGCACGCGCGCGCGTAAGCAGGTGGCACTGAGGCGCGTGGAGCAGGAAGTGCTGATGACTGAGCAGCTCGAATGTGACGAGCTTGAGATCCCCGATGACCAGGAGCTGGATGACATCACAGCGGCAGTCCGCTCGCAGCCCTGGTCGCCTCAAACGGCAGCGGGCGGCTTCTGGCTGGCCCCGCAGGATGGCAGCGCCTCTGTCAGCCCGGCCTCAGCATCCGCCTCAGCGGACGAGGGCAACTCAAGCGCCGACTGCATCCTGGCTGCCGAGCAGTTTGCATTGCCCCGCCGGCTGGCCCTCTGCGGCTCTGATGATGATGGGTCATTCGCAGCAGCGGGTGGCGAGGAGGACGAGGGACAGAGCGCCTCGGCATCTTCGAGTCTATCGTTCAAGGTGAGCTTGCTTTGCGCATGTGTGCTGATACCCCTTGCTTTGCTTGCTCTGCCTTTGCTTGCTTTGCCCCGCATGTGAGGAGCACATCGAACACCCCCATGTCTGACACTTCCAATATAGAAGCAGATACGGCTGTTGGGGGGGGCATGCTGGCTGTGGACCGACCACGCGTGCGCCTCCCTCCCCCATGCACCCCCCGTCGCTCCAGGCCATGGCGTCTCCCACTGACCGGCGCCCGGCGCTGGAGCAGCGTGTCGCATCTGCTGCTTCGGACTCACTCCCGAGCAGCGGTGCATCCAGCCTTTCTGTCACTGCGCTTGCCGAGGGGGCGTGTGTCCGGGCAGCATCGCCGCTGCAGGCTGGAGTTGAGGACGGCACGGCAGAGTCCCATGCCAGCGACGCTGCACCCAGCACTTTTATCACTGAGACGACAGCGATTGGAGCCTCGGGCGGAATTGCTGCTGTGTACAGCGAGGAGCACTGCCGCGCAGCCACCAAGGTTCAGGCAGCGTGGCGGGGCATGCAGGCCAGGGGGCGCGTGGCGCAGATGTGGGCGCAGGAAGAGCCGGCCGAATGGCTGGAGTCTCGGGACGGGCTGTTGCGGCGTGTTACGGCCTCCACTGGCGGCGGGCTGCTGGCGCGCACGTCGATGGAGCCTGCCGTCTGCTCGGCAGTGCGCATTGTGCACTCCCCAACAGAGGGCTCCGCTGCACGTGTCGCTCCTGCAACTGCGGCGGCTGCACTCTGTTTCCCCGATGATCTGGACGGCAGCGGCGTTGCTGGTCTGGCATCGGAGGAGCACAACGATGCCAGCGCTGCCCTCAGCCCCGCATCTCGGGCTGCTATGCCCACCCACCGCTTCGCTGCACTGGACGAGGCCCAAGCCAGTGCATCAGAGGAGGAGGCATCAGAGGAGGAGGCATCACAGGAGGAGGAGGCCAGTGCTGCAGCCAGCCCCGCATCTGCTTCTCCCGAGCAGTCCCCTGTGCTCGCCAGCCACTTCTCTGTGCTGAATGAGTCAGAGGGTGAGGCATCAGAGGCAGAGGCATCAGAAGAGGAGGTGGGGTCACAGGAGGACGAGGAGGCGAGCGCTGCACCCAGCCCCATCTCCGCTTCTCCCGAGGACTCCCCTGCCCCCTCCAACCGCTTTGCTGCGCTTGAGGAGGCAGAGGACGGCGCATCTGCACAGCAGGAGGACGACGGCGAGGCCAGCGCTGCCAGCCCCGCCGCCGCTTCTCCCGAGGAGCAGCCTCGTGCACCCGCCGACCGCTTTGCTGTGCTGGAGGGCGCAGAGGGAGAGGCCTTCGAGGAGGAGGAGGAGGGGGCCAGCGCTGCTGCCAGCCCTGCCTCCGCATTAACCGAGCAGCCGCCTGCACCCGCCAACGGCTTTGCTGCGCTGGAAAAGGCAGAGGGCGAAGCATCAGAGGATGAGGAGGCAAGCGCTGCTGCCAGCCCTGCCTCCGCTTCTCCCGAGGACTCCCCTGCCCCCTCCAACCGCTTTGCTGCGCTTGAGGAGGCAGAGGACGGCGCATCTGAGCAGCAGGAGGACGACGGCGAGGCCAGCGCTACTGCCAGCTCTGCTGCTTCACCTGAGCTGTCCCCTGCCGTCGCCAACCGCTTTGCTGCACTGGACGAGGCCTCAGAGGTGGCCAGCGCTGCTGTCAGCCCCCCCTCTCCGTCTACTGATCAGCGTCCTGCCCCCGCCAACCGCTTTGCTGCGCTGGACGAGTCAGAGGGCGAGGCATCAGAGGAGATTGACGGCGAGGCCAGCGCTGCCAGCCCCGCCAGCTCTTCTCCCGAGGAGCAGCCTCCTGCTCATGCCAACCGCTTTGCTGTGCTGGAGGGCGCAAAGGGCGAGGCCTTTGAGGAGGAGGAGGAGGCCAGCGCTGCTTCCAGCCCTGCCTCTGCATCAACCGAGCAGCCCTCTGCACCCGGCGAGCACTTTGCTGCACTGGAAGAGGCAGAGGACGAGGCCTCGGAGGAGGAGGCATCAGATGAGGAGGAGGCCGATGCCTCCAGCTCAGCTGCACTTGCCAGTCGTTTTGAAGCGCTGGACAAGGCAGAGGATGATGCATCTTCTCAGCAGGAGGCAGACAAGGTCAGGGCTGCATCCAGCCTCTCTGCACCTGAGTCTGAGGGAGAGGAGTTGGAGGCCGGCGGGTGCAGCAGCGGCGTGGCGGAGCAGCAGCAGCAGCAGAGTGCGCTCTGCCTGCCACATGACCTCGATGACGCACCTGATTCTCCTGAGGGCGAGGAGCAGCAGGCTGGCTGGGGCAGCCGTGGCATGGCGGAGCACCAGCGGCAGGGTCCGCTCTGCCTGCCAGATGACGACCTCGATGACGCATCTGAGCCTGTCTCTGAGGGCGAGGAGTCGGAGGCTGGCGAGGGCAGCCGTGGCATGGCGGAGCACCAGCGGCAGGGTCCGCTCTGCCTGCCTGATGACCTCGATGATGCATCTGCCTCTGAGGGCGAGGGTTCGGAGGCTGGCGAGGGCAGCAGCGGCATGGCGAAGCACCAGCGGCAGGGTTCACTCTGCCTGCCTGATGACCTCGACAACGCACCTGAGTCTGGGGGCGAGGAGTCGGAGGCTGATGGTGGTGGCAGCGGCATGGTGGACCTGCAGCAGGGTGCGCTGTGCCTGCCTGATGACCTCGATGATGCACCTGAGTCTGAGTGCGAGGAGTCACACGCTGATGCAGGCAGCAGCGGCATGGTGCAGGCGGAGGCGCTGGGCAGCGCGTGGACTGGCAACGCGACAGTGAGTACGGGGGGCTCTTGGGTGCAGGCTCAAGTTTTTAGGAGATGCACAGCATGCAAGCACAGCCAGGTGTGCCCCACCCACCTGCTCAAGCAATGCACACACACGCGTGCACGTGCATGCGTGCAGACGCACGAGCCGTGTCACTCGGCCGACGACGCACCTGAGTCTGAGGGAGAGGAGCTGGGGGCTGAAGGGGGCAGCAACGGCATAGCGGAGCACCAGCAGCAGGGTCCGCTCTGCCTGCCTGATGCCCTCAATGACGCATCTGCCTCTGAGGGCGAGGGTTCGGAGGCTGGCAGGGGCAGCAGTGACGTGGCGGAGCACCAGCGGCAGGGTTCGCTCTGCCTGCCTGATGACCTCGATGACGCACCCGAGTCTGTCTCTGAGGGCGAGGAGTCAGACGCTGATGCAGGCAGCAGCGGCAAGGTGCAGGAGGAGCTGGGCGGTGCATGGACCGACAACGCACCGGTGAGTACGTGGGACTCCTGAGTCCGGGAGGTAGCACAACTGGCTCAAGCGCTAAGGAGATACACAGCATACAAATCCGCTTGCCGCAGACGTGCGTTCCCCACCCACCTGCTCACATAATGCACACACACACGCGCACGTGCAGGCGCACGAGCCACATCACTCGGCCGACGACGCACCTGAGTCTGAGGGAGAGGAGCTGGAGGCTGGCAGGGGCAGCAGCGGCGCAGCGGAGCAGCAGCAGCAGGCTGCACTCTTCTTGCCTGATGACATCGATGACGCATCTGCCTCTAAGGGCGAGGGTTCGGAGGCTGGCAGGGGCAGCAGTGACGCGGAGGAGCTCTGCCTGCCTGATGACCTCGATGACGCACTTGAGTCTGTCTCTGAGGGCAAGGAATCAGACGCTGATGCAGGCAGCAGCGGCATGGTGCAGGCAGAGGCGCTGGGCAACGCGTGGGCCGACAACGCACCGGTGCGTACGTGGGGATCCTGTGTTCGGGAGCACCGGGCTCGAACGTTTTGGGGATACACAGCATGCAAGCACGCTTGTCGCAGACGTGCGTGCCCCACCCACCTGCTCACACAATGCGCACACACGGGTGCACGTGCATGCATGCAGGCGCACCAGCCGCGCCACTCGGTCGACGACGCACCTGAGTCTGAGGGAGAGGAGCTGGGGGCTGGCGGGGGCAGCAGCGACCACCGAGAGGGTGTGTTCTGTCTACCAGGCGACCTCGATGACGCACCTGAGTCTGAGGGAGAGGGGTCGGAGGCTGGTGGTGGCAGCAACGGCATGGTGCAGGAGGCGATGGGCAGCGCGTGGACTGGCAATGCAACAGTGAGTACGTGGGACTCCTGCGTCTGGGAGGTAGCACCACTGACTCATGCTTTGAGCGGATGGGGGATGCACAGCACACAAGCCCGCTTGCCGCAGCCATGCGTGCCCCACCCACCTGCTCAAACAATGCACACACGCGCGCACGTGCATGCCTGCAGGCGCACGAGCCGTATCACTCGGTCGACGCCGCACATGCCTCTGAGGGCGATGCGTCGGAGGCTGGTGGGGGCAGCAGCGGCATGGCACAGCACCGAGAGAGTGCTCTCTGTCTGCCAGACGACCTCGATGATGTACCTCATTCTGAGGGAGAGGGGTCCGAGGCTGATGGTGGCAGCTGCGGCATGGTGCATGAGATGCTGGGCAGCGCTTGGACTGGCAACGTACTGGTGAGAACGTGGAACTCCTGTGCCCGCGAGGTAGCACCACTTGCTCAAGCTTTTAGGGGATGCATCCCAAGGGGGGGAGGGGAGGGGGGGGGCAGAAAACATGAGAAATACAGCACATGCTGGACTCTTATCTCCTTGCTGTGAATGTTCCGAAACCGTCAGAATTTTTGAATTTGGACACCTGGGGGGCGAGATATGAGGGCTCAAAGTTGGGGGGGGGTCCAGAGCTTTCTACGGCGGGTTCAGAGCTTTCTTTGCAGTGGGCCGTTTTGGACGGGAAGACCACCATTGGGACCGCCTTGATGAGATGAGCACAAATCCATGCTAATAAGTGACCCTGGTTTTATAGTGTGGGGGTTCACACACCCTCAACCCCCAAACTCCCCAGTGTGCACCCTTCAGTACACTAAGTGCCCACCTAGGGATTTGAGCAATCTTCATGGATTGAGATGGGACCGATGCCATCTGAATCTCCTTGGAGAACACAGCAAAACACAAGATTCAACCTGATTCTGACTAGAAAGTGTGAGTTGGAGGGTTCACACTCCTTGGCGGCGGCCATCAAAGCCATGGTATAGTTGCATGTTGGGAGTTATTTCGGCTACATTCTGGCAACTTAGACATTGCAATGGACAGCCCTCACTGTAAGGAAGCCATGCGCTCCAGGGGCGTCCGGTGGCCCTGGCGGTGGTGCATGGGGGCATGCGCGACGACATGCGCGCGCATGTGCATGTGCATCTCCCCTCTGCCCAACACGGACGCGCCTTGGCGTCAAGCACGCCACCCCGCCGCCTGCACCACTTGTGCTGTGCTGTGCTGTGCCCGGCTCCATTCATGGCGTATTTTGTGAGATGGGGGGGGGAGGGGGGGGTCCAATTTGTTTGTACCATGTGTTCCAGCATTTTCTGTTATGGCCCCCCTCACCCCCCCCCCACCCCCGTGATGCATCCCTTCATATGCACAGCACGCAAGCCCGCTTGTCGCCAGTGGTCCCTGGGAAGGATTTTAGTAATTAGTTTTTTGACGGCTCCAGCAACTTTGACCGCTCATACCAGGCACAATACACAGCGGGTATTCATGCAATGCATGCGGTTGTGCTGCTCTAGGCAAGTGCTTTCCAACGCATCATCCACGCCCTCACCCACTAAGTGTGGGGTGATTTCTGGGAAATGGGAAATCCGGGTCGGAGCGGTATACGGCTCGCAGGGGAATCACTGCTTGTCGCAGCTGCCGTGCCTACCTGCTCACACAATCCTCACACGCATGCACGTGCATGTGTGCGTGCAGGCGCACGAGCTGCATCACTCGGCCGATGATGTCGCCACACCGCCGTGGGCTGCCAGCAGCCTTGCCGCGAGCGCCACTGATGGCGAGCGTGCTCACGCTGTGGCTGAGGATGTGGGCAGTGGGTCGTCGTCCCCGCGTGATGCCACACATGTTGCGCTGCTGCTGCAGCCGCCGCAGCAGCAGCAGCAGCAGCTTGGTCCCAGTGACGTCAGTGGGGCCAGTGCCGGCGGCTCGCCACGCAGCGACGGCAGCTCGCCATGCAGCAGCAGTGCATGGCGCAGCGCGGCGCGTGCAGCCGGCGGCAGCCCTGGCGCGCATGGCGCGTGCAGCGACGCTGGCGGCAGCAGTGCGTTTTCGACACCGCGCAGCAACGAGTTCTACTCGCCTTGCGATTCAGCCCGCACGACTTCGTCATGGATATCCACCTCTGTGGCATTCGATCGCAGCAGCAGCGGCAGCGGCTGTGCGGAGCCTGCTGACCTGGAGGCATCACTGCCCGCTGCAGTGACCACGTGGCTGCACGCCTAGCATGACTCGCTGCACTCGCCGTGGCGGCCAGTTACTGGCTCTGATGCAGCGAGCTCTCCGAGGGCCGAGGGTGAGGGACCACAGCTGGAGCTGGAGCAGGGGGAGGCGAGCGCGTCCACACCAACCGACACGAGCGCTGCCAGCCCTGTTGGGGAGGCAAGTGCTGCCGTCAGTGGTGCTGCCAGCCCTGGTGGTGAGGCATTTAAGTACGAGGCCGACGCAGAGGAGGAGGCCTCAGAGGAGGAGGAGGAGGAGGCTAGGACTGCTGCCAGCCCCGCCTCTGTGCCCACTGAGAAGCGTCTTGCGCCCGCCAACCGCTTCGCTGCACTGGATGAGTCAGAGGGCGAGGCATCAGAGGAGGAGGCATCAGAGGAGGAGGAGGCATCAGAGGAGGCATCAGTGGAGGCCAGCACTGCACCCAGCCCTGCCGTCGCGTCTCCCGAGCAGCATATTGCAACCGCTCACCGCTTTGCTGCGCTTGACGAGGCAGAGGACGGTGCATCTGAGCAGGAGGAGGACGACGGCGATGTCAGCGCTGCTGCCAGCTCCGCCTCTGCGTCCACTGAGCAGCGTTCTGCACCCGCCAACCGCTTTGCTGCAATGGAGTCAGAGGGCGAGGTTTCAGAGGAGGAGGTGGAAGCCAGCGCTGCTGCCAGCCCCGCCGCCGCATCTCCCGAGCAGGCCCCTGTGCTCGCCCGCCGCTTTGCTGCACTGTCCGAGGCCTTGGAGGAGGCGAGCGCTGCTGCCAGCCCCGCCTCTGCGTCTACTCAGCAGCGCCCTGCACCCGCCACCCCCTTTGCTGCGCTGGATGAGTCACAGGCTGAGGCATCAGAGGAGGAGGAGGCAAGCGCTGCACCCAGCCCCGCCTCTGCTTCTCCGGAGCAGCGCCCTACACCCGCCAACCGCTTTGCCGCGCTGGAGGAGTCAGAGGACGATGCATCTGAGCATGAGGTGGGCAATACTGAGGCCAGCGCTGCTGCCAGCCCCGCCACTGCATCCACTGAGCAGCTTCCTGCACCCGCCAACCGGTTTGCTGCACTGGAGTCGGAGTGCGAGGTTTCAGAGGAGGAGGAGGAGGAGGCCAGCACTGCATCCAGCCCTGCCGTTGCCTCTCCAGAGCAGTCCCTTGTGATCGCCAGCCGCTTTGCTGTGCTGAACGAGTCAGAGGGCGAGGCATCGATGATGATGGATCTTACAGTCTGTGTGACACCAGTAATGATGTATAAGACCGGTGTCGGCGCTAGCGCCCGACACCTTAAACTCAGTTTCAGTGGGAAACTGGCTGGCTACCTGGTAGGGGTGAGGGTAAACCCCCACACGCGCGCACGCACTGGACCTAGACAGGACACTGGGCCCCCAGATCCACCCTATACCACCCAGGTAGTGACAGCAACGCATTGTTGGTGTGCGCCTGTGTTCTACTACTAGTCCCGCCGCCGCCATTGGCTCCAGCAATCTCCTCCATGCCCGCCAGCAATCTCCTCCACGCCCGCCAGCAATCTCCTGTATGCCCGCCAGCAATCTCCTCCATGCCCGCCAGCAATCTCCTGTATGCCCGCCAGCAATCTCGTCCATGCATGGGCGCCGCCATGCGATCTCCATGCGCCGCGCCGCGCTCCATGCGCGCCAGCACCCGTACCACCCGCCTCATTCCCGTTCTTTAGCCATTCCCCGTGACACCTATGGCTGATCCTTGTTCCGCCGTCCCCTTTGGCATCTGTAACCCGTATCCTCTCCCTGTAGCCTCATTCCCCGTTCTTAACCGCCATCTCCATTATGGTGCCCGCCCGCTGGTGGGGCCTCGCCTCGCCCCATGCCGCACGGCTAGTGTATTGATTGCTGCGCCATCTATAATCTGCGCCTTGGGGCAGGGAACCCCTGCGCCACAACCTCCTCACAAAGCCTAGCCGCATGTGCCTCGCTTCCCATGTTTCTCAATTTCTCGCCATCCGCTTCCATGCTGCCGCCTGCAATCTCCTCCACGCCCGCGAGCAATCTCCTCCATGCCCGCCAGCAATCTCCTCCATTCATGCACGCGCAGAGCGCCGCCATGCAACCCCCATGCGCCGCGCGCGCCATGCGCGCGCCGCGCCCGCCAGCTCCCGTAGCCTCATTCCCCGTTCTTTACCCATGCGCCGTGACGCATTAGCCTTGTCCGCCGTCCTCTGGCATGCATAACCCGTAGCCTCATCCCCGGTAGCCGCATTCCCCGTTCTTAGCCGCCATCTCCATTATGGTGCCCGCCCGCTGGTGGGGCCTCGCCTCGCCCCATGCCGCACGGCTGGTGCATCGATCGCGTCGCCATCTAATAATCTGCGCCTTGGGGCAGGGAACCCCTGCGCCGCAACCTCCTCACAAAGCCTAGCCGCATGTGCCTCGCTTCCCATGTTTCTCAATTTCTCGCCATCCGTCTCTCTCTTCCATCCAGGCACAGTAAACCATTAGGAGCCGCAATCTGCTTGAGTTCCGATCGTTGTGAGAGGGGGTGCATGCTCGCCGCAATTCTCGCCATCGTGCATCGTGCTCTCCATCGTACCGCTGCCCCATCTGCCACATAGCCTCGCCCCATCAGGACCAGTTCACCAGTAGCGCTGTGCGTCACAGCCGCTCAGGGTAAATTTCCAGATTTTCAGCCGCCCAGTACCAAGCGCAGTTGTCCCGGTTGTCCGCCATCGAGCGGCGCCAGGGCGGGAGCCCCTGGCGAAGAGCTTATGAACTTAACATGGCATCAGATGCGGAGGAGGCATCTGAAGACGAGGTGGGATCAGAGGAGGACATGGAGGCCAGCGCTGCTGCCAGCCCCGCCTCTGCGTCCACTGAGCAGCGTCCTGCGCCCGCCAACCGCTTTGCTGCGCTGGATGAGTCAGAGTGCGAGGGATCAGAGGAGGAGGAGGAGGCCAGCGCTGCTGCCAGCCCCGCCTCTGCATCCACCGAACAGCGCCCTGCACCAGCCAACCGCTTTGCTGCGTTGGACGAGTCAGAGGGCGAGGCATCGGACGAGGAGGCCAGCGCTTCTGCCAGCCCCGCCTCTGCGTCTGCTCAGCAGCGCCCTGCACCAGCCAACCGCTGTGCTGCGCTGGACGAGTCAGAGGGCGAGGCATCGGACGAGGAGGCCAGCGTTTATGCCAGCCCCTCTGCGTCTACTCAGCAGCGCCCTGCACCAGCCAACCGCTGTGCTGCGCTGGACGAGTCAGAGGGCGAGGCATCGGACGAGGAGGCCAGCGTTTCTGCCAGCCCCTCTGCGTCTACTCAGCAGCGCCCTGCACCAGCCAACCGCTGTGCTGCGCTGGACGAGCCACAGGGCGAGGCATCGGACGAGGAGGCCAGCGCTGCTGCCAGCCCCGCCTCTGCGTCTACTCAGCAGCGCCCTGCACCAGCCAACCGCTTTGCTGCGCTGGACGAGTCAGAGGGCGAGGCATCGGACGAGGAGGCCAGCGCTTCTGCCAGCCCCGCCTCTGCGTCTGCTCAGCAGCGCCCTGCACCAGCCAACCGCTGTGCTGCGCTGGACGAGTCAGAGGGCGAGGCATCGGACGAGGAGGCCAGCGTTTCTGCCAGCCCCTCTGCGTCTACTCAGCAGCGCCCTGCACCAGCCAACCGCTGTGCTGCGCTGGACGAGTCAGAGGGCGAGGCATCGGACGAGGAGGCCAGCGCTGCTGCCAGCCCCGCCTCCGCGTCTACTCAGCAGCGCCCTGCACCAGCCAACCGCTTTGCTGCGCTGGACGAGCCACAGGGCGAGGCATCGGACGAGGAGGCCAGCGCTGCTGCCAGCCCCGCCTCTGCGTCTACTCAGCAGCGCCCTGCACCAGCCAACCGCTTTGCTGCGCTGGACGAGTCAGAGGGCGAGGCATCGGACGAGGAGGCCAGCGCTTCTGCCAGCCCCGCCTCTGCGTCTGCTCAGCAGCGCCCTGCACCAGCCAACCGCTGTGCTGCGCTGGACGAGTCAGAGGGCGAGGCATCGGACGAGGAGGCCAGCGTTTCTGCCAGCCCCTCTGCGTCTACTCAGCAGCGCCCTGCACCAGCCAACCGCTGTGCTGCGCTGGACGAGTCAGAGGGCGAGGCATCGGACGAGGAGGCCAGCGCTGCTGCCAGCCCCGCCTCCGCGTCTACTCAGCAGCGCCCTGCACCAGCCAACCGCTTTGCTGCGCTGGACGAGCCACAGGGCGAGGCATCGGACGAGGAGGCCAGCGCTGCTGCCAGCCCCGCCTCTGCGTCTACTCAGCAGCGTCCTGCACTCCCCAACCGCTTTGCTGCGCCAGGAGAGTCAGAGGGCGAGGGATCAGAGGAGGAGGAGGAGGCCAGCGTTGCACCTAGCCCCGCCTCTGCTTCTCCCGAGCAGACCCCTGCACATGCAAACTGCTTTGCTGCGTTGCAGAAGCCAGAGGGGCAGGCATCAGAGGAGGGCGAGTTCTCTGACGAGCTCAGCCTCGACGATGATGACCTGGAAGAGGCTGGCCTAGGCTGTGAACAGAGTGGCAGCGGCATTGGGGACGCGCCCTCGTGCGAGGAAGACAATGAGGAGGGGGCGAGCGAAGTGGAGGCTGGCGCCGCGCTTGCCCCTGCCCCTCCCCGTGCCCCTGCCCCCAAGCGCACTCCCGGCACGGTCACGTCACGACCACTGCTGTAAGCTGCCACTGTGGCAGGCAACAACAGTGTCGGTGCGGTCAACAGTGTCGTGGGAGGAGGGGAGTAGACGCAAGTGAAGCTGTGTTGCTTTTGCTCTTGACTCTGGGTCTGCTCTCGGTCCGTACACTGCACTGCACAGCCGCTCGAAGCCGTAGCCCCCGTCTCACGCTGGTTCAGTTTCAGAGGGGCACTAGGGGTGACAGGGTTCTGATCCTGCAGGGTACAGCTGTGACCTGCGCGCAGGGGGGGCGGACATGGGGGCTGGTCCGTTCTCCGTGACAGTCCCACTGTGATACTGGCGTGTAGCGACTCAGCTCAGTGTCGCGTCAGCTGTGCAGTCCGTGCAGCCAGTACGGATTCGAGCTGAGCTGCGGTGCTGAGCTGCGGTGCGCCGTCTGAGCTAGTGCGCTTAGTCAAAGCGGTTGGTGCCATGCTCTAGCAGCAGACGGGGGCACTCAGCACGGGCTAGCTGGTCGGTGTCAAGTCCTGCCCCTTCATCCGGCATATGTGATCTGGTCCGTCGCTTGGGAATTCACTGAAACAGGCAGCGCGCCCCTCGCAGGTGACAGGTGGACCAGCAGGAAATCCGTGAGCGCAGAATAGGTGCGCAGAGGCCTTCATGCCTGACGAGTGCTTTGCGAAGCAGAGGAGGGGGATGCATGAAAAAGCAAGCACCGAGCATCGCACACAAAACATTAACAATATCCCTGACCTAGGCTAACTCGCTCACAATGCGCGGAGAGAGAGCACAAGAAAATAAATACGCGGTGTCTACACCGCCGACGACGCTGTGCACACGACAACTGGCGGCGCCGCTGCCGCGCTCTGCACGCCCACCGCGACCATGGGCACGGGCAGCTGCTGCGGGCTGCCGGACGCCGTGGGAGCGGCAGCGGCGGCCGCCGGGGGGTTCCCATCAGACGACGTCGGCAGCCTGCTGCGCGCTGCCATCGCGGCGAGGGTGTCCGAGTCTTCGCTGTCGCTCGCGCGGCCCGTGCCGCCTCGTCCGTCATCGTCCTCGGTCGCCGCCGCATCGTCGCCGCTGCCGGTCTCGTCACCTGACGCGCCGATCAGCTCGTCGCTCACGTCCTCGGTGCCGTCCTGAGACTCGCTCCCGTCGTCCTCCTCCTCCTCAGTCTCCTCCTCGTCCTCCTCGTCCAGCTCTGACGACGACACGTCGCCCGAGCGGCGCTTGCGCGAGCCGCCGCCGCGGCTGCCGCCGCCGCGCGCGCGCGAGCGCTGCAGCGTGCGGCGCGCGCCTCGCCCGCCCGGCGTGGCCCCCGCAGCGAGCTTGCGTGCCTTGGGCGCAGCCCCGCCGCCCGCGCCAGAGCTCCCGCGCTTGAGGCCGCCAGCCCCTCCGGCGTCCGCGTCGGCGTGCGGCGACAGGCCCCACGCGCCGTCGCCGTTTCCGGCGTCGGAGAAGCCGCCGTTGGCGTCGTGCGGCGACGGCAGCACCGACGAGCCAAACGGCTGCCCCGGGAGCGAGCCCCCAGCCGAGCCGCCGCCCCCGCGCACGTCGTCCGCAGTCGAGCGACGTCCAACCGAAAACGCGCCGCCGCCGCCCGACCCGCCGCGCGGCGTCTTGCCCGTCGCCTTGGTGGTGTTGGCCTTCTTGCGCTGAGTCTCGGCGACGACGGCTGAGTAGCGCTTGTGCTCTTCCTCCTCCATGCTGCACGGGGGGAGGGGAGAGATGGTGTTGAGGGCAGCGAGCAGGGGGGAAGGGAGGGGACGGCGAGGGGGAGGGGGCAGACGTTGAGGTGTTATTGGGGGGCAGCGAGCAGGGGGAAGGGAGGGGAGGGGGCAGATGCTGAGGTGTTATTGGGGGGCAGCGAGCAGGGGGGAAGGGAGGGGAAGGGAGGGGGCAGATGTTGAGGCACACGCACGCACACACACCGGCTGTGCCTTGCGGTAGCAAACAAACAAGCAGACAGCTACTGCGCACACGCGCGCGCACACGCACGCGCATACGCGAGCGCACACACGCACACGCGAGCACACACGCACGCACGCGCGTCTGGCGGCGTCTTGACAGACTGTAAAATCGACTACACGAAAGCACACCCCTGTGTTGCAGCCGCGCGCACGCCCCTGCCCTCTCCGTCGTCCTTCAGCAGCACACACAGACAGACAGACAGACACACACACACATGTGGTGCAGCCGCGCGTACGCCTCGTCGCTTGTGTCCTCGCTGCTGCTGCCCTCTCCGTCGTCCTTCAGCGGCACATACACACACACACACCTGTGGTGCAGCCACGCGTACGCCTCGTCGCTTGTGTCCTCGCTGCTGCTGCCCTCTCCGTCGCCCTTCAGCAGCAAATACGCACACACACACACACACAAACACACACACACACACACACCTGTGGTGCAGCCGCGCGTACGCCTCGTCGCTTGTGTCCTCGCTGCTGCTACCCTCTCCGTCGTCCTTCAGCAGCACACACACACACACACACGCACACCCCTGTGGTTCAGCCGCGCGTATGCCTCGTCGCTTGTGTCCTTGCTGCTGCTGCCCTCTCTGTCGGCCTTCAGCAGCACACACACACACACACACACACCTGTGGTGCAGCCGCGCACACACCTCGTCGCTGCTGCTGCCCTCTCCGTTGTCCTTCAGCAGCACACACACACACACACACACACACACACCTGTGGTGCAGCCGCGCGTACGCCTCGTCGCTGGTGTCCTCGCTGCTGCTGCCCTCTCCGTCGTCTTTCAGCAGCACACACACACACACACACACACACCTGTGGTGCAGCCGTGCGTACGCCTCGTCGCTTGTGTCCTCGCTGCTGCTGCCCTCTCCGTCGTCCTTCAGCAGCACGGCCTCGACCTCTGATGGGACCATCTCGGAGAGCGCGACCACGCCTGCGGACACACGGGGTGGGTGGGTGAGTGGGTGGGTGGGGAGTGGGCGCGTGTGGTTGGGCGGGCGCTTGCAGGTATGCCAAGCACACGCACGACTGCCACCGTGCACGTGGGTTGTTGTCGCCCCACTTGCGTGCAATCGCCTGAACGACAGAGCCCAACAGGCTGCACAGCCAACCACTACCACCGGCCCCAATACCCACGCCCTTTCGAAACCGAGCACACGTGCATGTGGGTCGTCATCGCCCCACCGTATGCAGCCGCCTGACCGACGGAGCCCAACAGACTGCACGGCCAACCACCACCAGCCCTAATAACCAAGCATTTGTGAAACTAGGCGCACTGCGTGGTGGCTGTCGTACCACTGAGTCGCCACCCAACCAATCTGCATGCTGCGTAGCCCCAACCCAAGCCCTCCGCCGCACGCACCGTGCGGAGGTTGTCATTCTGCTGTGTTGTGCTGTGTTGCAGCCAAGAAGCTGCCCAACCACTACATGCCCAACCACGACACGCTGTCTAGCCCCAACCCAGTCAAGCTGCAAAACAAGCCCTCCAGGCTGCATGGCGCCTAGCTCCAACCCAAGAGCCCTCCACCCCACCGTGCATGTGCACCGTGCATGTGGACGTTATCACTGCTGTGTGGCAGCCAAGAAGCGCGCGTGCTCCCCAACCACTACATGCCCAAACCACGGCATGCTGCCTAGCCCAAAGCCAAAAGCCCTCCACACCACAGTGCATGTGCACCGTGCATGTGGACGTTGTCGTCTGCTGTGTGGCAGCCAAGAAGCGCGCGTGCTGCCCAACCACTTCATGCCCAACCACGGCATGCTGCCTAGCCCCAACCCAAGAGCCCTCCGCCCCACGCACCGTGCATGCGGAAGTTGTCGTTCCACTGCGTGACAGCTAGGAAGCGCGCGTGCTGCTCGCCTTCGTCCAGCTCGCGCACGGGCGGGATGAAGATGGCAGACTGCGGGGGCGAGGGGGGCAGGAGGGCGGGCAGTGGGGGTTGGCGCGCGACGCACTGGCAATTCTCTGCTGCTGTGAATCAGTGCACGGCGCGGCGCGCTCCTTGCACTGATGCCATGCACACGCGACACGCGCGCTCTCTGCCCCCCCTTGCACCCCAAACCCAACAAGGCAGGCGCCCCTACAAACGGTGCATGCTCACACGTCTGTCCCGCGGGGACAGTGGGGTGGGGCTGTGTGCTGGGGCCCTGCCGACGCGTGCGCCCTTGCAACAGCATGTGTCACGATGTGCCCCCGGCGACACACGGGTATAGCCTGTCGTCGTGTTGCACGAGAGAGTCTGCAACGCGGCGACTTATCATGCTAGGCCACACTGCGGCAAGCACACTCACCGCCGCGCGCTCTGCTGTGTGTGGCGACGCCATCGCCCCGATATCGCTGTCAGCGGTGCCTCGCCGCCGCTTGGCCATCGACGAGTCTGCACGCGTTAGCACCGACAGGCCACCACTGCCAAGGTGCCCAGACGGGAGGCGGCCAGAGCCGCGCCGCCCGCCCGTGCCGGGCGTCTTGCCGAGCGCGGCGCCGCCTGGTCCGCCGCGCGCCGCTCCGGCCACGCCCACCGCGCCCGCGCCCGCGCGCCCCTCTAAGCTGGGGAATGCGTGCAGCAAGCGCGAGCGCAGCTGGGCGAGCTGCGCCACGAGCAGCTCGGCCGACGCGTGCGCGAGCGCGGGCGTGTGCGACGGGTCGGGCGGCGGAGGCGGGAGCGGGAGCAGCGTCTCGCCGCTGCTGCCTCCGCGCGTGCCCGCTGCACCGCCACGGCCCTCTCCCGCTGCGCCCTCTGCCGCGCCACGGCCCTCTCCCGCTGCGCCCTCTGCCGCGCCTGCTGTCGATGGCGCTGCTGCCGACGGTGCTGCTGCTGACGTCGACGGTCCGTCGCCACCCTGCTCGGCTGGCGGCGCCGCGCCCATGCGCAGCCGGAAGAACGGCACGGCTCGACACATCGGCGCAAGCGCATGCGCGGCCGAGAGCAGCGCTGCCTTCTCCCGAGCGAGCGCGCTCGCGGGCGCGCTCGTGGCGCCGCTGCCGGCCGCTGTCCCTGGTGCTGCTGCCTTGTCGCCCGCTGGCCGTGGTGCGGCTGCCGGCGCCGCCGCCGCTGGCCCTGCCGCTGGTTGTGCCGTTGCCGCTGGTGCCGCTGGAGCCGCCTGCCCGCTGCAGCCTGCTGCTGCTGGTGCTGCTGGGGGCTGTGCCACCCCTCCCGCTGCCGCGCTTCCGCTCGGTGGCACTGCCTGCTCCGCGCTCTCGATCGCTGCGAGCTGCGCGCGCAGCCGCGTGCGCTGCGCCTTGAGCTCCCACAGTCGCAGCTCCAGCCAGCGGCACTGCCACTCGATCGGGCGCCGCGCGATGCGCCACTCCTCGCTGCGCCCGCTCGGCTCAAAGCGTGCGGGAGCAGATGTGCTGGGCGGCGCACCGCTGGCGCTTGCACCAGGCTCCCCGCAGACCCGGCCGGATCCGCTGGCGTCACCGCCGCCCGCAGCGACCGTGTCCCAGCGCTGGAACACGGCCGCCCTCCGCATGCGGGCCAGCACGTCGTCGAGGCGCTCGCGCGGCTGCGGCGCGCCACCACCCTCGTCCTCGCTGATGTACGTGCAGAGCGGCGGCACGGGCAGCGTGGGCAGCTCTTGCATGGCGGCCGCCTGCATGGCAGGCGCATGGGCGACCGCATGGGGACCGGCGCCGGCACCGTGCCCGTGGGACATGGGCTCCACGTCCATGACGTCCACAGAGCCACACCGCTCATGCCCAGACTCGTCCGGCTGGTGGCTGCGCATGGGCAGCGCCGCGCCGCTGATGCTGGGGTCCAGCTCCCCAACGCTGCCAGGTGCACCTCCCCCACCACCACCCGTCTCCCCCCCCGGCGCCACGATGCTGAACGCCTTCCGGATGTCGAGCTCGTGGAGCTTGAGGACCTTGGTGCAGCGCTGCAGCAGCAGGCCGGCGGCCTTGTACACCTTGGTCGTGCTCTTGTTGAACTGCTTCGCGTTGGAGCAGATCAGCTCGAAGTCCTCGCGCAGCTGGCGGAAAGAGGTGTACCCGCCCGCGGCGAGGCGCTTCCGCATGTCCAGGAAGCAAATCGGGTGCTTGATAATCGTGTAATAGTTTGGTGCATGGTGGAGCTTCTCGTCGACCGGGATCTGGAAGAAGCCCTCCTTGTCGACGGTCGCGATCTTGTGCAGGATTGCAGCGAGGTACTCCTGGGGGTGGGTACCACTGGAGGGCAACGCCGGGGCGGGTGCGCTCTTCGTCGCGCCCGAGCCTGGCCGTCCTCGCACAGGACCCGGCACCACCGCGATCGCAGGCGACTGCGTCATTGCCGACGTCGAGGGCGCGCTGGCCGGGTCGCTCAGCGGCGGGGCTTCGGGTTCGGGTTGTGCTTGTGGCCCCGTGTTTTTTTCAGGCTGACCCACCGCATGGCTGCCACCGACGTGCTGTCCTGGTCCTGTCGGGTTGTCTGTAGCCCCCACTGGCATGTAGTTCACCTCGCTGCGACCACCACCCTAGTGCGTCGCGTCGACCATGCGCGCGCCCCAGCACAGGCCCAGCAGCGCCTCAGCTCCAGCAGCACGCCGACGCAGCAGTCCGCCTGTGTATCTCCTGATAGGCAACAGCACCGGCTGAGCACTCGGGGCACGAGGGGCTACACAAACCGCTGCTGAGTCCTGGCTCTCAGATCATAATCGATCAGCTACGCCACGTATCGACGCCCATAGCAGCGGCGATGTCAAGTCAAGGCAAGGCAAGGCAAGGCTTTGGCCAAATGGTAAACGTTGGTAGGCACTCGACACGAATGATGCATGCATGGGGCATGCATCATTCCCACACTGGTGCACAGGTCGCAAGTCAGCAGGTCACAAGTCAGCAGCGCAACCGCGGCAGTGCAGTGCAACAGGGACTGAATACGTCAAGCGGGCCATCTCAGGGGCGTCTGCTGTCCCTAACAACATCTGCAGCACGCTCGGACTGACACGCTCGCATGCCGTGCAGATGCATTGCTGGAGGCCTGTGTCTCCCAGCATGTACCTTACCTTGCTGGGGGTCGGCTACGAAATCGTGGCGCGCGAGCAGCGGCAGCAGCAGCAGCAGCAGCAGCAGCAGCAGCAGCAGCAGTGCCAGCTGGCAGCGTCGCCCCGGCCGACACGCCATGCGCCATGCGTGTGTGCTGCACTGTGTGTGCAGCCTCAGGAGGGCTCTGCCTCAGGAGAGCTCCGCCTTCACACTCCCAAAACATCTTGCAGGTGTGTGTGTGTGTGTGTGTGTGTGTGAGGGGCGGGGGACAGGGTGAACACCGGGTAATTTGTGTGGACCACTGTTTCACACCATGGGAGCCAGGATGCTCTGCACACCGGGGACGAGTTGACAGGGAGGGGGATGGCGCAGAGACTCTCCAGACAGTGTGGGACCCCGGGGGTGGCACAGGAGTTGAGGAGGGGGAATGAGTAAGTGGCGTGCTGCCTGTGTGCATGCGCCTCAGTACTAGTGCATGCCATCAGTGATTGTCGAGTGTGGACTTAGGTCGCGTGCCCATTGCGTGCCTCTGGCTGGCTCTCAGAAACGTATGGGTAGTATTTTGTGCGGTTCGTCACTGTGCTGGGGGGGCTGCGCTGGGGGGTTGGTGTGATCGCCTTACTGGGTTTCGCCTTTTTTTAGTCTTGTGTTTCTTCTCGTGGTCTTAGGCGCTCCCGTTGTGTCACGCTTTTGACGACGCAGGCTGGATGTGCCTACCGACAGAGATGTCAAATACATGGCTATTCATATGGTTCATTCGTTTTGTTGGGAGGGTGCGGAACGGGCCTTGGAGTTTGGGGCTTGCACCGGGGCCACCAGGAGTGAGTCGCGCAGCCATCCATGCAGCCACCTACTGAGGATGGATTTCACAGTCGTGTGTGACGCACCTACCTGCAGCGTATTCGACCTTGCTCGGCGTATAACGCCCGAGCGCTACAGACGGGTGGCTGGCTACTGGTTGTGGGGGGCTAGTGGGCCATAGCTAGACCATAGATAGAGAGTAGTGTTACACATCCACTGCCGGCGGTCACAATCAGTTCCAAAGTTCCAGCGGGAATATCAGGCACAAGGCCCGCCAAAAGGTCAAGCTACAAAAGTAGCCCACAGTAGCGCCACCCACACTAGGTGGTGGGCGCCAAGCAGCAGCACAGGCCACAGGCACCTCATCAAAGCCCCAAAGATAGAGGAAACGATGTTGCCCCCAGGGACAGGGGCGGGGACAGGGGTGTACTTGGGGCCGGTTTAAAAGTCAAGGCGAAGTCGCAGAAAAGTCCCGTTTGCGTGCCGTCTAAAACTCCCCCCCCCCTCCCCCCCGTCGTGATACATTTATAGTGTAAGGCAAGCGGGCGAGCGGGGGCGAGCGGGGGCGAGCGGGGGCGAGCGGGGGCGAGCGGGGGCGAGCGGGGGCGAGCGGGGGCGAGCGGGGGCGAGCGGGGGCGAGCGGGGGCGAGCGGGGGCGAGCGGGGGCGAGCGGGGGCGAGCGGGGGCGAGCAGGGGGCGAGAAAGGGAGAGGGAGAGAGAGGGAGAGAGAGGGAGAGACTAAACCATGGGCGCGCGCAATGTTTGGGTGCAGTGCAGCGGGCAATGGGCTGCCCTCAGGAAGGTGAGGCTGTGATGCGTGCGAGGTCATAGACTGGCTGCTGTACGGCTGGCGCGGGCGCGGTGTGTTTGTGTGGGTGTGTGTGGGTGGGGGGCGGGGGGGGCGAGCTGCCCCGTCCTCCCCAAGCCCGAGGGGCAAGGCGCGAGATCAATCGTCTTCATACAGCCCCTGCACCTGAACCCCAATCGGGGGTTGTACCCTCTCTTGTGACATAGTGCCTGCTGGAGTTACAGCAGCCTGTAGCCCGAGCGACTCATGTTATCTCCACCTCGTGCACCTCGTGGATGCATTGTGCATGTGTGTGTGGGTGCGTGTGTGCATGTGTGTGCGCGTGTGTGCATGTGTGTGTGTGCATGAGTGCGTGTCACCGCCAACGGCCAACGCCAACGGTGCCAACGCCAACGGCAAAAAAAACGTTGGCTCAGCCAACTGTCAGCCAACGGTGGCGTTTAAGTGCTCATATCATGGATCTTAGCAGCCACAGATGATGATAAGAGTTTTACAATCCACTTCTGGCGGTCACACATACAGTTCCAAAGCTCCAGTGGGACTTAGAGAAACAAGGCTCAAGGCCCACAAAAGGTCAAGCTACAAGTAGCCCACGGTAACGCCATCCACACGTGGTGGCGGGCGCCAAGCAAGCAGCACCACTGTGCAGGCTGCACACCCAGCCCCTCAAATGGCCAGAGGGCAGACCCAAGGTATAAAACCATGAAGGGACCAAAAAGCCCTCCCCCAGACCACCGGAAGCGGGGCTAGTAGCACACCCGCCGCAGCACTCTACTCAGCGACCACACCGCACCCGCCACCGCACGCGTGTGGCGCCACCTCCCCTTCAAAAACACCCCCAGAGGGAATGCCATCTAGCAAGCAGGTGCAGGCACCCGCTCGCCGTCAACGACGAGGCGCGCGCGGTGGAACTGCGCCCGCTTCCCCGCAACCTTGGCGGCGAGGAAAGCGGGCCACAGCGCCTGGTGCTGCGCCTCCTCGCGGTCACTGAGGACGTCGAAGACTGCAGTCGAGTCCACGCAGCGGCGCAGCTCGTGGCGCCAGCGCACGACAGTGTCGGCCACGGCGTCAGACGCCACGGTGAAGAGCACACGCAGCACACCGCCCCCGCGTGGCTCCACGCCGATGCCCCCGACGGCAGGCTTGGCGTTGAGGAGCGACGCGGACACGACGCCACCATCAGCCGGCTCCCGCCGGCCGGTGCCGCCGTAGAGGAAGCGCACGACATCCGTAGCCAGGCGGACGGGCAGGCTGGTGCCGTCCTCGGCAGCTGCAGCGATCCGCTCCGCCGCCGCCGCCGTCGCCTCCTCTTCATCCATCCGCCTGCCACCGCCCGCGAGGAACCAGTTGGCGCCGCGTGCCACCGGGATGGACAGCACGAAGCTGCGGCGCAGCGACGTGTCGCCCACACGCGCAGGCAGCCCCCCCCGGCGGGAGGGGCCGCGCGCAGATGCGGCACGCGTGGCGCCCGACGCAGGCCGCTCCGTCGCCGGCCCCCCCCCCGCCGACGCCACAGGGGCGGCAGCAGCAGCGGGCCGGGCAGGCTGAGCAGCCTCGGCAGCAGGCGCAGCGCGGGGCGCCGCACTGTGGGCCGCATGGCCGGCCCGCGCGCGGGCGGGCTCTGCATGCGGCATCTGCATGGGCGCCCCAGGGACGCGGCTCACCAGGAGGCTCACCACATCCACCAGGGACGCAATCTGTTGCGCCTGCGCCTGCACCACAGCGAGCACCCCCGCAAGGGCACCGCTGTGGCCGGCGTCGGCAACCTGTGGCGCGCCCACCTGCGTCGGCGCATTCTGTGGCTGGGCGCGCGCCCTCGCCTCCCTGTCCAGCAGCCCCCCTACCAGGCGTCTGATGTCTGCCTGCCCCGCGCTGAGGGCGCGGAGGGCGTCTGTGGTGTCGGCCGAGGCCGAGATGTGGTTGCTGGCGTCGCCATGCAGGTGTTGCGCAGCCTCCGCGTATGTGGCTGCCCCCCGCGCCCCGTGGAGCGCCGAAAGCTGTGTCTGTGTCGCATCCACGCACGCGCGGTGGCGTGGCGGGGAGTCTGAGCCGGGGGAGCCGCTGCTCACCGGTGATTCTGTGGTGGTGGCCGCGCGGGCGATGAGCGCGCCGGCGGCCGCACTGTGTTTGCGCGCCTTAGAGCGCGTCATGAGTCATGGGAGCAAGGTCGGATCTCGAGATGTCAGACCACTCCAGTAGGGGTGTAAGGACCGCCCCGCCCGCCCCGCCCCGCAGGCATGGGTTCCCCTGCGGTTCCTGAGCTTAAGTCCAGAGGGAGGGGTGCAGGCTCACAGCCAAACAGCAGGGATCAGCTGGAACACAGCAAGTTGGGATGATGCTTGCACAGATGATGATGATGTTTGGTTACAATCCACTTCTGGCGGTCACACGTACGGTTCCAAAGCTCCAGTGGGACTTAGAGAAACAAGGCTCAAGGCCCACAAAAGGTCAAGCTACAAGTAGCCCACGGTAACGCCATCCACACTTGGTGGCGGGCGCCAAGCAAGCAGCACCACTGTGCAGGCTGCACACCCAGCCCCTCAAATGGCCAGAGGGCGGACCCAAGGTATAAAACCATGAAGGGACCAAAAAGCCCTCCCCCAGACCACCGGAAGCGGGGCTAGTAGCACACCCGCCGCAGCACTCTACTCAGCGACCACACCGCACCCGCCACCGCACGCGTGTGGCGCCACCTCCCCTTCAAAAACACCCCCAGAGGGAATGCCATCTAGCAAGCAGGTGCAGGCACCCGCTCGCCGTCAACCACGAGGCGCGCGCACAGAGTAGTTGGGATGATGCTTGCATGGGAAATAACACAAACGGACTGAGCATGACCCACACGCAACACCCTTGAGCACTGGATGATGATGAGAGTTTTACAATCCACTGGATGTGTATGTGTGCCTGGGTATACAAGTGCTCCCAGTGCCCTCCTCAGGGTGTCTACTGTACTCCCAGCTCTGCATGAGCCTTTTCAGCCACGCTGTATCGCCAGTAACGGCTCGTAGCGCGTGAATTTTCCGATCCACACTTCTCCTCGCTTCCGAGCGCGTTTTTCGCCCCGTTGGCACCGTTGGCCCGTTGTCGTTGGCACCGTTGGCTCAACGGCCAACGCCAACGGTGGGGACCGTTGGCCGTTTCCGGTGACCCTCGTGTGCATGCGTGCGTGCGTGTGTGTGCGTGTGTGTGCCTGTTGCTAGAGATTGAGATTGAGATGCATCCCCACCCCCGCCCTCGCACTGGCATGCACACACAACATGAACGATCACCTACCCCCCCGCATTCGCACCTGGTGTTGCTCACTCTTCTCATCACACACGCTTGCGTCCTTCTCAAGGCTGCACCCGGCACTTGGGCGCAGCAGCACTAGTACACGCGCACACAGAGCAACACGCCGTTCCGTGGCGCGAGCGAGCAAAAAATACCCCACAGCGCGCCAAATACCCCACAGTGCGCACGCAGCGCCCCCCTCTCGCTCTCGGAACAACGCCTGGGAACGCTTACCGCTGGACGGCGACGCAAGGCCACAAGCGGTGACACTATTCTGGTAACCAGCGAGAGCAGAGCATCACAGCAGCACAGCCATGGCACGGCAACGAGGCGCCGAGGCCCCCAACTGTGATGCAGGGCTGGGCCCTGGCGCTGCGTCGCTGCTGAGTGATCCTCCTATCGCGAGTTCCAGCACAGGGCGCGTGGCACACGCACCCCTTTATGGGGGCCGCATGGGGTTGGACTCGCTGGACTCGCATGACGGCGCCTTCCCACGTGGTGCTGCATGGCGGCGGCGGCAGAGACCCGGGGTGTTGACAGGGGCGCCGGGCGCGTTCAGGAGCTGCTTCATGGTCACACACCTGCTCATGGCGCTGTTGCTGCTGTGTCATGGCAGCTGCCAACACTATCGCGACCTCACGATGTGCATAGCCATCGCGCGGCGCTATGAGGACAGCACCCAGGCGGACTGCCAGATTCTGCAAAACGTGCTGGTGGCTTCTGGCGTACAGTGGGGCCGTGCGAAGGACTGCACGTCGACACTACCCACAGTGTACCCGCTGCAGTCGCCTGTGCCCATGTCGTACTCTTGCTTCTCTACCAACGGTGCGGCTGGAGTGAGAGAGGAGGGGTGAAAGGAGGTGGATACAGGTTGGCGGAGGAGGCGGTGGGGGGAGAAGCAACGATGCCGTTGAATCAGCACGAGGACCACATGAGGCTGCATGTGGGGAGGGGAAGGCGGTTCTTGCGGAAACGGAGGAGGCAAAGGGAGGTTGTGAAGAAGGGTACGGAGGTGTCGGGTCGGGAGGCATTTTCGGAATAAGATGGGGAGGGGGAGGGGAGGAGAGCACTCAGCCCGGCAGTGTGCTCTACAGTGTTACTGAGGAGGGGGCCCCGGGGGACAGCCCGGCAGTGTGCTGTGCCCAGTGTCACCAACGCCTGCCGTCAGTGCTTCCGCTACGGATCTTGGGAGATTCTCACACTTTGCGTAATCTGACGCCGGCTCAGCGCGGCCCGAAGTGGCCAATCTCACAAATGCACTGTTGCGGGGGGTGCGGTGGCTAACGGAAGCACTGCCATGCGTCACGCGCCACGCGCAGGCATGACGCTGTACACACAGATGGTGTTCACGACGTGGGCGGCGGTCGCGTCGAGGCCGCAGGACGCCCCGCGCACCGTGTTTGCGAGCGGCTACGGCTCCTACCCCCAGGCCCCCCGCGTCATGTTTGTCACGTTTGCCAAGGCAGCGTACACGATGCCAACGATGGCGACAAACGCGATCGAGAAGTGGTACGCCGTGTATGCGGAACCCGTGGCAGGAATTCCGCCGCCGCCGCCAGGTGGGACCAGTGATTTTGTTTTCACTGTTTTTCTGTTTTCTGGGAGCCGGCGCGCGGACCACCGTCCCGTTGACCACCTTGACTGTTGCCTTAGCGTTGACCGTTGACCGTCAAACATAGGCCAGTTTCAAGCTCGTGACGAGCTCTTTCTGATGGACTCGTCAGACCATCGAGCAACTTGGTTTGTTGAGCTCTATCTGAAGGGATCGTTAGAAGCCAAATCGCTCCCAATGGCTCCCAGGAGCCCCCCCCAAAACCACTGGGTGGGAGCCAGTGATGTCCTTAGCGCCCCCGCAGCGGGGGCAAACCGGGAGATTTCTGGGGAAACTGCGGGGGGCGAATCGCGGGAATTCCGCTCCGAAAAGTGTGAAAATCGACAATCTCCACACTTTCCCACAAAAAATCGCCTCCCGCGGGGGGCACCTTGGTATGTTCCCTCCATTGTTGCGGTGGCAAACATGGAATTCTCGGTTTCCTTAAGGACACCACTGGTGAGAGCAGTGCTTCATGGATGGATTCTGATGGACAGCTTTGTCGCCGCCGGAGCCACAAAATGTTGCTGAAAAGTCGGGGGGGGGGGGGCAGGAATGTTTTTTTCAGACCCCATACCTGCTTTTTTTCATAAGTCCCTCAGGGGCGGACTTCCCCCCAGGTACACCCTGGCCTTATCTATTGGAGCTGAAACTTGATGGGAGAGGCTCCGCGCACGCCCCGACGCGAACACCACGTTGCCCCGCCTCCCCCCCCTCCCACACACACACACAGAAAAACTCACCCACCCCTGCGCCCCCGCAGAGAGCGCCTACCCCCGAGTGGCCATAATCCCAGCCGGTTACTCGGCGTCGTACGCGGCAACGCTCCGCCGCCGTGTGTTGCTCGGTGACGGCTCCGACGCTGCTGCGTGGGCGCCCGGCCGCAAGCTGGAACTCGGCAGCACTGGCGTGCAGCAGCAGGAGCAGCAGGAGCAGCAGCAGCAGCAGCAGCAGGTGCAGCAGCAGCAGGTGCGGCAACAGCAGGTGCAGCAGGTGCAGCAGCAGATGCAGCAGCAGCAGCAGCAGATGCAGCAGCAGCAGTTGCAGCAGCAGCAGGTCGGAAGCCGCCGTCTCTCGTACTACAACGAAGTGGTGGTGATCGACGACATCCCGCTCGATGGGCTGCTGTCCACGGGCCGTGGCGCCGGGCTCGGAGCAGCGTACACGATTGTGGTTGATGCAGGTGCGTGTGCGCGTGACACGCACAGCACTGTGTGTGCGTGTGCCTGCGCGTGTGCATGGTGGGCTGCTGGCTGCTGTCCACCGGACGCGGCGCCGGGCTCGGTGCAGCGTACACAATTGTGGTTGACGTAGGTGCGTGTGCTCGATTTTACAGTCCGTCGGACGCCTTTGACGGCGCATTAGGTCCAGACCCGGGGCATAAGACCCAGACCCGAGGCATCAGACCCGGCATGAGACCCGGCGTGTGAGTGTGGCACATGCTGCGCTGTGTGTGTAGTGCCACTCACAGCCGCTGTGTGTGCGTGCCCCCAGCGCGTGTTGCATGCATGCGTGTTGCATGCGTGTTGCATGCATGCACCTCCGCTGGCACACCCCAACGCCGCCCACGCGTGCCGCGGCGCCACTCTGCGCAGATACGGTCCCCCCCTTTGTCATGGACTACGTCGAACACTATGTCTACATCATGCCCTACTTGCTGCCCAACTATGGGGACGAGCGGCTGCCGGGCGGCTACGACTCCCCGCTCGCGGGCCAGCTGCGCGACTTTGTGCGGGCGGGCGGCATCCTGCTGGTGACTGCGACCGCCAAGACGCAGATGGGGGACAACACGTCCAAGGCGAGTGGAGTGACCAGCGTTTTTTGTGTGTATTTCCGGCGTTTGGGGCCGGAGCTGTGGGAGCCACCGAGGCCGGGTTCCAGTTGAATGGCTCCAGAAAATCATTTGGAATTTTATCAAACAAAAGCACTGGTGAAGGCGTGCGTGCAGTGATTTCCTTTTCGGCTCTACACAGCCATTTGGCTGTATGCCGGCTGTACTTTGACCTTGCACTCAGCTCGACCTATTCAGTGGATTGTAAGTCTGACAAGCCCGCCAGACAGAGCACGTCAAAATCTTTCAAACGACCTATGCATGAGGACAAACGGTCAACGGGAGGTCAATGGTCAATGCGGCCACAGCAAAATCCGGCTGTGGAATAATTAATTTAAAATCCTGAAAAGGAAATCACTGCGTGCGCGCGCGCACGGCAGAGAGATACGTCAACAGTTCCCACTGCTCGGACAACCTGCATAGCGGCTCTTGCCTGTGCTAAATCACCCCCGGCCATCGTTGCATGAGCCAAGAACCAGCCAAGAACCCTTGGATCTTTGTAAAACACGCGCGCGCACACGCACACACTCGCGCACACGAGCAGGCGCGTGCACACACGTTGGCACCGCCCAACACGCACGCAGCGCGCGTGTGCGAGCCTCCGATCCGCCATCGCACGAAATGTGCGTGCACACGCACGCACGCACGCGCGTGCTCATGCGCACGCAACCTCATGCACAGGTGTGTGAGGCCCCGATCGCCATCCTGGACGCTGTGCTCGGCCCTCACGGCTGCCACTGCTACAGCGCCGCCCGGGAGGAGGGGGAGTCGGCAACGATCGCGGTCACGACTGTGGATGCTGATGCAGCGCGTAGCGCATGGGGCGACGCCGCACAGGTGCGTGGGTACGAAGCAGTGCTCCCATGAGCCACTCCACACCCTGCAAATGTGCATTCCCGAGGTAAGATTGCCAGATTTGGGCAGACGCTGCGGGCGGGAATTTCGACCCCAAAAGTGTGGAAGTTACATTTTCACAATGTTTTTGCGACACAAAATGCCTCTGGCCGGGTGAGATTGCGAGTGAGCCGTGAGGCCCAGGTTGAGCCAGCATTCCTCCAAGATCCTTACGGAACCACTGGTGTGAAGGGTGGGGTGGGGTGTGGGAGGGTGTGGATGTGTGGGGTGCGGTTGCGCAGCGGTCTGCGACCGCGCGCGCGAGCGGACGGGCGTGTCGATGCGCAGGCGAGCCTCGTGCATGCACACACGCATGCACACGAACACGCACACATGCATGCACACGAACATGCACGCTCACACACACGCACACACACACACACACACACACACACACAAACGCACACACACACATGCACACACATACACGCACACACACAAACGCGCACACACACACAACCACGCACACACACACACACACACACACACACACACAACCACGCACACACACACACACACACGCACGCACGCACACACGCAGTCGCTGATCGACGTTGCAACACGCACACACACAGAGACGCACACGCGCACACACACACACACACACACACACACAGAAACACACAAACACACACACGCACAAACACGCACACACGCACACACACACACACACACACGCGCGCACGCAGTCGCTGATCGACGTTGCAAACATGCACACACACACACACAAACGCACACACGCGCACACACCCACCCACACACCCACACCCACGCACACACGCAGTCGCTGATCGACGTTGCGAACGAGCCTCCCCCGCCGCGCAAGATGTCGCTGCCAGCCGTGGGCGGTGTGCCGATGCTGTGCGCCAAGGATCACGTCAGCGTGAATGTGTCCAACGTGATGCCGGTGTCGCTGCTGGCGCACATGGCGGGCAAGCCTGCGCTGCCGGAGGGGCTCGGGCTGCTGCAGGTCAGCGGGGGCGGGCATAGGCCAGGGCCTGGGTCTGAAATAGGTCTGGGCCTGGGTCTGGGTCTGAAATGGGTCTGAAATGGGCCTGGGTGGGAAAAAGGGTCTGGGCCTGGGTCTGAAATGGGTCTGGGCCTTGGTCTGGGTCTGAAAAGGTTCTGCGTCTGGGTCTGAAATTGATTAGGTCTTAAATGGGTATGGGTCTGAAATGAGTCTGGCTCTGGCCTGGGTGGGAAATGAATCTGGGTCTGGGTCTGAAATGCCTGAAATAGGTCTGGGCCTGTATCTGAGCCTGCGCTTCGACCTGGGCCTGATATGGGTCTGGGTCTAAGTCCCGGCTAGGAGGCTCCTACACGTAATTCAGGTTTTGGGGGAAGGCCGAAGGCCCAACGAGGCCTCAGGCACTGTTCTAGTAGTGATGGTGATGATCGTGAAGTAGAAACCGAGGGGTTGTGGGCAGGTTGGCGGAGCGTATGGACTTTGGCGCCTCTAACTATGCGGCGGGAGTGAGGAATCGCGGGCCTGACTAGAAGGCGCCGGCTGGGTTGGGGTCTGCCTGGACGGCCTCGCACCCCAGCTGCATGCACGCACGCATACACCGCATGCATGGCTGCTGCATGCATGGCACACCCGGCTGGACAGCATCAGAGCACCCATCTCCACGAACCATCATCATCACCTGCAAGTGCCCCTTCTTGGCATGGGCCAGGTCATCTACATGGGTGCTCATGGGTGCCACCTATCACCCACCTACCACCACCTCCCACACACCTGCCACCCACCTGCCACCCATCTTCCACCCATCTTCCACCCACCGTCCACCCACCTTCCACCCGCCTTCCACCCACCTTGCACACCTTCCACCCATCTTCCACCCACCTCCCACCCACCTCCCGCCCACCTCCCACCCACCTCCCACCCACTCCACCCACCTCCCACCCACCTTCCACCCACCTCCCCACCCTCCTCCCGCCCACCTCCGCCCACCTCCCACCCACCTCCCACCCACCTCCGCACCTCCGACCCACCTCCCACCCACCTCCGACCCACCTTCCACCCACCTCCCACCCGCCTACCACGCACCTCCCACCCACCTCCCACCCGCAGGTTTTCCCACTCGGCCTGGGCCAGGTCATCTACATGGGCGCGCTGCTGGCGCCCAAGGACAAGATCTTTGTTGGCAAGGACCTGCAGGCAGACCTGCAGGTGTGGACCGCCGTCACGCAGGCAATCTTCGCGGTCGAGGCCGACGCCCCGGCGGCGACGGCGCCGGAGGTTGTGCCCGAGCGCACCAGCGTCGTCCTGGAGGGCTACTCGTTTGGGTACACCCTGCCTGGCGACGGCAGCGGGCCCGCACTGAGCGGAGCCTCGCTCATAGACTACATCTCGGCTGGGATCTCTGGGATGGCAGCTCGCAGCGGCAGCATGGACCCGAGCTTCGTCGCGATGCCCGCCGACGGGCAGCTCCCGCCAGAGCTGCTGGGTGTCGACGCGGCTGGCGCGCTCGCGATGTTCCCGTACCCGCTCCCTAGCTACAAGGACGTCTTCCTCGGGGGCGGCGCGGACAGCACGCTGGCGCAGGAGCTGCGGGCGTTTGCGACCGCCGGCGGTCTGGTTCTGGTCGCCGCGAGCACCGACATTGATGCGGAGGCCAGCCAGGCGTGCGTGACGCCGCTGGCGCTGCTCTCTGCGGTGCTAGACCGTGACCCGGGGTGCACGTGCGTGTCGGACTTTGAGGCGCAGGCGGTGCAGCGGGGCGTGGCGGCCCCGACCGCAGTGGCCGACGTCGACGCGATCGGCAGCGTGTGGGGGCGTGTGAGCAGCCAGCTCGCCGACATCGCGGGCGCGGGCGAGGCTGGATACCCGCTGTCGGTCGCGGCGGTCGGGGGCCTCCCACTGAGCTGCCCGCTCATGTCGTCGCGCGTGCTCGTGCGCATCGCGGCCCCCGACTACCTTGGCAAGGGCGCGGGCCTCGTGCACGCGTGGCCGGTCGGGCGCGGGTGGCTTATCTACCTGGGTGCCGCCATCGCGCCGAGCGCGAGCGTGTTCAGCGCCGCGGCCCTCGAGGTCGACGCCATGGTGTGGGCGGCGATCGTGCGCTCGGTCGTGACGACGCCCGTCTCGTTGTTGCCGCCCCCAAACCCGCCGTCGCCCCAGCCCCCGTCTCCCCGGCCCCCTCCTCCCCCGTTTCCCCCTCCCCGCCCTTGCCGTCTTCCCCCGCCCCCGCCGTCTCCCCCCCCCTCCCTCCCTCTTCGTCTCCCCTCCCCCACCCCGCCGTCTCCCCCGCCCGCCCCGCCGTCCCCCCCCCCTCCCTCTTCGTCTCCTCCCCTCCCCCCCCCCTCGTCTCCCTCCCCCGCCCCCGCCTCCCCCTCCCCTCCCTCGTCTTCTCCCCCTCCCCCGCCCCCGCTGTCTCCCCCGCCCCCCCCCCGCCGAGCCCCCCACCGCCCAACGACAACGCCCCGGCCGCAAACACGGGGGCAGGGTGCGATGCGCTCGCTGGCCGTGCCGACAAGGGCGGCCAGGCGGCTGCCGATGCGTGCAACCACTGCCTGTCCCTTGGGTGGGGCGACGCATGCGTGCAGGCGCTCTCTTGCGCTGAGCCGCCAACCACCAACCGGTATGGCTTGGCGTGGGCGTCAAAGGACCTCCCGTCCGAGGTGCTCAAGTGTTTTGACTGCATGGCGCAGCACCGAACGTACCGCTGGGGCAGCTTAGTCGGGAACGGGTGCAGTACGTCGCTGTGGGAGAGTTCAAGCGACCCCCACACGCTCTCGGCGTCGCAAGGGGCGCTGGGGCGGTAGTGAGTGGTGTGTGTGGCGACGGTTCCTAGTCGCGTGTGGGGCGTGGGTTCTTAGTCGCGGGTGGGGCGCTCTTCAGTCGCTTCACAAGCGCACCTCGCTACGTGCGCCACGTGGGTCACACTTGCGTCACGCATGGGTCACACATGGGTCACGCATGGGTTTCAATCGGGTCACGCAGGGGGTCTCACATGGGTCGCGCATGGGTCACACATGCGCAACGCCTGGGCTGTCTCACAAAACAGGGCTCTGCCGGACCATGGTCGAGCCCCTTTTAATTTCTTTTTCTAGGAGCGGGAAAAGTCGAAGATTGGGCCTCCTCAGCAGCAAGAAGTGGCGTGCGCAAAACCACAAAAGCATGCGGGCCCGATTTGATTGCACAAGTGATTATTAACAAGATTGATACTTTCATAATCAAATCAAAACGACCCTTTGCCTTTGCTCATTGTTGCGAATGACACACATGGAACATATGTGGGTCCTGCCACCACCGTGTGTCCTGCCACCACAGCCACCACCGTGCCTAGAGTGGTCTGAATGTGCCAGGCCTTGCGCGACCTGCAACTGCGAGCTGTTGTTCTTCTTTCCGCATTGATTCCACCCAATGTGAGTCCAGATTCTGTAACACAGGATCCTCGCTGCCGCCACAGCCACCCTATTTTGCCTTCTCTCTCTCGCACAACCGCAGCGGCGCGCACAAGCGGCTACCCGCCCATCCAGCCCCGCAACAACACTCGACGCGCGCACTCGGCCCCTCCACAGGGCTTAAGCAGCATGCTGCATGCCCACTACCGCCTGCTGCCCACTCGCTTGCTCACCGCTGCGGAGGGGAGGCTCCTCCTTGAGGGGGCCACCCGTACGGGGGCGGGTGGTACTGGGGAGGCTGGGGCGGGCCGCCCATTGACGGGTAGTGCCCCGCGGGCGGCGCGTGGGGTGCGCCAGGGTATGCCCCCTGGGGCTGCTGCTGCTGCTGCTGCCCCGGGTGGTGCGCGTATTGCGGCGGGCCGCCGGCGTACCCAGGGTGTGTGTATTGCGGCGGCGGCGCATACTGCTGGGGCGGTGGGTGGTTCGGGTGCCCCTGCGGTGGGTAGTACTGCGGCGGCGGCGCGTGCTGCGGTTGCGGCGCGTGCGTGTAGGCATGCTGCTGTGGTGGCGGGCGCGGCGGGGGCGCTGCCCCCCCGCCGCCCGGAGCGTACCCCGCAGCCATGACCACAGCCCCGGTGCGGTTGCCCTGTTGCTGCTGCTGCTGGTACGGTGGCGGCGGCTGCGGCTGCTGGTACGCTTGCTGGGGGGCGACAGAGCCGCGGCCGCCACGCCCGCCGCCGCGCGCGCCGCCGCTGCCGCGCCCTCCGCGCGCGCCGCCACCCCCGAGCGCGAGCATCGCCTGCATCTGCGACGCGGCCGCGTGCGCCTGGAACGGCACGCCGACGCTGCCGACGCCGCCGCGCGCGCCGCCCCCGCCGCCACCGCGCGCGCCGCGCCCGCGGCCGCGGCCCTCCCGCCGCTCGTCGCCCGCCCCTGCAACTCCCCCCGCGCCCGCCGACGCCGGCTCGCCGTCCGCCTTGCGCTTGGGCGGTCCCGTCTGCTGCGCGCGGTACGCTGCCTCAGCCTCGTCGTCAGAAAAGTACGGGTCCTCCTCGGCGCCCTCCTCCACGTCCGCGGGTGCGGCCTGCAGGGGTGGGGGAAAGAGGGCGGCGGCGCAAGATCAGCTTCGTGACCAGATCGGGGGGGGGGGGGGGCATACCCTCCTCCGCGCCCTCCTCCACGCCCACAGGCGCGGGCTGGGTGGTGAGCAGGCAGGCGAAACCAAAGACCTTAAACCTAAAAAAAACGAAAACCGAGGAGGCCCCGTGAGGGTGTCGACCGGCTCTACGGCCCGGGCGGGAGAGCAGTCCGACCAAAGGGAAGTTGTCGCCCGCTGCCGTGCGTGTGCGCGCGCACGCACGTGAGCTGCCATGAGTGTGTGTGTGTGCACACACGCGTGTGCTGCCACGTATGAGTGCGCTCACGCACGTGTGGGCACGCACTGGGTATCACCCCCCAACCCACCGCTCATGCACGCACGCGTGCGCACGCACTGTGTATTATCTCCAAACCACACACCCCGCACCCTAACTAAACCCACCTCGCGCGGCTGCCGCGGCAAGGGTGTGGCAAGGGTGCGGCCCTAAACCCTAAAACCCAAAACCCTTAAACCACACCCCGCACCCCAACTAAACCCACCTTGCGCGGCTGCCGCGGCAAGGGTGTGGCAAGGGTGCGGCCCTAAACCCTAAAACCCCAAACCCTTAAACCACACCCCGCACCCCAACTAAACCCACCTCGCGCGGCTGCTGCGGCAAGGGTGCGGCAAGGGTGCGGCAGGGGTGCAGCAGGTGTGCGGCGGAGGGGCAGCATAGCGCAATGCAGGAAACAGGTCAGGTTTGGGTTGATGACCAGGGTTGATGACCAGGGTTGATGACCAGGGAGAGGCCGGGGGGGAGGTGTGTGTGCACGGGGGGGGGGGGGGGAGGGGGGGGTGCAGGCAGGCATTTGCTTTGGGGCAACTCGTAGCCATTTCATCAAGTGATTTAACAAGTTGCTTGATGGTCTCGTGATCCCATCAGACAGAGCTCGTCAAGAGCTTGAAAATGACATAGATTCGACGGTCAATGGTCAACGCTAAGGCAGCAGTCAAAGCCGTCGCCCATGTACCCTGTGAACGTGCTGAGATATCAAGACCAGTGGTTCCGCTTAGGATCTTGGGGAAATGATGGCTCAACCCGGACCTGACGGTTCATTCCCTATTCTCGACCCGCCGGGGGCCTTTTTTTTTAGAGGAAAACATGCGAAAATGCAAATTTTCACATTTTTTGGGGTCAAAATTCGCGCGATTTCAACCCGCAGCGCCAGCTTGAATCTGCCAATCTCAACCCGCTGTTGCAGGTTTGCGGGATGCGGATTGGCTCACTGAAATACTGATCAAGACCAACTACCCCAGAACCCCAGTGGGTGTTAGGGCCATAACTCGAGTTGGGTCTAGACACAAGGCGGTGGTACTAGGACTAGGTGTGTAAGCAGGAAAGCTGACCAGCATCAATGTTACTGTTGCCCCAGCACCCACCTTGCTCGTGGAGTAGACCTCAGTCGGCAGGATGAACGTGCTCAGGCGCGGCACCGCAAAGAGCGGCGCACTCGTCTTCAGCCCTGGGGGCAGGTCGCCACCACCGGCGTACCTGGAGCGGTGCGTGGGAGTGGAGTTAAGGATCTGTGTTAAGGATCTGTGGAGTGGAGTTAAGGATCTGTTTTAACAGAGAAGTCAAAATATGGTGCCATTTTGCCTCTCGTTTCGTCTCTTCGCCTCGTCCTACTCCGACTCAGTGAGCCTTAGTAGAACGGCAAAAGCATAAATCAGCTATTCTCTAGGACTAAGCGTTGGCAGGCAGCCGGGTGGTGGCTACTACCCCTCACGAGCGATTGTTTGGGCCAGAAGTACACTTCACTCAGGTCGCCACCACCGGCGTACCTGAAGCGGTGCATGGGAGCTGAGTTCAGTAACAGTAACAGTAACATTGGCTTTCCAGCGAAGACTACCTTCTAGTCCAAGTGCCACCGCCTAGACCCAAGTCCAGTTATGACCCTAACAATTACTTGTGAGGGGCGGTAGCCACCAGCCGGCTGCCTGCCAATGTGTAGTCCCACAGCAAAAAGGAGAGCTATTGTGCGACGCCTCCAAAATAGGAGTGGAATTCAGGATCTGTTTTGGAGGCGTCGCAGGACAGATATCAGCTTTGCTCTAGGACTAAGCGTTGGCAGGCAGCCGGGTGGTGGCTACCGCCCCTGACGAGTGATTGTTTGGGCCAGAAGAGCACTTCAATCTAGGCGGAGATACTAGGGCTATGGGAGGCTCTGCTTTGGACTCTGCCGGAGGTTACTGGGAATGGTGCATGCGTGTGTGCGGGGCATGGGTACGGGGGGTGGGTGGGGAGGGTGAGTGTATGCTGTTTGTGCATGTGTGTATGTATGCGAGTGTACGAGGGGGGCGTGTGCTGCGGAGACCAGTGGTTCCACTTAGCTCTTCGCAGCCCCAGGCAATGTTGCGGGGTCAAGACACGCCTCTGCCTGAATGCTTAGGACTCCTAGTTGAATCCATGGCGGAGACCAAGAGTGATGAAGACCAGCTCATGAGTGGAGGAATCGTGCTTGCATCTGGGCGCAGGGAGGAGGGCGGGAAGGAGAAACGGTGTTTCCCAAGGCACGCACGTGCGGGCATGGATGCTGCGTGCTGTGCCATGAATGCTGCGCTGCGCTATGGATGCTGTGTGCTGTGCTGTGCTGTGCTGCGCTGCGCTGTGCTGCTGTGCTGCGCTGCGCTGTGCTGCGCTGTGCTGCGCTGCGCTGCGCTCCGCTGCGCTCCGCTGTGCTACGCTGCGCTGCGCTGCGCTGTGCCATGGATGCTGTGTGCTGTGCTGTGCTGTGCTGTGCTGTGCTGCGCTGTGCTGCTGTGTGCTGTGCTGCGCTGTGCTGCGCTGCGCTACGCTGCGCTACGCTGCGCTACGCTGCGCTGCGCTGTGTCATGGATGCTGTGTGCTGTGCTGTGCTGTGCTGTGCCATGGATGCTGTGTGCTGTGCTGTGCTGTGCTGCGCTGCACTATGCCATGGATGCGCTGTGCTATGGATGCTGTGTGGTGTGCCATCGATGCTGCGTGCTGTGCCATGGATGCTGCGTGCTGTGCCATAAATACTGCGCTGCGCTATGGATGCTGTGTGCTGTGCTGTGCTGCGCTGTGCTGCGCTGCGCTGTGCTGCTGTGCTGCGCTGTGCTGCGCTGTGCTGCGCTGTGCTGTGCTGCGCTGTGCTGCGCTGTGCTGCGCTGTGCTGCGCTGTGCTGCGCTGTGCTGTGCTGCTGTGCTGCTGTGCTGTGCTGCTGTGCTGCGCTGCGCTGTGCCATGGCTGCGCTGTGCCATGGATGCGGTGTGGTGTGCTGTGCCATGGGAGGGGGCCTTCAGACACGCCGGTCTCCGAGGGGCCTGCCGCTCAACTCCGACAAGTCATCAAACTATCAATCAGACCGCCCGTCGGTACTTTGTCTTCATCAGGCGTGTGCGCGTGCGTGTCGGTGTCGGTGTGCATGAGGGTGCGCGTGTGCATGTGGGTGTGCGTGCACATGTGTGCGTGCGTGTGGCGAATGCGTGTGTGTGAGAGAGTGTGACCACGTGCACGCGCGCGCGCACCTGAGCGCGTATAGCGGGCGCGTGACCTGCCCGAACACCTCCTCGATGCGCCCCACCAGCGCGCGGTCGCCCGTCACAAGCACGCTGCCCTCGCTCAGCGCGCGCGCATTCTCAGAGCCCTGGACCACAATCATGCCCTCGAACACCGACATGACGCAGCCGGCGGGCTCGAGCACGTCGCCGGCCTCGACGACCACGTCCAGCATCGGGGCAGGCTGGTCGGACAGCCCCAGCTCCTTGCGTGCGGCCGAGGCACCGCCGCCACCGCCGCCTTTGGCACCGCCACCGCCGCCGCCGTCCTCGTCCTCAGCGTCGACATCTGCGTACGCCTGTGCGAGGTGGCATGCGGGCGACAGTCGGTCGGTGACCCCTTGTGGTCGGCCAGCACACGTGAACGCACGCACACACCGCACACACACACACACACACACACACACACACACACGCACACAAACAACACACACGCACAGCACATTCACCGTGGCTTCTCACACTGACCTTGTCGATGAAGTCCTTCATGTCGTCGTAGTCGATCGATGCGGCGTCGCCCTCACTGCTGCTGCTGCTGGAGCTGCTGCTGCTGCTGGAGCTGCTGCTGGCATTGCCGCCGCCCTCCACGTCCATCGCGTGCCCTCCTTCTACCACCTCGATGCTCACCGCCAGGCTGCCGTCTGCCTCATTCGCGGTCAGGCACAGCCGCACCGGACCGCCGCTGGGCGCAGTCTCTGCGTCCGCCATGTCGTCATCGTTGTCGTCGTCACTATCGCTGTCACTGTCGCTGTCATCGTCATCATCTGACTGCGGCGCAGGCGCCAGCAGCACCTCCATACCAGCCGCCGCCGCGGCAGCAGCCACGTCGAGGTCGTTGACGCTCGGTAGGTCGCCAACCATGTAGTCAATGTCATCGTACTCGTGCATCACGGCGGGTGGCGGCTCACGAGCGGGCGGCCTGCCACCTGCGGAGGGGCGCGCATGCATGCACGCTCACTGGCTGGGTCGACTGATGCATGGCGATGCCATGCACGCGCGCCTGCATGCATGCAAGCGCGCGTGCTGCTGCGTGGCACGTGCAGGGCCTCACTCCACCGTGTCGCAGCAAGCACGGGTCGCATGTGTGCGTGGCGTGCTTAGCCATGTGCATGCGAGGCGCCAGGGCGGCGCGCACGAGCGTTGGGGTTTCGATGTTGCTGTTGGCGGCGGCGGCGCGAAATCTTTGATCCCCTGGCACGCATGCCCCCACCTCGTGGTCCTGACGCCGCGATCAGCGCGCTGAGCTGAGCATCGCTTCCTCCCACTGCCGCTGCAGCGATGGCGAGGTCCATTTGGGGCTTTGGGACGCTCAAAGGCGTACCGCCCTGTCTGCCCTTTCTACTCCCTCTGGTGCTCAGTACGAGATAGGCGAAGATATTTTCGACGACGTGCTCAGTACGAGTTAGGCGACACGGATGCACTGTCCAATGAGAAGCTGAAAAGTGTGACGCGGTGTGGGTGTCAACCCCAAGACGGCGAAGACCGTCAGGTCCGACGCGCGCGCTCTAGGTGACGCTGATTTTGGCAAGGAGGAACGATCCAGAGGTGGGTCGCCACGCGCCTAATTTAAAATTTGTGGCGATCGCCCATGCGCCCAGCCTGCGATCGACACCACTTTGCCCATCTTCACACGCATGCACGTCTTATACGTGTACCGCAGGGAGTCAGGAGGGTTGCCAAAGCTACCCCTCAGTGCCGCGCACCCCCTCTCCACAAGTCCTCCGCTACCCCTCATGGGCTCTGGGGATGAGCCCATGACCACCACGACTGACGCGAGAGTATCTGGGAGCGAGGAGGTGGCAGTCAAGCAGCACACGGCGGCTGATCTAAACGGCGCGCCTGGAGACCCCATGCGCATGGACGCGGACGCGCCCGCAGCTGGGGGCAGCTGTGCGCTGCGCATTGCAAACGAGGGCGAGCTGGAGGCGTTTGGGCGCCTTGAGTTCGCGGCAAGGTCGCTATCGCCCAGCCTGCGCGGCGTGCTGGCAGAGACCGCCGTCACTGGCGTGGTGCGCTACAAGTGGAGCCTGCTGAGGCCGCTGGTAGAGTTCGCGATGGAGCAGGTGGGGGGGAATGGATAGATAGTGGATAGATACGCCATGCAGCGCCATGCAGCGCCATGCAGCGCCATGCATGCGCCTCCGGCCGCGCCAGCCTCACCTCAAACCACCCCCGTCGTGGTGGATCGATCGATCGCATGCGCATGCGCTGCGTGCCTGCCTCGCGTCCATGTCCCCCCCCCCCCCCCCCTCACCACCTGAGGTGCCCATCTGCATATGCACAGGTCATGCGCGACTTCGACACTCGAGATCCAGACCAAGTCGGGCCATCCCGGGGCGCAATGAACAACGAAACGACAGTGGCAACCATTGAGCGTTTCAAGGTGCGGGGGCGCTCATGGGTGTGTGCAGTGCGGGTTCCAGTGCGAGTCATTGACATTTGCATCTGCCATGCATGCGCACGCACGATTCAGCCGTGTACGGTGTTGACTCACGCCCCTCCACCGCTGCGCCGCTGCGCACACCCCGCAGTCTCGCCTGTCGCAGTATGCTAACGCACCGTGGACGCTGCAGCGGCTGTGCGAGCTGGTGCTCGAGCCGCGCAAGCAGTATCGGCACCTGCACAAGGTTCGGAGCATGCGGCCTCACCTGCCCCACCTGCCGCGCCACACGCCTGCGCACTCGCACCCGCCAAACCTCGCGCTCTGTCTACGCCGGACAGTGTGCGCGTGTGATGGCGGCTGCTTGCTGCTTACTGCCTGTGGCACTCGCTAATTTGCAGCCGTGCCACCCATGCACACAGGTCGCCCTCGCGCTCGAAAAGTGCCTTCTCGTCACGGGTGAGACCCCGCCCGCATCGGCCCCCCCCCCTCTGCCCTCGCTCTCGTCACTCGTCGGCGTCAACAGCAACCCTGCAACGCTCAACCAGCCGGCAGCTGGCGTGGGCGGTGGCGTGGGCAAGCCTGCTGACGCGCGCTTCTCGAGTCGCATGGATGCCGACGACGGCGCGTCGTCTGCGTTTGTGGCGTCGATGCTCGTGACGCGGGGCGGAGGCGGCGGCGCCGGTGGTGCCGCGGCGGCGGCAGGTACGGCGGCAGGCGCCCCTGCTGAGGGCAGCGCAGGCGGCGGCGGCACAGGTGGCGGCGTGGGAGAGGCTGGCGTCGGCGGCGGCGGCGGTGGCACAGGCACAGGCGGCGCGCACTCGCCGGGCGGCGGTGGCTCCCCCGGGGGCGGCAGCCCCGCGGGCGGGTCTCCCTCGCGCCCGCAACAGCAGCAGCAGCTGCAGCCGCAACACCACGCGCCCACGCACCAGAACCACGGGCCCGGTCAGGTCGGGCACTCTGGCGCGATGGAGCACATCGAGGAGGACCACTGGCCGGACAACAAGGCCGGCGTGGGGGGCGGCGCAGCCGCGTTCATCGGTCTTGTACCTCTGGCGCTGATCGGCCACCACCACGGAGGTGGCAGCGGCAGCCCCACGGGCGGCAGCCCCCCCGCCGCGCGGGTGGGCAGCCCGACTGGTGCGGGGGCGCACCCGCACCTGCTGCTGCACCTGCATGGGCAAGCGCAGGCGGCTGCTCACGCCAGCAGCAGCAGCGGTGGTGGCGGCAGGTCCGCTGCGACTGACGGAGCAGCAGCGGGCAGCGCCGCCAGCGCGCCGGGCAGCGCGACAGAGGCTGGCGACGCAGGGACTGCAGAGCCCGCGGCGGAGGCCGCTGCAGCGGCTGGAGCGGCTGCAGCCGCGGCGGGAGCGGCTGCTGCTGCTGCTGCTGCTGCTGGAGTGGACGATGCGTACGGGGTGGTCGCGCCCGCGGCCGTCCCTCCTGCGCCAGCCGCGACGGCCGCGACGCCCTCCTATGATGGCGCCGCCGACGCGATGGACGTGGAGGGCGACGAGGCCGCCGCCGCTGCTGCTGCTGCTGCCGAGGCGGGCAGCGGCGGCGCAGCACCAGCGGTCGCAGGAGACGCTGTCGAGGGCAGTGCAGTCGCAGCCGCGCTTGAAGCCTGCGCTGGGGAGCCCCCGGTCGATGCGATGCAGGAGGGGTGAGCGCGCGCCACTCCTAACTGCTTAGGAGGCCACTCCTACGACTGCTTTCCCGGCCACCGTGGAGCCGCCGCCGCCGCCTCCCCCCACTCCCGAGGACCACAGCGGCTCCGCAATGCGTGGTGCTGCTTTGTGGCGGCGTACGCATGCCGCGTTGATGAGGCGGCGGCGCACTGCATCCAGTTACTGATGATGTGCCGTGGGAACGCACAGCTTGGGGGTCAGGAGATACGTCAGGCAGGAGCGGGGGTCACCCGCGCCCCCCTACCCTCCCCCTCTCGAGCTGATGGGGGGCGCTGGGGGGCGGACGGGTGCAGCATAGGATAGGACCCCCGTGTTTATTTACACAGGGGGCGTTGTGGTGGGCACACGCCGAGAGTAAGACACGTCCAATCCAGCTCTCGCTCGTCCGCACATCACCTCAGCCAGACCGACCACACAGCGTCATCACCCTCCCGCCTTTTTCGCTTCGTGTCCCCATGACGTCAGCGCCTTGACCACTAGGTCGCGGTGGTCACCTTGCAGCAGAACCTCCCGCGAGTCCATCTTCACCGCCCCGCCTGCACGGGCGCATGCATGTGTCGCCCCATCCTCAGTGTCACACATGTGCACGCGTGAGTGATGCACAATCGCGCCCTCCCGCTCCCCCCCGCCCTCCCCGCGCACGCCCCCCCCCACACACACCTGCCCCGCACTTGGTCTTCAGCTCCTTCAGTATCGATTTTAGGAACTCCTCTTTGCCAGGGGGCAACCGCCAGCTGTTGACCTGCAGAAGGCAGCACCAAAGAGGTGGCGGTGGTTGCTTTTGCATAAGCGTGAGGGCCACACAGCACACACCGCGCCGTGCAGTGCCACGCACCTCTGAGATCCGCGTGACCAACTTGTTTCCTTTCTCGCGGTCGAGCCACACTCGAAAGTTGCGCTGGTGGGCACCTTTGGGAAATATCAGCGGCTTCTTCTTGGCGGCTACTGCCGGTCCGGCTGTGGTCCCTGCCTGTTGCGACGCTGACGTGGACGCCTTCTTCTTCGCCGCTGCTGCTGCTGCTGCGACTGCCGGCGCGGGTGTGGGTGCCGCCCCTGTCCCTGCCTGCTTTTGAGAGGATGAGGTGGACGCTTGTGATGGCTGCTGCTGCGAGGAGGCACCCTTGCCACCCTTGCCTGCCGCGCACACCATCACGCCACGATGCATGCGGATGCTGCTGTGCAGTGCGGCCACCTCGCCACGGCGCACATGGACGTGTGCGTGCATCATAGATGACGGTGTTGCTGGTGCCGCCGCAGGGGAGCATGCAGCTGCGGGCCCCCATGCACACGCTCGAGTCTGCATGGAGCCAGTGCATGAAGCAGGCCGCCACGCTGTGCATGGTCGCACAGAACTCAGCATGCCTGCTGTGCTGGAGGGACTTGCAAGCATCCAAAATAAGGTATCCCAATACCAAATCGCCCCCTGTGTTACGACACACATGTGTGCTCGCAAATGGTGTCATGATTTATGGAGGGTGTGGAGTGTGGATCAGGTGGGGATGAAAGCTTGCGTCGCCCTGTGCCACTCCACGATGCAAGCATCAGCAGTATATCGTGTAAAATGCGGAGGCAGGTCGGAGGGCCTCCAGGCGCGCGCAGGGATGATACCTAGTACTAGCCGTTCTGTTGCGGCTCGTGCCGCACCCAGCACGCCGCAGGGAACGCGCCTTGAGGTAGGGGAGGGGATGACACAAAAACATGAACATGAATATCGATTGGCTCGTCAATCAGAAACAGCGGGGAGGCCTGTTTTGTTCTGCTTGCATGCATGCCATGCAGCCATGCGCCATTGCGCCATACGCCATCACACCACCGTACACACACCACCACCAACGTGCCTTGGATACTCCGTGCCTTGGCTCACGCAGCTGAATCCGCTCGGCAGGTCAGGCATTATGGTCACGGAGGCGTGCATGGGGACGATGGTAAGTGCCGTGTGCGGAGGTGGACCACACACACGTACACACACCACGTACACGCACACACGCAGTAACAGTAACAGTAACAGTAACACGGGGTTTCCAGCTAAGCAGGCTACTCTTCTACTAGAGACAGCCGCCGATACTCCAGCACACAAGTACTAGAGTACCGCCAGCTCCCGGCCGATAGACTACCGCTCCCGCCGGCTAGACTACCCCAAACAGCTGTCTCTGAGACACATGTCTGGCAAGGAGCAAATAGGAGAGGACCTTCCTCAGGGTTACAGTAGTGGCCTTGTGGCCAGTCAAGCCGGCAGAGCCGGCTAGCGCTGACTGGAACGGTCCCCGCCTGGCAGTGCATGGCTGTCCAGCTCTCGTTTGCATGGGGCTCAGCCGGCGCCCCATGCCTCATGCATGGCCAGGTCCCACCCTCCAGGGGTGCATGGACGACAGAGTTGTCATGGAGGCTGCCTGAAGACCTTCCAACGCCAGTCACCGGCAGACGAGCGACCCCGAGGATGAGCGCGGTGACGAACGCTGCGATTGGTGAAGCGGATTTACTCTGTGTTGCCTCGGCGGTCGCCACCGCTGAAGCCGTGATGGTAGCCCGCCTCCACGGGCAGCCATCTTGACCAATGTCCAGCATGCATTGACGGGCGCCAGCTCCTCCGCTCGTCGATCAACTCGTCGAGATCGGTGCCGCATGGCGTCCTGCATGGGGGGAGGATAAGGGCCGTCTCCCAGCACGGGCCGCGGCAGCGCCGCGGCTACTCGCCAAGCCATGGCAGCGCCGGGCAAGCCGCTCCTGAAGTGTTCCATCGAGGGGCAGTCTAGCAGGAGCCGGGCCAGTCGTATTTTACCCCGCTCGTCAGCGGCACGGAGATCCTCGTCACCAGCAGCGCCGCATTGCTGGGTCCAGGGCTCGGCGACGAGAACGCGCCTCCGTTAACACACGCACACACATGAAACACAAGCACGCACACACATGCACACACAAGCACGCACACACACGACACATGCACATGCGCACACTCGCACGCACACACGCACGCACAAACACACACCCATATGTGTCAACACACACACACACACACACACGCACACACGCACCCCCCCTCCCCTTGCTCCTCCCCACAGGTGTTTGGCGAGCAGTGCGACGAGGCACAGGCAAACCAGTTGCTCAGCTACGCGGCCGAATGCGGGGTCAACTACATTGTGAGGCATTACATTGCCTGGCCGGCTGGCTGGCTTTAGGCTGGCTTAGGCCCTTTTGGGGTTTTTTAGGGTTTCCACTCAGCTACGCGGCCGAATTTGGGGCCGAAGACATCGTGAGAGGCTGGCTGGCTGGCTGGCTGGCTGGCTGGCTGGCTGGCTAAGGCTGGGGGGGGGGGCACTCAGAGCTACGCGGCCGACTTCCAACTACATCGTGCGTGGCTGGCTGGCTGGCTAGCTGGCTTGCTGGCTAAGGCTTTGGAGGGGGGGGTGTCCTCTCAGCTACGCGGCCGAGTTTGAGGCCAACTACGTCATGAGTGGCTGGCTAGCTGGCTTTCTGGTTGGCTAGGCTTTGCGTTGTAAGGTCCTCCATTCAGCCTTGCCCTGCCCTGCCCCTGCCCCTGCCCCTGCCCCTGCCCCTGCCCCTGCCCCTGCCCCTGCCCCTGCCCCTGCCCCTGCCCCCCTGCCCCTGCCCCTGCCCCTGCCCCTGCCCCTGCCCCTCCCTGCCCCTGCCCCTGCCCCTGCCCCTGCCCCTGCCCCTGCCCCTGCCCTGCCCCTGCCCCTGCCCCTGCCCCTGCCCTGCCCTGCCCTGCCCGCCCTGCTCTGCCTGCCCTGCCTGCCTGCATGCCTGACTGACCACTTACCCCAACAGGACACCGCTGAGGTTTACCCTGTGCCGCCCCGCAAAGAGACGCACGGACGGTGTTCGTCGTACGTGGGAAGCTGGCTGGCTGGGAGGAGGCGGGAGCAGTTTGTTGTCGCGAGCAAAGTCCCGGGTGAGCGCGCACACGCTTGCACGCTCCCATGCACACACACTCGGGTGGTATGCGCTGAGCACGGTCTTGTACGGTTTTATAAGTGTCCCTGTCTATCATCAGCACACATGCGTGGGCAACTGGCTGGCTGGGAGGAGGCGCGAGCAAGGTTCTCTCTCCGTGCCACTCACACACAGGTCGCTCGACCGGCCTCAACTGGGTCCCCCCATCCCGCTCCGACCCCCCGTCTGGCCCCGAGGCATGCCCGCGCCTCGACAAGAAGTCCATCATTGCGGCAGCTGAGGGAGAGTGAGTGGGGGGGAGGGGGTCATGTGATGTTGATGGCGGGTTGCGGGTTGCTTGCATGGCTGGCAACAGAGGGAGAGGGAGAGGGAGAGGGAGAGGGAGACGGGAGAGGGAGAGGGAGAGGGAGAGGGAGAGGGAGAGGAGGGAGAGAGAGGGGAGAGGAGGAGGGAGAGGGAGAGGGAGAGGGAGAGGGAGAGGGAGAGGAGAGGGGGAGGGGGAGAGGGAGAGGGAGAAGAGGGAGAGGGAGAGGGAGAGGAGAGGAGAGAGAGGAGAGGGAGAGGGAGAGGGAGAGAGGGAGAGAGAAGGGAGGAGAGGAGGGGAGAGGGAGGGAGAGGGAGAGGAGGGGGGAGAGGGAGAGGGAGAGGGAGAGAGGGAGGGAAGAGAAAGGAGAGGGAGGGGAGAGGAGAGGGAGAGGAGGAGGGAGAGGGAGAGGGAGAGGGAGAGAGAGGGAGAGGGAGAGGGAGAGGGAGAGGGAGAGGGAGAGCAGGGAGGGAGGGAGGCTCTCTGTCGCGCCCTTTCTCACCCCTGTGCCCCGGAGGATGGGAAAGGGAGTGGGTAATGTGCTGGTGGCGGTGGCTTGTTTGCATGGCTGGCAGGGCGGGTGGTGCTGAGCTGTCTGATGGATATTACAGTCTGTGTGACACCAGTAATGATGTATAAGACCTGTGTCGGCGCTAGCGCCCGACACCTCACTCAGTTTCACTCGGGCTGAAACTAGCTGGCCACCTGGTAGGGGTGAGGGTAAACCCCCACAGGCGCGCACGCACTGGGTCTAGACAGGGCACTAGGCCCCCAGATCCACCTTAAACCACCCAGGTATTGACAGCAATGTATGCCCCCGGGGAGGTAGGTGTGCGCTTGTTTCTATTACTAGTCCCGCCCGCCCGCCATTGGCTCCAGAAATCTCCTCCATGCCCACCAGCAAACTCCTCCACGCCCGCCAGCAATCTCCTTTGTCTAGTGTTAGAATGTGGATTGTCCGGGATCCGGGACAAATGCCCCGGGTCCGGGACATTTCGAAATGTTAATCGCAATTTCTGCAGAAATCGATCCACACCCCACTCTATCTAACCGAGGTTCCTTACATCCTCCTCCAGCCCCCTCTAATCAGGCAGTCCCATCGCTTGAGTCTGGAATGCGTCGCTGCTGCTCGAAGTTGCGGAATTCGGGCAGCGGGCGGTGGCTGGCCGAGCCTAGTGGTGGCTCGCTTGCATGACCAAGCAGCGAGACTCCCTGTTGCTCCCCTGTCGCTATCTCGGTGTCCCTCTCCCTCTCGTCTCTGTGCCCGTCTCTATGCTCCCCTCTGTGCCCTTGTCTGCGCCTTTCTCACTACCTCTGTCCCCCTCTCTGTGCCCTTGTCTGCGCCTTTCTCACTAACTCTGTCCCCCTCTCTGTGCCCTTGTCTGCGCCTTTCTCACTACCTCTGTCCCCCTCTCTGTGCCCTTGTCTGCGCCTTTCTCACTAACTCTGTCCCCCTCTCTGTGCCCTTGTCTGCGCCTTTCTCACTACCTCTGTCCCCCTCTCTGTGCCCTTGTCTGCGTCTTTCTCACTACCTCTGTCCCCCTCTCTGTGCCCTTGTCTGCGCCTTTCTATCACTGTGCGCCTCTCACTCTGTGCTCCCCTCCCACCATCTCTGTGCCCCTCTCACTCTGTTCTCCCCTCTCTCACCATCTCTGTGCCCCTCTCTGTGCCCTTGTCTGTGCCTTTCTCACTATCTCTGTGCGCCTCGCACTCTGTGCTCCCCTCTCACCATCTCTGTGCCCCTCTCCCTCTCGTCTCTGTGCCTGTCTCTATGCCTGTCTTCACTATCTCTGTGCCCTTCACACTCTGTGCCCTTGTGCTCCCCTCTCACTATCTCTGTGCCCTTCACACGCTGTGCCCTTGTGCTCACCATCTCTGTGCCCTTGTATGCACCTTTCTCACTATCTCCGTCACAGAGACAGTGTGCGCCTCGCATTCTGTGCTCCCCTCTCACTATCTCTGTGTCCCTCTCCCTCTCGTCTCTGTGCCAACCTACCTGCCCCCTCTTTTTCCCATCTCTGTGCTCCTCTCTGTGCCCCTGTCATTATCTCTGTGCCCTCCCCACACACTCCCTCTCCCATCTCTGTGCCCCTCTCACCATCTCTGTGCCCTTCTCACCATCTCTATGCCCCCCCCCCCCCCCCCCCCCCCCCCTGTGTGGTCAGGCTGAGGCGCCTGCGCACGGACTACATCGACCTGTTCCAGCTGCACTGGTGCGGGCGAAGGGCTTAGTGGTTGGGATTGTTTTTTTTAAATAGTATGGTAGGGGGGCGGGGTATGCAATCTTCCATGTTCTCTAGGGATTGCTGCCAATGGAGCGTCTCTTTGGTTCAGAACCTGCCCTTGTAGCTAGGGTTACCCCTAACTGTGATCTATCATCCTACAAAGTTTCACTGTGAAACTCAAAGTGTGGGGCTTGCACTGTACAAGTCAGGCGCTGGTTGATGCACTAGCCCCTATGCCTGATGCCTGTGGGTGTAAGTCAGTTGGAATCGGTGGCACTGATCTGATCGGTTCTTATCTGCCGCACTGTCAAGTGCTAAGAGGGCAAGCAGCACCTGCGCACCGGGTGCACCAACCGGTCCCAGCTGCACTAGTTAGTGCGGAATATGTAAAGCATGAGATGCCTGCCGGTAGTGGAAGAAATCATGTGGATTCTCAAAAGTGTGACGGAGGGCGGAGGGCAGGGGGCGGAGCAGTGGTCCCTGGGAATGATTGTAGTAGTAAGTTTTTCCCGGCTCGAGCAACTTTGACCGCTCATACCAGGCGCAATACATAGCAGGTGTCCACGCAACACATGCCGCTGCCCTGCTCTCAGCTAGAGCTTTCCAACGCCCACATCCACGCCCTCTCTCACCAAGTGCGGGGTGGTCTTCTGAGAAATGAGAAATCCGGCCCCGAGCGGTATACGGCTTGCAGGGGAATCACTGGGGCGGAGGGCGGAGGGCGAGCGGATGCGCCTCGACTCCATTGATCGGTCCCAGCTGCACTGGTGCGGAACATAGTAAGTATGAGATGCCTGCTGGTAGTGGTGGTAATCATCTGGATGATCAGACGTGTCACAGGGGCTGAGCGGATGCGCCTCAACTTCATTGATCGTCGGTCCCAGCTGCGCTGCTGCGGGAGTGGTCACCACCAGGGTGTCGATTGAAACAATCCGAGCTGCAATATGTGTTTTGTGTGTTGTGGCGTTGTATCTGACCCCTCACCCGCCGCCCCGCCCCTCCTGCACGCGCGCACACACACACATACACACACACACAGGGTCTACACACACATGCACACACACACATACATACACACACTTATATACACACACATACATACACTGTCACTCATTGCCACACTCCTTATCGCCTATTTTGAGACACTTATCGCTTGCACAGCAATCATGATGGCAGATGGCATGCTGATGATGGATTTTACAGTCTGTGCTAGGGGTATAGTTTCGACAGCTGCCGGCTTCTTTTTTAAGGGTCTAATGCGCCATCAAAGGCGTCTGACGGACTGTAAAAATCCACCACACATGCACACACACACACACACACACACACACACACGCAAGCACACGCACACATGCAAAGCTTTAATTTCCATCGTAATGTAATGAAGAGGGAAATTTGGGTTTGTGTATGAAGCTGTAGCTCAAAAGTGTGTACTTTCAGAGCTCTTAACCACCTTTCTCCCCTTTGTCCTCATCCTGGATTCGTACAAAGGGAAACTCTTGTTTCATTAGCGCAGCTTCATCGGGTTCTGTCTTGAGCAGAACCTCGTAGAACCCACCCACCCGCGCCGCGGCTGTGCAGCCATCGGCGCCCTGGTGCAGCACACAATGATGGTGTCGTGTTGGGTGTTACAATTGCCCCTGCTCTGCATTTCGACTGTCCTTCACACTTCTTTTAAGTGGCGACTCTCTTGATCAGGGGAGGCCCAGGGGGAGCCCACATTTGGGCCCCACCCGTTGCTAGAGGGCACGGACTGCCCCTCTACGCCACTGTAGAGCCTTGTCCCAGCAGAAGGGCACAGGCATAAACGGCTGAAGGGGGGGGCGGGGGGCGTATGCGACACCTAGAGTGCCACAGAGCGACAGAGCCCCTTCCCACTGCAATACAGCCGGAACAGTCGAATTCGGCTGGGTGGGCAGGGGCTCATAGTGGGACAGCCACCAGCTCACGGCGCATGCACCGCCACACAGGACGGAAGTCTGCACGCCGTGAGTGTGGCACTCTATTTATCTTTGAACGAGTTGTTCTCCCTTATCGTCCTTGCAGGGTCAATCCTGTGCGGGCGAGCGATACGATCCAAGCAGTCAATCCAACAAATCAGCACAACAGTGCAGTCAGCCAGCTCAGCTCCTTAATAAGAGCGAAAGCTGGTACACAAACACACACACACACGCACAGAGAGAGAGAGAGATATCGTTACAGAGAACTCTGCACGGCAGACCTAGATAGGCTGTTTCTGGTCATCATTGAGGAGATTCCATTTGGAGGCGGGTGACCAACCGTGCGCCAACAAGAGGGTGAATAACCTCATTCAAAAAGCAGTGGGGGGAAGGGGCAAATGCGGGTCACTGACGGCTGTGTTCGTCACTCCGCTTCGACTGAGTTTAAACTAGGTCTCGGCAGATTGACCTACACAGTTGTGGAAATCTCGCTAAGAGGATCCACTCGGGTGTGACTCGCTTGGACAAGAGGTCCACGAACTCGGGGTGCTTGGAGATGTCGCGTTTGAAGTTGGAAAAGTGGGTGTTTGCGGAGGAACGGAACTTGACGGAGTGGGCGAAGCAGTCGCCGGCGCTGAGCCGGTAGGATGTGATGGCGCCGCCGGCATAGAGCGAAGTCATGTCCGGTCGGCGGTACGCGAAAAGGGCGGCAGTGGGGGGGTATATGATGTCGGGAGGGAGTGGGGGGGGAGAAGGGACGGGCGGGTGTGTGGAGATGTAGGGGCGGGGGGACGGGGGAGGTGGGAGGCGGCGGATGAGGGAGCCGATGAACGTAGCACGGTGCTTGTTGATCGTGTCGATGATGGGGAACATACAAGGGGGGGAGGCATGCATCGTGGTGGTGGAGGTGCTCTGTGGTGTGAGGAGGGATGCCCTTGATGAGGCGGAGGAAGCGGTTGTGGGTTACTTCAAGTCGGTGGATGTGGGCCTTGTTCAACGATTATGTCTGGCAGCCATACAGTAGGGCAGAGATCACAAAGGCGTTGTAGAGGTGGATCTTGGTAGTGGGAGAGATTGAGTTGGAGTTCCAGAACCGGGGAGTGAGACGGTTGAAGGCGTACCAGGCACTTCCGATCCGGCGTGAGATCTCTGAGTCGAGGATGTCGGAATCAGACGTGTTGGGAGCGTCATCAGAAGGGGCGGCGGGGGAGGACAGAATACTTCCCAGGTATTTGAACTTGGAGGTGGAGTGGACCAGGTGGGGGGTAGATGAAGAGTTGGAGGGGATGGTGATAGGGGCGGAGGGGACGGTGTGGGCAGAAGGGTGGCCGAGGGATTGTGCCACGGTTTTGTCGTAGTTGATCGCAAGGGCCAGGTCTGAACAGATGCGGTCGAGGAGGGTGAGCATGGTGCGGAGGTCTTCCTCGGAGGGGGCGAGCAGGGCGATGTTGTCGGCGTAGAGAAGGAGGGGGAGGATGGTGGTCAAAAAGTCCTTGCACACACACATACACACACACATGCACCCAGGCCCGACTGTAAAAATCGAACACACACACACACACACACACACACAGGCCCGACCG
>VFSX01001172.1:0-10896 GCA_016618255.1 Chlamydomonas sp. UWO 241 | reverse complement strand
GTGTCATGAGGCATTATTGCATTGTTGCATTGTGCAAGGCATTGTGGCCTCACGCATGCATGCGGCCACGCGCGCATGCGACCGCTCCATGGATGCGGGTTGACACACTTGTGTGGTGTGCGCACACTCTTATGACGCCAGGATGACGCCAGAGGTGACGCCCCCCCCTACCCTACAACGCTTAAAACGGCGCCGCATACATACGAACCTGTGAATAGGCAACCTACAAGTAACACGCATCACAGCACGAGCCACAGCCACAATGCAGCAGCTCTCCAAGTTGCAGATGGACTCTGCAGACCAGGCTTTCCCTCCGCCCCGTGCCAGCAGCGAATCCGCTCGCCCAAAGCCGACCAAGCGCGGTGCTGGAGGTGCATTTGAGCAGACGGTGAGGCGTGACGGCAGTGCGTGTTGATTTTTTTTGCTGGTTCGGACGGTTCACATGCATGCCGACATGCAATGGAACATCAGTACTGCCGACGCATGGAGCACAGGCACAGGTACAAAGGTTACAAAAATCGCAGAAGCCTCATAGGAGGGGAGGGAGGAGGGGGAGGGACCAAACTTGCCACGATCTCAAACTCAACGCGCAGCCACAACACCGCGCGCGCGCGCCCCAGAACGCCCCTCGCACCACTCTGTGCCAAAGCGCCCGTCCAAAAGAAGTGGTCTCGCAGGAGCTATTTCCCCCCCGCCGTCGCCGTGCAGGGGCCCCCACGTCAGCAACACTACAACACCCCGCAGCCCCTCCTCCCCACTCCCAATGACCTTCTCCGCACCTCCAGCACTGCCTCACCCCCCGCAGATCCAGCACTGCCTCACCCCTCGCAGCTCCAGCAGTGTCCTTCCCCCGCACCTCCAGCACTGTCTCAACCCCCGCAACTCCAGCAGTGTCCTTCCCCCGCAGCTCCAGCGCTGACTCAACCCCACACACACTCCACCACACACATAGTGGGGTGGTGATACACACACACACACACACAGACTTAACCTGGATGCATGTATTTCACACACACACACGCACACGCACCTGAGTTCACCACGAGCAGTACCACGAGCACCATGCACACACGTAGGGGGGTCATACACACACACACACTCTCTCCGCCCACGCAGACCACCGCGTTCGACCCCGAGGACCAGAAGCACTGCAAGGGCCACACCGCCGACCTGCGCGCGCCCGCCCCGCTCGCCCCGCCCCGCGAGTCGTGCGTGCGCGGCAACCCGGGGCCGGTCGGGCTGCTGGCCTTCGGGATGACGACGGGTGGGTGCCAGTGATGTCCTTAGCGCCCCCACAGCCCCAGCAGCCCCCGCTGCGGGGGCAAAACGGGAATTTTGGGGTGAAACTGCGGGGGCAAACCGTGGGAATTTCGCTCCGGAAAGTGTGCATATCGGCAATTGTCACACTTTCCCGCAAAAACAATCGCCTCCTACGGGGGCAATTCGGCATGTTCCCTCCAATGTTGCGGGGGCAAACAGGACATTCTCGGTTTCCTTAACGACACCACTGGTGGGTGCGCACAATGAGCAATGCAAGGGACAGTGCAAACTCTACCGCAGACTGCAATATCCATCGCCACCACAGCCTCTGAGTGTCTATTGTCACAAGCCTGGAGATGGTAGAGGATCGGGAGGAATAATTGACCTGAAGCGAACGATGTTTTGAATTAGGAGTCAATGAGGCAGCCACGATAGTGGCGGGGACCCAAGCGTGGGTTCCCGAGGAGCTGCGGTGGACTGTGCCGTTCGCAGTGCACCGCAGCTGGCGCACCTGAGAAATGCCCACGCTGGGTCTCACACGTGAAAGCTGCCTCAAAGATGACGACCTCAAAACGGAGTATGCAGAAGGAAAATATTTATCCGCTATAACCGGGGGGCAAGCTTGCTTTCTAACCTATCACCAAATCCCACACTGTTGGTCACTACTGACCGCCTTTTTCAGCCCCTTTCTAGGTAGTTAGGCTTAGGGATGTGCCCCTCACCGAGTCCTTCTGTGCCTCCCCCCTTCAGCAGGGGGGGGCCTGCGACACGTCCAATGTCGTGCTCGGTGCAACAACAAGGGGTCAGCTTCTGCTCAGAGCCGGGTAAAGGGTAACAGGTTGAGAATCCTGTGAATGCTGGTTGAAATCCCAGTTAGAAAACCCCTTAACACGTTAGAGGTTGCGGCCCGGCTGGATATCCTTTTCGGCCACGTCTTGGCCTTTCTCCCCACCGGGGGATGTCTCTTCTGGCAATTGGCGACGAACCTGCCTTGCGTTTTCCGTTTCCCAACATGCGCTCACCGACTTCAACAAGCGTTTGCTGCCGCTGCGGTAGGGGACCTAGGGGTGCGCCAACGCTCTTTACAGAGTTGGGGTTCCCTACCACCAACAGCCAGCCATCTCAGTAAGGTGGTCGGGCCATATGGCGCCGAGCACGGTCTTATACGCCTTTAGAGGTGTCCCTGACTGTAACATCCATCATCACCATCATCATCATTGTTGACCCCGCGATACAAACTCCACCCACAGTTTGCACAAAATTGTATTGCATTGACACAAAGCCTGCTGACCGTCACCGCACACACACGCACACGCAGTCATGCTCATGTTTATTGAGACCCGCTGTGGAGCGACAAGGCATTCCGTTGATCGCCATCGCACGCACAAACACACACACACACAAACGCCCTCGCAGTCATGCTCATGTTCATTGAGACCAGCTGGAGCGACAAGCTGTTCCTGCCGACCGTCATCGCGTACGCCGCATTCTACGGAGGGCTCGGGCAGTTCGTCGCTGGCCTCTTGGAGGTGAAAATACCCATACCCTCAACTGGCACCGAAACCAATGCAGTACTCTGGGTCGGATAGACGCGGTTCTGTGTGTTGCAGATAGCAATAAGTGGTCTGCGCGCCGTCAGGCGCTGGCGCTGTATGAGCTGGCACACTTGTGTGGCGTGTCAGGATGTGACATCAACCAGTGGTGTCACTAGGGACCTTGCGGAAATGATGGCTCGCCCCGGGCAGGCCTCGTGGAGCACTTGCTCGATCTCAACACACGCCCGAGGCGTTTTTTTTTGCGCGCGTGTGACGTGTGACCCTATCAAATGGTGCACTTTCCGGTCAAAATTCACGCAAGAATGTCTCCCCTCCCTTCATCCCCTTTCCCCCCTCCCCCCAGTGTTTCCGTCAGCCGACCCGCAACCCGACAAAGTGCACTTTCGGGTTGGGACTGCCCGATTCGGGCTGGCGCGTCGGGCTGAGATTCCGCAAAGTCCGACCAGAAAAAGTGTGAACATCGGTATTTTCACATGTTTTCGCCGAAATTTGCCGCCCACGGGTGGAGATTGACGGAATGAGCGTGAGGCCATCATTTTTCCAAGATCCTTACTGGAACCACTGCCCCCCCCACACACACACACGCAGCTCCTCAAGGGCAACACGTTTGCTGGCACGGCCTTCATCTCTTACGGAGCCTTCTGGATGGGCTGGTTCATGCTCGAGTTCCTGTCGAAGATTGACCACTCCCTGCCTGTCTCGCTGACCGGAAAGACGCTGTGGTGAGTTACAGTGTTTTTGCCCATGCACGTGTATGCGTGGGTTTGTGTGTCCGACTTGAGTGGGGGCTGGTTCACGCTCGAGTGCCTTTTTCAATACAACAAAAAAAATGACAAAGGACAAAAAAAACGACCATCGACCACTCCCTGCCTGTCTCGCTGACCGGAAAGACGCTGTGGTGGGTTACCGTGCTGCCACCCATGGGCATGGATGCGTGTGTGTGTGGGTTTGTTTGGTCGACTTTGGTGGAGGTTCCAGGCTTGTTCATGCATGCTCTTTAAAAGCAAAAAACGAGTTTCTGACAAGATTGAGCATTCCCTGTTGTTTTTGCCCATGTTTTCGCCCATGAACGTGTACGTGTAGGTTCGTTTGTCCGGCTTGGGTGGGGGCTGGTTCACGCTCGAGTGTTGGGAAAAAACGACCATCGACCACTCCCTGCCAGTCTGGGCCACCAGTAAGGCGCTGTGGTGGGTTACAGTGTTGTTTTCGCTCATGTTTGTGCCCATGCACAAACGTGTATGTGTGGGTTTGTTTGTCCGGCTTGGGCGGGGGTGGGTTCACGCTCGAATGCTTAAAAAACCATCGACCAACCCCTGCCAGTCTCAGCTGCCGGCACGACGCTGTGGTGGATTTTTGAGGCTCCGCAATGTTCAGAAACCAGTAACTATAAAGCACTCGTTGGTCAACCCGACCACATTCCCATGCCCGAGGCGGCGCCTCGGGCGCCGCCTCCACTTGCGCGGATGAGGCTGCGCCTCAGGTGCAAGGAGGCCGCGTCAGGCGCAACCCGACCGCATGAGGCGTCGCCTCAGGCGCCACCTTGGACTCCCACAACCGTCTGCAGCGCACCCCGACCGCCTCAGGCGTTATGGACCGCCTCGGCTTGCGCACCTCAGACGTTGGGGCTGTGGTAGGGATGGGATGTGTTGTGTGTCGGTGTAAGACCACACTCCATGTTCAGAGGGGTGGGGTGGGTAGGGACGGCAGGAGGCACTCTGCAAACGCGCTACGCAATCTCGGGGTCGATTCTAGCCACCCTAGCTCAAATGCTTGCCTTTGTGGCCTAGGGGTGGACCAGGGGCAACGCAGTGTCAGTGTCTGTGGGGCGTCCTGACCGCTGGTTGCTTTGCCGTGGCACTCCTCAAGATTCGAATTCAAACCAATTCAAACTCACACACACACTCACACACACAAAACCACACACACACACAAACGCACGCAGGTGCGCCCTGTGGGGCATCCTCACCGTTGGTTTCTCCGTCATGGCGCTCCGAAGGATCCGAACTCAGAAATATTTTAACTCACACACACTCACACACACAGAACCACACGCACACACACACACACGCACGCACGCAGGTGCGCCCTGTGGGGCATCCTCACCGCAGGCTTCTTGGTCGTGGCGCTCCGAAGGATCCAAATACAAATAGATTCAGACTCACACACACACACACACAGAAACACACACACGCATGCACGCAGGTGCACCCTGGGGCATCCTCACCGCAGGCTTCTTGGTCGTGACGCGCACCGGAAGATTCAAATCCGAATCGATTCAAACACACAGACACACACACGCGCACACGCGCAAGTGCGCGCTGTGGGGCATCCTCACCGACGGTTTCTCCGTCGTGGCGCTTCGAATTCAAATCGATTCAAACCAACACACACACTCACACACAGAACCACACACACACGCACACACACGCGCGCACACGCACATACAGGTGCGCCCTCACCGCGGGCTTCTTCAATGTGAAACACCGAAAGATTCAAATACAAATCGATTCAAACAGACACACACACACATACATACACACACACACGCGCACACACACACACACACGCAGGTGCGCCCTGTGGGGCGTCCTCACCGCGGGCTTCTTCATCGTGAAAAGCACCAAAGATTCAAATTCAGATCAATTCACACACACACACACGCACGCAGGTGCGCCCTGTGGGGCATCCTCACCGCGGGCTTCTTCGTCGTGACGCTCCGCAAGAACTTCGGCCTCATGTTCATCTTTTCGACGCTCACGGTCACGTTCTTCCTGCTCGCTGGCGGCGTCTACAACCCAAACGTAGGTCCAGAAGTAGCCTAAGGGAAAACAGCCTAGCTAGGTACATAGGGGCCTTGCTCTCCTGTCCTCAAGGGCTTTCCAGGGTGCCCGGTCCCGCTGCCGGGTTTAGCTAAACCCTAGAACCCTAAAACCTTCACCCCTAACACCCTAAACCCTAAAATCCTAAGCTGACGGGTTTGGGGCTTTTAGGTCTTCAGGTTTGAGGTTTTAGGTTGTGTTTGCGTCGCTCGCGGTCACGCTCTTTCTGCTTGCTGGGAGCGTCTACAGTCACGAGGTAGGTGAAATAACAGCCTCGTCTAGGGTCCCTGTCTTCCTCTCACCAAGGGCTGTCCAGAGAGTCCGGTCCCACTGAGAGGGTTCGGCGTTTTGATGCAGTTTTTCGTCGCCCGCGGTCACGTTCTTCCTGCTCGCTGGGGGCGTCTACTGCCCAAACGTAGGTGCAGAAGCAGAGCCTCCAGCCACGGTTGTTGTCTTCCTGACACGGGGCAGTGTCACTTAGTCAGTTGCAGTTACAGTTACATCGGCTTTCCAGCAAAGACTACCTCTAGTCCTAGTACCGCCGCCTAGACCCAAGTCCAGTTCTGGCCCTAACAATTACTTGTGAGGGGCGATAGCCACCAGCCGGCTGCCTGCCAACGTTTAGTCCTGGAGAAAAAAAAAAAGCTATTGCGCGACACTTAGGTGCAGGGCGCTTGAAGCCCCGACTGCAACGAGTATGGGAGGACACATAGCAGTGGCCTCCCTGACATCCCGTGTCACTTTCTGTCGACAAGGCCTTTCCAGAGAGCCTGGTCGCGCTACCCAAAACCCATACGCTCAAACCCCACCCCAACCCCAAAGCACCCCACTCCTGAACGTCAAACCCTCAACCCTGGAGATCTGAGGGCCAAGTGCCCTGTCTAGGTCCAGCCCCGACCCACTAGCCCCCCACCACCAGTAGCCAGCCACCCGTCTGTAGCGCTCGGGCGTGATATGCCGAGCAAGGTCGAATGCGCTAGCCGGTAGGCTCGTCACACACGACTGTAAAATCCTTCATCATCAACCCTCACCCCGTACCCCCCACCCCCCACCCCTCGCTACAGTCTCAGAAAGCAGCCGGCTACGTCGGGTTTGCCTGCGGCTCATCTGCCATCTACACCGCGCTCGCGATGCTGTACCAGGACGAGCTCGGCATCACGCTGCCCGGCATCGGCCCTGTCCACTTCATCTGATTCTACATCGGATTCTTGTCAGATTCTGCATCAGATCCTGACTAGATCAGATGTGAAGCAGTGTGTGGCGGCAGTGGCATCAACGCTGTACCAGGATGGGCCCGGCATCTGCCCGGTCCACTTCATCTGATTCTTCCCCAGATTCTGGTCAGATTCTTGTCAAATTCTGCATCAGATCCTGACCACATGTGGACGGCCACAAATGTTGTGGCTGTGCTTGCGATGCTTTACCAGGGCGAGCTCGGTCGGCGTCACGCTGCCCGGCGTCGGCCTGGTGCACTTCATCTGATGCGTCAGACGGTCCGACTCAAGACCACACCATGTCAGACCAGACCACCAAAGATCAGATCACATGTGTTCACGGCGGTGGTGGCAGAGGTGATGCGCTCGTTGTAGGAATCCCCATTGCCAGTGTTTCGTCGCAGCAGCCGCAGGCTGCGCCCGCGGAAAAAAAATCGGGCCGTAAACCCCAAAAAGGCCGAAGACACGCCTCTGGCGGTTTACCGCCCAATCGTTGAAGGAATCGCATCATCACCGCTGCGCCGCATCGTGATCATCCCCGCTGCGCCACGCTGTTTGACATCGAGTTGTCAAACGGTCCAAATTTTGAGTACCTCTTCCTATCCCGTGCGTGACATCGAGATGTCAAACGGTCCAAATTTTGAACGCCACTCCCTGACCTCCCCCGCATCGGCACATTCAAGTCGCCTGCCTCGATTGCTTCCTAGGTTGATTTTAATTAATGAATATTCACAGCCAGGCCACCGGCCTCAGGCTGTGCCCAAGAAAAACACACAAAAACGAAAAAAAAACTTAGGCGGTAAACCCTAAAAGAAAGAATTGATGATTTCAGCCGAAAAACGCCTATGGCGGCCTTCACCCCAATCGAAGAAGCACTGCCCCGCCTCACGCGGCATGTGTCTATACTAGTCGCCCGCCTCACGAAGCCCCCTCCTCCCCTCTCGCTCGCCCTTGCGGATGTCAATGGTGTAAATACTGGGCTGTCAATAGGGCTTGCATCGTTTTTCGGGGCCGGGGGTTTACATGGAAGTGGAGGGGGCGGCTGGAGCGCGTGGGGGGGCAGGGGCCCGTGGGCGGGCTGTTCTGCGTCGCGTCCCGATCGATTCATGTGGCTGCTGCTTGTAGCCTGTCTGGTAGCTGCCAGTTAGCTGTCTGTATTACGCACGCAGGACCGCGCGCACGCCGCTTAGCTGCAGCACACCGCCTTCCTAACTAGGACAGCTTGAGGCCGAGGAGGCCACGTCCTCTCCAGTGATCCCCCTGCAAGCCGGATACCGCTCGGGGCCGGATTTCCTATTTCCCAGGAAACGAACCCGCACTTGGTGGAGAGTAGTGTTACACATTCACTGCAGGCTGTCACAATCAGTTCCAAAGTTCCAGCGGGACTATCAGACAGCAGGCACAAGGCCCACCAAAAGGTCAAGCTACAAAAGTAGCCCACAGTAGTGGACGTCTCGGGCGCGCTGCACAGCGGTCCAGACGGGGTGCTGCAGGCTATGACAGAGTCATTCGACAAGCTATATGGCGGGGAGACCAAGCTCAGCGACGAGACCCTGAACCAGCTGGAGAACGATGTAGCGGCGTTTGAGCTAACACGCGCCACAGAGGTGGACGAAGCGCACGGGCGCCCCCCTGACCTGGCTGAGACGGAGGCGTGTGTGCGAGCGTTGCGCTCGGCCGCCGCTCCGAGGGGTGACCAGCTGGACGCCATGCTGTTGCGGTGCCCACCTGCCATCGCATGGCTCCACCGGGTCATCATCGCCGTATGGCGGTCGGGAAGAGCCCCGAGGGAATGGAAAACTGCTATTATGGCCGAGCGTGCGTGCCGCGTTGGGGCTTTAGCAACCATGTTAAGTTCATAAGCTCTTCGCCAGGGGCTCCCGCCCTGGCGCCGCTCGATGGCGGACAACCGGGAAAACTGCGCTTGATACTGGGCGGCTGAAAATCTGGAAATTTTCCCTGAGCGGCTGTGACGCACAGCGCTACTGATGAACTGGTCCTGATGGGGCGAGGCTATGTGGCAGATGGGGCAGCGGTACGATGGAGAGCACGATGCACAATGTCGAGAATTGCGGCGAGCATGCACCCTCTCTCACAACGATTGGAACTCAAGCAGATTGCGGCTCCTAATGGTTTACTGTGCCTGGATGGAAGAGAGAGACGGATGGCGAGAAATTGAGAAACATGGGAAGCGGGGCACATGCGGCTAGGCTTTGTGAGGAGGTTGCGGCGCAGGGGTTCCCTGCCCCAAGGCGCAGATTATTAGATGGCGACGCGATCGATGCACCAGCCTTGCGGCATGGGGCGAGGCGAGGCCCCACCAGCGGGCGGGCACCATTATGGAGATGGCGGCTAAGAACGGGGAATGAGGCTACCGGGGATGAGGCTACGGGTTATGCATGCCAGGGGACGGCGGACAAGGCTCATGCGTCATGGCGCATGGGTAAAGAACGGGGAATGAGGCTACGGGAGCTGGCGGGAGCGGCGCGCGCACGGCGCGCGCGGCGCATGGGGGTTGCATGGCGGCGCTCTGCGCGTGCATGCATGGAGGAGATTGCTGGCGGGCATGGAGGAGATTGCTCGCGGGCGTGGGGGAGATTGCAGGCGGCAGCATGGAAGCGGATGGCGAGAAATTGAGAAACATGGGAAGCGAGGCACATGCGGCTAGGCTTTGTGAGGAGGTTGTGGCGCAGGGGTTCCCTGCCCCAAGGCGCAGATTATAGATGGCGCAGCAATCAATACACTAGCCGTGCGGCATGGGGGCGAGGCGAGGCCCCACCAGCGGGCGGGCACCATAATGGAGATGGCGGTTAAAAACGGGGAATGAGGCTACAGGGAGAGGATACGGGTTACAGATGCCAAAGGGGACGGCGGAACAAGGATCAGCCATAGTTGTCACGGGGAATGGCTAAAGAACGGGAATGAGGCGGGTGGTACGGGTGCTGGCGCGCATGGAGCGCGGCGCGGCGCATGGAGATCGCATGGCGGCGCCCATGCATGGACGAGATTTCTGGCAGGCATACAGGAGACTGATTGCGGGCACGGAGGAGATTGCTGGCGGGCGTGGAGGAGATTGCTGGCGGGCGTGGAGGAGATTGCTGGCGGGCATGGAGGAGATTGCTGGAGCCAATGGCGGCGGCGGGACTAGTAGTAGAACACAGGCGCACACCAACAATGCGTTGCTGTCACTGCCTGGGTGGTATAGGGTGGATCTGGGGGCCCAGTGTCCTGTCTAGGTCCAGTGCGTGCGCGCGTGTGGGGGTTCACCCTCACCCCTACCAGGTAGCCAGCCAGTTTCCCACTGAAACTGAGTTTAAGGTGTCGGGCGCTAGCGCCGACACCGGTCTTATACATCATTACTGGTGTCACACAGACTGTAAGATCCATCATCATCATCATTATCACACCGTTATGTAAGGGGAAGGGTCCGCGTGACTCCCCTGGTAACTACCGCGGTATAAGCCTTCCCTCTATTGCCGGGAAAGTGTACGCTGCCATACTTCTGCACCGCGTCTCCACGCAGGTTGATGGTCAGTTGCATGAGGCTCAGTGTGGGTTCAGAAAAAGCAGAGGCACTGTTGATGCGATTTTTACTCCGCGCTCGCTGAGCGCGACACATGCCGAGTACAAACAATGCATGGCTGTGGCATTTGTCGACTATTCTAAAGCTTACGATTGCATAAACCGTGCGGCACTGTGGAGAGTCCTTAGATTATATAGTGTTCATTCGCACATTATTGATCTGTTGGAGGATCTTCACACCAACACCGCAGCTGCCGTGCGGCTGGCTGGGAAAATCGGGCGCGAATTCCCCGTGTCGTCTGGTGTGCGACAGGGGTGCGTCATTGCTCGTGTGTTGTTCAATGTTTTTATTGACCACATAGTGAAAAAGGCGCTAGACATGATGCCAGAGGGGGCTGGCGTGTCAAGCGTGACCCGAGCCGGCGGCTCTGTGTTGTCGTCGTCGGTTGAGCGCATAGTAATGCTGATGTATGCCGACGATTTATGTTTTTCTCGCATGACCCAGCTCAGTTGGCGCTTATGCTG
>VFSX01000361.1:5000-181551 GCA_016618255.1 Chlamydomonas sp. UWO 241 | reverse complement strand
GCTGCACAGCGGTCCAGACGGGGTGCTGAAGGCCATGACAGAGTCATTCGACAAGCTATATGGCGGGGGGACCAAGCTCAGCGACGAGACCCTGAACCAGCTGGAGAACGATGTAGCGGCGTTTGAGCTCACACGCGCCACAGAGGTGGACGAGGCGCATGGGCGCCCCCCTGACCTGGCTGAGACGGAGGCGTGTGTGCGAGCGTTGCGCTCGGCCGCCGCTCCGAGGGGTGACCAGCTGGACGCCATGCTGTTGCGGTGCCCACCTGCCATCGCATGGCTCCACCGGGTCATCATCGCCGTATGGCGGTCGGGGAGAGCCCCGAGGAATGGAAAACTGCTATTATGGCCGAGCGTGCGTTGCCGCGGTTGGGGTTTAGCAACCAGTAGTTTAAGCTCTTCGCCAGGGGCTCCCGCCCTGGCGCCGCTCGATGGCCGACAACCGGGACAACTGCGCTTGGTACTGGGCGGCTGAAAATCTGGAAATTTACCTTGAGCGGCTGTGACGCACAGCGCTACTGATGAACTGGTCCTGATGGGGCGAGGCTATGTGGCAGATGGGGCAGCGGGACGATGGAGAGCACGATGCACGATGGCGAGAATTGCGGCGAGCATGCACCCCCTCTAACAACGATCGGAACTCAAGCAGATTGCGGCTCCTAATGGTTTACTGTGCTTGGATGGAAGAGAGAGACGGATGGCGAGAAATTGAGAAACATGGGAAGCGAGGCACATGCGGCTAGGCTTTGTGAGGAGGTTGCGGCGCAGGTGTTCCCTGCCCCAAGGCGCAGATTATTAGATGGCGACGCGATCGATGCACCAGCCGTGCGGCATGGGGCGAGGCGAGGCCCCACCAGAGGGCGGGCACCACAATGGAGATGGCGGCTAAGAACGGGGAATGCGGCTACCGGGGATGAGGCTACGGATTATGCATGCCAGGGGACGGCGGACAAGGCTAATGCGTCATGGCGCATGGGTAAAGAACGGGGAATGAGGCTACGAGAGCTGGCGGGCGCGGCGCACGCATGGCGCGCGCGGCGCATGGGGGGGGCATGGCGGCGCTCTGCGCGTGCATGCATGGAGGAGATTGCTGGCGGGCATGGAGGAGATTGCTCGCGGGCGTGGAGGAGATTGCAGGCGGCAGCATGGAGGCGGATGGCGAGAAATTGAGAAACATGGGAAGCGAGGCACATGCGGCTAGGCTTTGTGAGGAGGTTGTGGCGCAGGGGTTCCCTTCCCCAAGGCGCAGATTATAGATGGCGCAGCAATCAATACACTAGCCGTGCGGAATGGGGCGAGGCGAGGCCCCACCAGCGGGCGGGCACCATAATGGAGATGGCAGTTAAAAACGGGGAATGAGGCTACAGGGAGAGGATACGGGTTACAGATGCCAAAGGGTACGGCGGAACAAGGATCAGCCATAGGTGTCACGGGGAATGGCTAAAGAACGGGAATGAGGCGGGTGGTACGGGTGCTGGCGGGCATGGAGCGCGGCGCGGCGCATGGAGATCGCATGGCGGCGCCCATGCATGGACGAGATTGCTGGCGGGCATACAGGAGATTGCTGGCGGGCACGGAGGAGATTGCTGGCGGGCATACAGGAGATTGCTGGCGGGCGTGGAGGAGATTGCTGGCGGGCATGGAGGAGATTGCTGGAGCCAATGGCGGGACTAGTAGTAGAGCACAGGCGCACACCAACAATGCGTTGCTGTCACTACCTGGGTGGTATAGGGTGGATCTGGGGCCCAGTGTCCTGTCTAGGTCCAGTGCGTGCGCGCGTGTGGGGTTTTACCCTCACCCCTACCAGGTAGCCAGCCAGTTTCCCACTGAAACTGAGTTTAATGTGTCGGGCGCTAGCGCCGACACCGGTCTTATACATCATTACTGGTGTCACACAGACTGTAAGATCCATCATCATCATCATTATCACACCGTTATGTAAGGGGAAGGGTCCGCGTGACTCCCCTGGTAACTACCGCGGTATAAGCCTTCTCTCTATTGCCGGGAAAGTGTACGCTGCCATAATTCTGCACCGCGTCTCCACGCAGGTTGATGGTCAGTTGCATGAGGCTCAGTGTGGTTTGAGAAAAAGCAGAGGCACTGTTGATGCAATTTTTACTCTGCGCTCGCTGAGCGCGGCACATGCCGAGTACAAACAATGCATGGCTGTGTCATTTGTCGACTATTCTAAAGCTTACGATTGCATAAACCGTGCGGCACTGTGGAGAGCCTTTAGATTATATAGTGTTCATCCGCACATTATTGATCTGTTGGAGGATCTTCACACCAACACCGCAGCTGCCGTGCGGCTGGCTGGGAAAATTGGGCACGAATTCCCCGTGTCGTCTGGTGTGCGACAGGGGTGCGTCATTGCTCTGTGTTGTTCAATGTTTTTATTGACCACATAGTGAAAAAGGCGCTAGACATGATGCAAGAGGGGGCTGGCGTGTCAGTTGTGACCCGAGCCGGCGGCTCTGTGTTGTCGTCGTCGGTTGAGCGCATAGTAATGCTGATGGATGCCGACGATTTATGTTTGTTCTCGCATGACCCAGCTCAGTTGGCGCTTATGCTGAAAATCCTTGACAAAGTGTCCTCTAGCTTTGGCATTCAAATCAACGCCGCCAAGACAGAAGTGATGATTTTGCCAGCAGATTTTGACGCGGATCTGCCCACGTTGCGCTGACTGGTGGTGAAGTGAAGACCGTCTCTGCATTTAAGTATCTAGGGAGTTGGATAACCCAGAGTGGTGGTGTGAAAAAGGAGATCGGTGTGCGTGTCGGTCGCGCGCTGGGCGTGTTTGCGTCTTTTGATAAGATTTGGGCCAGCAAGAAGATGCAAGTGCAGTCTAAGATGCGGGTTTACAACACTTTCGTGCTGCCCCACTTTCTGTACGGCTGCGAAACATGGGCGCCTACTAAAACACAACTGACTCGATTGGAGGTTGCCCACTCTAACTGCCTTCGTCGCATTCTGGATGTGCGCCTGGTCGACCGGCACAGATTAACTTATATTCGGCAGGCGTGCGACACTGAGCCAATTGAGAGCCTTGTGACAAAGCGATCAATGCAGTGGCTAGGCCATGTGATGCGCATGCCGGCTTCTTGTCTTCCTGTACGACTTTTGACTGCACAATGGATGTGGCTCGGCAGCAAGGCCGGCCTCCAGCCTCCTCCCGACACTATTTTCTTAAGCTACTGATTCAGCAGCTAGGCGAAACTAGTTGCACTCGTTCTGATTGGAAGACTTTTTCGGACACGGCGTTTGAGCGTGCTCAGGATAGGGTCGGGTGGAGAGCCGTGGTGTACGGTCCGGCTGCCGCTCAGGCGCCGGCCCCTCCACCACGGCGGTCAAGTAGATTGGCAAGCGCCACTATCCCCTAGATTAAGTTGTCTACCCATGTTAAGTTCACAAGCTCTTCGCCAGGGGCTCCCGCCCTGGCGCCGCTCGATGGCGGACAACCGGGACAACTGCGCTTGGTACTGGGCGGCTGAAAATCTGGAAATTTACTCTGAGCGGCTGTGACGCACAGCGCTACTGGTGAACTGGTCCTGATGGGGCGAGGCTATGTGGCAGATGGGGCAGCGGTACGATGAAGAGCACGATGCACGATGGCGAGAATTGCGGCGAGCATGCACCCCCTCTCACAACGATCGGAACTCAAGCAGATTGCGGCTCCTAATGGTTTACTGTGCCTTGATGGAAGAGAGAGACGGATGGCGAGAAATTGAGAAACATGGGAAGCGAGGCACATGCGGCTAGGCTTTGTGAGGAGGTTGCGGCGCATGGGTTCCCTGCCCCAAGGCGCAGATTATTAGATGGCGACGCGATCGATGCACCAGCCGTGCGCCATGGGGCGAGGCGAGGCCCCACCAGCGGGCGGGCACCATAATGGAGATGGCGGCTAAGAACGGGGGATGCGGCTACCGGGGATGAGGCTACGGGTTATGCATGCCAGAGGACGGCGGACAAGGCTAATGCGTCACGGCGCATGGGTAAAGAACGGGGAATGAGGCTACGGGAGCTGGCGGGCGCGGCGCGGGCATGGCGCGCGCGGCGCATGGGGGTTGCATGGCGGCGCTCTGCGCGTGCATGCATGGAGGAGATTGCTGGCGGGCATGGAGGAGATTGCTCGCGGGCGTGGGGGAGATTGCAGGCGGCAGCATGGAAGCGGATGGCGACAAATTGAGAAACATGGGAAGCGAGGCACATGCGGCTAGGCTTTGTGAGGAGGTTGTGGCGCAGGGGTTCCCTGCCCCAAGGCCCAGATTATAGATGGCGCAGCAATCAATACACTAGCCGTGCGGCATGGGGCGAGGCGAGGCCCCACCAGCGGGCGGGCACCCTAATGGAGATGGCGGTTAACAACGGGGAATGAGGCTACAGGGAGAGGATACGGGTTACAGATGCCAAAGGGGACGGCGGAACAAGGATCAGCCATAGGTGTCACGGGAATGGCTAAAGAACGGGAATGAGGCGGGTGGTACGGGTGCTGGCGCGCATGGAGAGCGGCGCGGCGCATGGAGATCGCATGGCGGCGCCCATGCATGGACGAGATTGCTGGCAGGCATACAGGAGACTGATTGCGGGCACGGAGGAGATTGCTGGCGGGCGTGGAGGAGATTGCTGGCGGGCGTGGAGGAGATTGCTGGCGGGCATGGAGGAGATTGCTGGAGCCAATGGCGGCGGCGGAACTAGTAGTAGAACACAGGCGCACACCAACAATGCGTTGCTGTCACTACCTGGTTGGTATAGGGTGGATCTGGGGGCCCAGTGTCCTGTCTAGGTCCAGTGCGTGCGCGCGTGTGGGGGTTTACCCTCACCCCTTCCAGGTAGCCAGCCAGTTTCCCACTGAAACTGAGTTAAGGTGTCGGGCGCTAGCGCCGACACCGGTCTTATACATCATTACTGGTGTCACACAGACTGTAAGATCCATCATCATCAGAAGCAGTTAGGACCTATTTTGGAGGCGTCGCACAATAGCTCTCCTTTTTGCTTTGGGACTACACGTTGGCAGGCAGCCGGCTGGTGGCTACCGCCCCTCAAAAGTAATTGTTAGGGCCAGAACTGGACTTGGGTCTAGGCGTGACTACTTGCGGGGTGCTCGCTGTGGTGCAGGCGCAGGGCGCACAGAGGTCCCTGGTGGATGTGGTGAGCCTCCTGGTGAGCCGCGTCCCTGGGGCGCCCATGCAGATGCCGCATGCAGAGCCCGCCCGCGCGGGCCGGCCATGCGGCCCACAGTGCGGCGCCCCGCGCTGCGCCTGCTGCCGAGGCTGCTCAGCCTGCCCGGCCCGCTGCTGCTGCCGCCCCTGTGGCGTCGGCGGGGGGGGCCGGCGACGGAGCGGCCTGCGTCGGGCGCCACGCGTGCCCAATTCTGCCCGCCGCACACTACTAGGCTTCCCGTCTGGGGGCCTGCCTGCCATGTGGGGCGACACGTCGCTGCGCCGCAGCTTCGTTTGCTGTCCCATCCGGTTTGGCACGCCGGCCCCGCCTCAACTGGTTCCTCGCGGGCGGTGGCAGGCGGATGGATGAAGAGGAGGCGACGGCGGCGGCGGCGGAGCGAATCGCTGCAGCTGCCGAGGACGGCACCAGCCTGCCCGTCCGCCTGGCTACGGATGTCATGCGCTTCCTCTACGGCGGCACCGGCCGGCGGGAGCCGGCTGATGGTGGCGTCGTGTCGCGTCGCTCCTCGACGCCAAGCCTGCCGTCGGGGGCATCGGCGTGGAGCCACGCGGGGGCGGTGTGCTGCGTGTGCTCTACCGGTGGTCTACGCGTGGCCGCACTGTCGTGCGCTGCGACACAAGCTAGCGCCGCTGCGTGGACTCGACTGCAGTTCTTCGACTCCTCAGTGACCGGCCGAGGAGCGGCAGCACCAAGGCGTTGTGGCCCCTTTCCTCGCCGCCAAGGTTGCGGGGAAGCGGCCGCAGCCTTCCACCGCGCGCCCGCCTCCCTGGTCGTTGACGGCGAGCGGGTGCCTGCACCTGCTTGCTAGATGGCATCCCCTCTGGGGTGTTTTTGAAGGGGAGGTGGCGCCACACGCGTGCGGTGGCGGGTGCGGTGTGGTCGCTGAGTAGAGTGCTGCGGCGGGTGTGCTATTAGCCCCGCTTCCGGTGGTCTGGGGGAGGGCTTTTATACCTTGGGTCCGCCCTCTGGCCATTTGAGGGGCTGGGTGTGCAGCCTGCACAGTGGTGCTGCTTGCTTGGCGCCCGCCACCAAGTGTGGATGGCGTTACCGTGGGCTACTTGTAGCTTGACCTTTTGTGGGCCTTGAGCCTTGTTTCTTGAAGTCCCACTGGAGCTTTGGAACCGTACGTGTGACCGCCAGAAGTGGATTGTAAAACTCTCATCTCATCATCATCATCATCTGAGCTGCGCTGCTGCACACGGCTGACGCGAGTTTCTCGCCACACCGCCGAGTCCGCGCGCGCGTGCGCAGACCAGCTACTAGTGAAGACATGGCCACGCAGAGCCAGCCGCTGCCCAGGGGGGCGCAGCAGGGGATGCTGGCAGGCCGGCTGTTGCTGGCAGGCAAAATGGTGTTGCGCGGGGCCGCGGGCCTCCGCCTCCGCCCAGGGCCGCGCGGCAGCCCCTCGTGTGCGTTCTACCTCACGACCTGTATGAGCAGCTGCGGGTGCTGCCCAGGCAGGTTTATGCGCTGAGCTTCGTGTTGCTCGCGGACCGTGACATGGCGGGCGACTGCATGGGAGTCGACCTGCGCGCTCTGTCAGCCGGCGTCGTTGCCGCCCTCCGCTTGGCGCTGCAGGGCTCGGGCGTTGAGGCGCCAGGGAGGGCGCGGGCACGGGCGGCGAGGCCCCTGAGCTCGGGCACGTCGGCGCTCTACCAGGTCGACATGGAGTGTGATGAGGCCCATGCGACTGCGGTCAAGGGTGCGCTGCATGCGCGCATGGCGCCCCTGGAGGTGGACTGTGGTCGCATGCGCGCTGCACCAGCAATGCTACTGGACTCTGGGGGCCCGGTGGACGACGCGCACTACCTGGTGCGCTTCACGCCGACAGACACTCTGCCGTGGACGCCGGCACATGTGCACAGCTGGCTGGGGGCGAACGGGGTGCGCGCTGACTGGGTGGTGCAGTACCAGTGCGGGGCTGGCGGGCCGGTGCCGGTGCAGGGGCGCGGCGCTGCGCGAGGGCAGGGCCCCGCCCCCAGCCTCGCCTGGCTGTCTGCCAGGGAGCCAGGCTTTGTGGCGTCGGTGCACGGGGCCACGCCTTTGTGTCCAAGGCCATCCGCGCGCCGCACGTGGAGTGCCGCCAACGCACCGACGCGCCGTCCTTCTGCCGGCTGCGCGTGTCGCGCCTGCCCCTCAGCATGCTGGGGCCCGCGCGCCCCGCGCGTGCCGCGGGCGCCGCGGGGGCGCCGGGTGGGCCACCGCCGGGTGGGCCGCCGCCGGGTGGGCCGCCGCCGGATGCGCGCGCTGCGGGGGCACCGGGGGCGCCGGGAGGGCCGCCGCCGGGTGGGCTGCCGCCGAGGCCGCCGCTGGGGGGCCAGGCCCCGTCCTATGCCGCGGCTGTCCAGGGGCTGCATGCGGGGCCTGGGGTGCAGCACTAGCTGGGCACCATCGAGGAGGGTGCGGACGATGAGGACCACGACTCGTACGGTCACGGTGCCGGTGCCGGTGATGACGATGAGGACGGTGCCGGGCCTGGCGGTGGTGGTTCTGCTGAGGCTGCTATTGCGGCTGCTGCTGCTGCTGCTGCGGCGGCGGCAGGCCCCTCGGACGAGCGTGCGGCCAACTTAGTGCTCCGCGAGCATGCGCTCGCAGCAGAGCGCCAGAAGAGAGTGCAAGTGGACCAGCTCCTTGCGGAGAGGCGCGCCTTCGAGGACCGGCAGAAGGCTACAGCAGCTGCGGCAGCTGTGGGCGCAGCTGCGGCAGCTGTGGGCAAGGAGGCCCTGCAGGCCGACCGTGACCGTGAGGAGCGCATGCTCGACGCCACCCAGTCGGCTGGGCGCAAGCGTGCGGGGGGTGATGAGGAGCTCGATGCCGCTGACGATGCCCCGCTCGGCACCCCCGTGGGCCTCCGCCAGCCTGAGCCGCGACGCGGCGAGGCGGCGCCTGAGGCGGCAGAGGACGGCGAGGAGGGGCGGCGCATGGCACGCCGTAGGACTGGTGGTGATGGGGGTGGTGTCGCCATGCCTGCTGCTGCTCCGGCCGCGGCGGGTGGGGGCGCGGGGGCTGCAGAAGCTGTTGGTGGTGGGGGAGCTGGAGGAGCGGGTGCGGGTGGAGGGGGCGCGCAGACGCAGGCCCTGGCCACTACTGGGGGGGCCACTGGTCGTGGAGAGGATGGTGGTGGATGGGTCCGCGGCAAGGTTCATGCCTTTGCGTACGCGCGGGGCGGACCGTGCATTGGGCCCGTCGACAACCCCGGGATCACCAGCGGACTCAGGGACGCCATCCACTGCGGGAGCTTCCTGACAGCCGACGCAGCGAAGGAGTGGATCATGGACATCCTCAACGGATACACTGTCCAGACCCCCGTCGTGAGCAAGCGGGGCGGGCATCACGACTGGCCGATGGACCATGTCAGAAACATCCTCAATGCGGCGGGCTGCCCCGTGATGCCGGCGCTGCCGGACGACTGGCGCCTGGGTAACCCCCTGCCAGATGGCCACCCGTTCATCGTGCACGGATGACGCCACCTGCTGGACAGCCTGCGCGCGGAGGCCGCTTTGCCACCGGCCTCCGGGTGGGCACGCACAACGTGCGCGGCCTGCGAGAGGGGCCCAAGCTGGTGGATCTCATGCGAGTCTGGGCGCACGACCGCGGCCTCGATGTGGTGTGCCTCCAGGAGATGCATATTGCAGCTGATGACGTCGCGAGGATGGATGGCGTCGACCGGTACGCGTCCGGCTGTGCCTACCACCTGGGGACTGAGTCCTACACCTTCTTCTGGGGGGGCGGCGCGGGGACCTTGGCTGGTGTCGCCATCCTCGTGCGGTCGGACCTCGTGGCAGTGCTCCAACCGTTCGTCCAGGCGGATGGCGACGGCCGGCTGATGGTGATGGATATCACGTGGGGTGGTGGGGGCGCGGGTGGTGGGGGTGGGGGAGCTGGAGGTGGGGGAGCTGGGCGGCTGCGCCTCGTCAACGCGTACCTTCCGGCCTCGCAGCCGAACCGGCCAGCAGTGCAGGCGGCGTTCATCGAGGAGCGCATCCGACCGCTTGCTGCTGGCCATACACACCTCGTGCTCGCAGGCGATTTCAACTTTGTCGAGAGCCCACGTGACCGCGCCGCTCTGCGGGGCCCCTCGAGTGGCGCGACTGCGCCCCGGCGGCGGCGATGGCAGCGCTGGTGGAGGACTCCCCGCTCCGTGACGCGTACCGCCTCGTCCACCCCATGCAGAGGGGGTACACCTTCAGTGCGTATAATGCACAGGCGCGGCTCGACCGCCTCTACGTGTCGACGGCCCTCGTGCCACGCGTCCTCGGGTGCGACGCGGGGGAGTCGGGCGGGTCGGATCACCGCGTTGTGGCAATGCACCTCTCCCCCCTAGTGCCAGAGGCGCGCGGGCCGGGGCGGCCGCGTGTGCGAGCCCATTTCTGGGCTGATCGTGACCTGGCCGATGGGTTCAGGGCATGGTTTGGTCGGGAGGCAGCGGGGGCACCCACCCATGGCCACACGGAGCTTATGCGGTGGTGGCAGGCTTTCAAGCCGCGCCTGGCTTGCGAGGCCCGCCGCCTCGACTGCGACCTGGGTCGGCGTCGAGATGCTGTGTCGGTGGAGGTGGCCCGGCTGCGTGCAGACCTGAAACGAGCGCGCGCGGCCGTTGAGGCGGGGCGCGATGGGCTGGCGGAGCTCGCCGGGCTCTATACGCTGCAGCGGCGCCTGGACGCGGCGGTGCGGCGGTACGCTCCAGCCCCGCCCTCATGTGTGCGGCCGGGAGAGCGCGTTGCCGGGGGCATGGCGGCAGCCTTCCGCAAGCCAGCGACGGCACGGCGCGTCGCCGCCCTCAGAGATGCGCGAGGCATCCTCGTCACTGACGGCATGGGAATTGCTGACATCATGGCTGATGCCGTGGCGGCGGTCTCTCGGCCGCCACCGCCATCCCCCGCTGATCGGGAGGCTGTGCTGGGGGCGGTGCGTACGCACTCGCCGCGCGTGCCGCAGGCGGTGGCGGACGCAGCGGGCGCGCCTGTTGTCACGCCCGCCGAGGTGCGGGCGGCGGCCACTCACTCCAAGCCTGGCACCGCCCCAGGCCCGGATGGCATCCCAGTGGATGTGTGGCGGAAGCTGGGAGAGCCAGCCTTTGTGCTTCTGGCGGCAGTTTTCACCGCAGTGGGCGCTGCGGGTGAGACGCCGCCTGGGTTTCTCGATGGCGTTGTCGCCTCCATCTACAAGGCCAAAGATGCAGCGGATGCGGCAAACTACCGCCCACTCACCATGCTGGGCTCTGACTACCGCATCCTCGCCAAGGTGCTGGCGACGCGGTGGACGCCGCTGCTCGCTGCGGTGGTGGGGCCGGAACAGACTGCGTTCCTCGCTGGCCGCCGCATCTCGGACAATATCTGCCTCACGCAGATGCTGCCTGGCCTGTTAGCTGCCAACGCGGCAGAGGGCGTGGGGCCGACGGGTGCAGCGCTGGCGCTGCTCGACTTCCGCAAGGCGTACGACACCATCGACCGTGGCTGCCTCCTTGCGGTCATGGAGGCGGTGGGCGTCGGTGACGGTGTGCTGGCATGGACCCGCACCATCCTCACGCACACGTACGCGTCGGCCGAGGTCAACGGGTTCATCTCTGAGCCGCGCCGGTATGCGGCGGGCGTGCGCCAGGGCTGCCCCGCTGCGCCAGCCCTCTTCCTGTTCCTGGGGCATGCGCTCGCGTGCTTCCTGCGCACCTGCCCGGCGGTGGGGGTCGAGGTCGTGCCTGGCTGCAGAGTGACCTGCCCCCAGTACGCTGACGACTGCATGCCCCTCCTCCGGTCGTGTGCGCCGGCTGCCGTCGCTGCGCTGGTGGAGGCGATGGCGGTGTTTGGCCGAGCGACGGGCCTCGTCCTAAACCTCGGCAAGTGCGGCATCCTGCCCCTGGGTTCGGCGGGGGAGGGCTTGCTGGCGGGTGCAGAGGTGGCTGGGCTGCGCGTGCTGGACGCGGGCGTGTCGCTGGGCGTGCCCGTTTCTGCCGGCCTGCCGCCACCGGAGGCCGTCACCGGGGTGTGCCGTGAGAGGCTTGCGGCCGCGTACACCAAGCTCGCGCGCTTCCCAATGTCTGTCTTTGGCAGGGGGCACGCGGCGGCGACGTACGGGGTCTCCCGCATCCTGTTCCGGGCGGTGCACTGTGGCATGACTCCGGAGGCAGAGAGGCTGCTCTCCCGGTGGACGGCTACTCTGGTGGACAGGAGCGTGGGGCCGGACCCACCGGCAGCGCTGCCGCGGTGGGCCTCTTCGGTGCCAGGCGCGCCCGCTGCGATGCTTCTGGGGCGGCCGGCGCACGGTGGTTTTGGGGCGCCGGCGTGGCGGGAGATTGTGCACGCGCAGTGGGCCGTCCACCTCGCGTGCCTGTTTGGGGCGTGGGCGGCTGGCGCCCCCCATCTCCTGCTGTCGGCCCCACGGGCCGGCGATGGTGGCGAGGCTGGTGGCGGCGACGGCGGCGGAGGTGGCGGCAGCGGGGGCGACGGAGGTGGCAGGGGGGCACAGCCGGAACAGCAGCCCGCGCCCCCGGCTCAGCCGGCATGGGAGCCGCTCATGGTGGAGGCGGTGCACCGCCTCTGCCCGGGGGCCCACCCGAGCCTTTTTGTGCTTATGGCGGGCCTCGCGCCTGGGCCAGGCACTCTGCCAAGCGGCCTCGTTGGTGAGTGCGTAGAACCGGCTGTGAGCGCGGCGCTGCTGGCTGGGCCGATGCGGCGCATGCTCAATGGGGTGCAGGCCCTGGGGCCAGTGGCGCGCATCCTGGGACGCGTGCAAACAGCTGAGCTGTGGGGGGCGGAGGCGCCGCTCTGGGCAAATCCCCTCCTCCAGCTGGAGCTGCCGGCTGCGCAGCGGACGGTACAGTGGCGGGAGCCCACTGGGGATGCGGCAGGGCATGCGCTCTTCAGCTCGACCGGTGCGACCTGCTGGCGGGTGGACGGCCTCGCCCGCGTGCGCGACGCCCTCCCCGGCATGCGGACGGTCACAGACCTGTGTGCGCTGTGGGCGTGGCTCGCTGCTGTCGACATGGTGCGCAGCACACGCACGGTCGACCACGCATGCCTGGCGGTGTACGCTGCCGCGGATCCGGAATGCGCGCCGCTCGTGCTGGGGCAGTTTTGCGCAGCTCTGGCGTGCGGCGCCTACGACGGGGGCAGTGTCTGGAGGGCAGTCCTGTGCCGCGCCCTTTTCCCAGGGGTGCCGCCGCCAGTGCTGGGGGATGGGCCAGATCTGCTGTGCGTGCAGCGCACGCTCGACCCCCTGTTCACGGCAGTGGCGGTCGCGCTCGCGGCAGTGCCCTCAGCCTGGGTCGAGGCGGCAGCTGGTGGAGCTGCCCTCACTCTGCTCCGGCCGCTCCGTCGCTTTCAGCCCCTCCCTCGCGCGGGCGAGCGCGCTGCTGTGGTGGAGATCCTGCGGCTGGTCGGGTGGCAGCTGCCGAGTGTCATCACGCCGGCTGGATGGCAGCGTGGGCGGCCTGGCCTCCGATCCGCAACTGCCAAACATGCTCCCCTGCCTGCGGGGGGCGGGGCCGCGGACGAGCCCCGGTGGGTTGGGTTTGCGCACGGCCCGGGCGTGGTCGGGAAGCTGACGTGCAAGCTAGCGGTGGCGCTTCAACTGCGGGCGGTTGTGGACGAGCGGCGAGTGCGGCGGGCAGCCACGGTGGAGGCGGCTCTGGCGCTTGACTGCGGGATGCGCGGAGGCCCCCGTGCAACCGACGCTCAGGTCTGCGCGGGGCTGCGCACCCTGGAGGCGGCGGTGCCAGGGCTGTGGCGGCTGCCGCTCCTCAGCGCCTGTAAGGAGCCCATCTGGCGGCTGTGGGTGAGTGGCTTTCACAAGCAGGCTGCGCTTGGAGTGCCCGAGTGCCCGTGCGGGTGGCGGTGCCGTGAGGAGGACGGGCCGCCGGCGACGGCGTGGCGTGCGCACTGCTTCTGGGGATGCGCGGTGGCGGAGGCGGTGGTGGTGGCGGTTGCTGCTGCCCTCCCTGCTCCTACGCCGGTCATCACGTGCTGCCAGGTGTGGCTGCTGCAGCCTCCCGCTGGGGTGCGTGCTGGTGTGTGGGCTGTGGTGGCAGCGCTCGTGGTGGACGCTATGGAGCGCGGATGCCGCCACCTGTGGCGCATCACGCGTCCGCGTGATGGTGTGCTGCCCCCTGATCGCACGGTGTCGGTTGAGCGGGCGGGGGCGCTGGCGACGATGGACCTTTGGAACGCGCTGGCGTCCTTTGCTGAGGGCGGCGTGATGCCGCGAGGTTGGGCGGGTGTGGTGGGCCCGACCCACCCCTATGTTGGAGTGGTGGACGGCAAGCTCATTCTGAACAAGGCGTCCTAGATCCCTGAGGGGACGAGTTATGTGAGGGGAGGTAGCGCCGCACGCGTGCGCTGGCGGGATGAGTTGTGGCTGCTGGGTAGAGTGCTGTGGTGGGTGTGCGCACCTGCTCCGCTTCCAGTGTTTTGAGGGTGGGCTTTTTTTGGTCCCTTTATGGTTTTATACCTTGGGCCCGCCCTTCATCCACTGGAGGGGTTGAGTGTGGAGCCTGCACTGTGGTGCTGCTTGCTTGGCGCCCGCCGCCGTGTGTGGATGGCGTTGCCGTGGGGCACCCCCCCTTTTTCTGTTGGCAGGTCTTCAGGACTGCTTCATCTAAGTCCCACTGGAGCTTTGGAACCGCACGTGTGACCGCCAGAAGTGGATTGTAACGAACTCATCATCATTACTAGTAGTGGTGCTGCTTGCTTGGCGCCCGCCACCAAGTGTGGATGGCGTTACCGTGGGCTACTTGTAGCTTGACCTTTTGTGGGCCTTGAGCCTTGTTTCTCTAAGTCCCACTGGAGCTTTGGAACCGAACGTGTGACCGCCAGAAGTGGATTGTAAAACTCTCATCTCATCATCATCATAGTAGAGCTCCCCTAGACGTGTAGTCTAGGCCTTCACTCACGCTCTGGGGTCCTCCGGGCGCGCACATGTATAACCTGGTGCTAATCTGGGTGCTGCCCACGATGCAACCTCCACCCATGCCCAGACTCCACACCTATAATAAGCGGACCACGCTACAACAGTGATGTCCTTAGCGCCTCCGCAGCCCCCGCAGCCCCCGCTGCGGGGGCAAAACGGGAAATTTGGGGGGAAACAGCGGGGGTGGATCGCGGGAATTTGGTAAATTTCACACTTTTCTGCAAAAAAAACATCGCCTCCTGCAGGGGCATGCCGGCATGTCTCCTCGAATGTTGCGGGGGCAAACAGGATATTCTCGGTTTCCTTAAGAACAGGCGGCTCTCAGCGGCGCGCATGGGACTCTTCACAACTGCGGCGCCCGGCTGTCCGTCGTGAGTTCAACCTCCAGCTGTCCGATCGCTTTGGGCTGCTGGAGGCCGTGCCGCCCGAGGGCGCTGATGCCCAGGCGGAGTACGACGCGATGGCTGCTGCCATTCGCGAGGTGGCCACCAACCACCTCGCTCCACGCGGCAGCCGCCGGCGGCGCGGCTGGCAGTTCACTCTGTCGCAGCGCACCCTCCGGCTCATGGACGCCCGGCAGCGCGCGCACACGGCATGGCTCAGGAGCAAGTCTGCTGCTGCCAAACGAGAGCGCAACCGCGCCAACCGCGCGGCCGACGCAGCTGTGCAGAGAGACAGGGAGAGGTGGATCGGCCAGCAGGTGGCGGAGGCGCAAGACATGCTACGCAAGAAGAATCTGCGCCAGTTTGCGCGTGCGTGCGACAGGCTGGCGGGCCGCAGCCGCAGCCATCAGATCCCACCTGCCATGCGGGACGTCTCGGGCGCGCTGCACAACGGTCCAGACGGGGTGCTGAAGGCCATGACAGAGTCATTCGGCAAGCTATATGGCGGGGAGACCAAGCTCAGCGACGAGACCCTGAACCAGCTGGAGAACGATGTAGCGGCGTTTGAGCTCACACGCGCCACAGAGGTGGACGAGGCGCACGGGCGCCCCCCTGACCTGGCTGAGACGGAGGCGTGTGTGCGAGCGTTGCGCTCGGCCGCCGCTCCGGGCGGTGACCAGCTGGACGCCATGCTGTTGCGGTGCCCACCTGCCATCGCATGGCTCCACCGGGTCATCATCGCCGTATGGCGGTCGGGGAGAGCCCCGAGGGAATGGAAAACTGCTATTATCACACCGTTATATAAGGGGAAGGGTCCGCGTGACTCCCCTGGTAACTACCGCGGTATAAGCCTTCTCTCTATTGCCGGGAAAGTGTACGCTGCCATACTTCTGCACCGCGTCTCCACGCAGGTTGATGGTCAGTTGCATGAGGCTCAGTGTGGTTTCAGAAAAAGCAGAGGCACTGTTGATGCGATTTTTACTCTGCGCTCGCTGAGCGCGGCACATGCCGAGTACAAACAATGCATGGCTGTGGCATTTGTCGACTATTCTAAAGCTTACGATTGCATAAACCGTGCGGCACTGTGGAGAGTCCTTAGATTATATAGTGTTCATCCGCACATTATTGATCTGTTGGAGGATCTTCACACCAACACTGCAGCTGCCGTGCGGCTGGCTGGGAAAATCGGGCACGAATTCCCCGTGTCGTCTGGTGTGCGACAGGGGTGCGTCATTGCTCCTGTGTTGTTCAATGTTTTTATTGACCACATAGTGAAAAAGGCGCTAGACATGATGCCAGAGGGGGCTGGCGTGTCAGTCGTGACCCGAGCCGGCGGCTCTGTGTTGTCGTCGTCGGTTGAGCGCATAGTAATGCTGATGTATGCCGACGATTTATGTTTGTTCTCGCATGACCCAGCTCAGTTGGCGCTTATGCTGAAAATCCTTGACAAAGTGTCCTCTAGCTTTGGCATGCAAATCAACGCCGCCAAGACAGAAGTGATGATTTTGCCAGCAGATTTTGACGCGGATCTGCCCACGTTTGCGCTGACTGGTGGTGAAGTGAAGACCGTCTCTGCATTTAAGTATCTAGGGAGTTGGATAACCCAGAGTGGTGGTGTGGAAAAGGAGATCGGTGTGCGTGTCGGTCGCGCGCTGGGCGTGTTTGCGTCTTTTGATAAGATTTGGGCCAGCAAGAAGATGCAAGTGCAGTCTAAGATGCGGGTTTACAACACTTTCGTGCTGCCCCACTTTCTGTACGGCTGCGAAACATGGGCCCCTACTAAAACACAACTGACTCGATTGGAGGTTGCCCACTCTAACTGCCTTCGTCGCATTCTGGGTGTGCGCCTGGTCGACCGGCACAGATTAACTTATATTCGGCAGGCGTGCGACACTGAGCCAATTGAGAGCCTTGTGGCAAAGCGATCAATGCAGTGGCTAGGCCATGTGATGCGCATGCCGGCTTCTCGTCTTCCTCGTACGACTTTTGACTGCACAATGGATGTGGCTCGGCAGCAAGGCCGGCCTCCAGCCTCCTCCCGACACTATTTTCTTAAGCTACTGATTCAGCAGCTAGGCGAAACTAGTGGCACTCGTTCTGATTGGAAGACTTTTTCGGACACGGCGTTTGAGCGTGCTCAGGATAGGGTCGGGTGGAGAGCCGTGGTGTACGGTCCGGCTGCCCCTCAGGCGCCGGCCCCTCCACCACGGCGGTCAAGTAGATTGGCAAGCGCCACTTGACCCCCTATCCCCTAGAAGCAGTTAGGACCTATTTTGGAGGCGTCGCACAATAGCTCTCCTTTTTGCTCTGGGACTACACGTTGGCAGGCAGCCGGCTGGTGGCTACCGCCCCTCACAAGTAATTGTTAGGGCCAGAACTGGACTTGGGTCTAGGCGGTGGTACTAGGACTAGACGTAGTCTTTGCTGGAAAGCCGATGTAACTGTAACTGTACCTTAAGAACACCACTGCTCCACGACTTACCACTCGTAGTGGTGGTGCTGTCACCTCCCCCCCGGGTGTGGGCCCGTTCAGTGATCCCCCTGCAAGCCGTATACTGCTCAGGGCCGGATTTCATTCCCATTCCCGAGAAAACCATGGGTGGGAGAGGGCGTGGAGGGGTGCGTCGGAAAGCTCTTGCCGAGACCAGCACAATGGCATGCGTTGCGTGAACACCCACTATGGGTTGCGCCTGGTATGAGCGTCCAAAGTTGCTCGAGCCGGGGGAAAACTAACAGCTAAATGCCTCCCAGGGGTCACTGAGCCCGTTGCAGTCCACTGCTCGTCAAAAAAAACGCTGCCGCGGCTCCCTGCCCCATAAAATACACGCAATCGATCCATGCAAAAACTAAAATGATGTCCCCTCCCCTGATGTGGCCCTGCGTGTTCCGGTATCCCACACCCACACAAGTCAGTCGTGCGCCCCCCCCCCCGCGCCCAACACGCCTAAATACTTGATGGTGGAGTCCGCAGTGGATGGACACCATCAAGTCCAAGCAACGCTCTGGTTTCCGGCCAGAGCCCGCGCACAGCATGCACACACGAAGCACGCACGCTCGACAACAGCAACAGTAACAGTAGCATCGGCTGTCCAACGAAGACTACCGTCTAGTCCTAGTGCCACAACCTAGGCCCAAGTCCAGTTCTCGCCCTAACAGTCACTTGTAAGGGGCGGTAGCCACCAGCCGGCTGCCTTCCAACGCGTAGTCCTAGAGCAAAACAGGGAGCTAGTACGCCACCCACCTGCAAAGTAGTCCTCTGCGCGGATCACGAGCACGTTGTCGCGCCCGAGGTGCGTCATCCAGCGCTCCAGGAAGATGGCGTACATGCCTCTAATGACCTGGTCCGCGTGGAAAAACAGCACCTCCTCTTCCATGCTGTACGTCTCAAAGTATAGCGCACACTCCTCCATCGTGTGCCCCTTGACCTCACACGACCGCATGGCGCCGATCTGCTCCTGAAGGTAGGCGAGCTCGCCCTGGGCGGACTCGCCGTACCTGCGTGCGCATGATGAGCATGCACGTATGCATTGTGCGTGTGAACCAGCACAGGTATGCACGAACGCAACGCGCCAACCTGCTCCTGCAGGAAGGTAGGCGACCTCGCCTTGGGCAGACTCGTCGTATCTGCATGCGCATGATGAGCATGATGCACATACACATTGTGCGTGAGCACCAGCATAGGTATGCACGAACGCAACGCGCCAATCTGCTCCTGTAGGTAGGTGACCTTGCCTTGGGCAGACTTGTCGTATCTGCGTGCGCATCATGAGAATGCACATATGTACTGTGCGTGAGCACCAGCATAGGCATGCACGTGTGTGCGTGCAATGCTGCTCCTTCTGGTAGCTAGGAATCACAGCCGTATCCATATGGGCACACACGTGCACGGCATGCAATTTACGTGAGGTGTGCGTGCGTGCTGTGTTGCATCGCACAGATCTGCTGTCTGAGAGTACCCAAGCTCCCCATGGGCAGATTCACTGACCATTGTACCTAAGAGTTTGATCTTGGGCAGGCGTCCCACTGTGCCACCACAGACACAGACAGACAGACAGTGCCGCCCCACCAACTTCCCACTCACTTCCCCTCCACTTCCTCTTCACTTCCCCTCCATGCAGTGATTTCCTTTTTGGCTCTGCACAGCCATTTGGCTGTGTTCTGGCCAAAATTTGACCTTTAGCACAGCTCAACCCATCCAGTGGATTTTTAGTCTGACGAGCTCGCCAGGCAGAGCTCGTCAAGAGCTACCAATTGACCTATATTTGAGGGCAAACGGTCGATGTGAGGTCAACGGTCAACGTGGTCAAAGCAAAATCCGGCTGTGGAATAATAAATTGAAAATCCTGAAAAGGAAAACACTGCCTCCATGTCCCACTCACTTCCCCTTGTAGTGTGGGTGTGACCAGTACGCAGAGTGCAGCCTGTCGATTGGATTTCGCAGTAAAAGCAGCATCTTGGGCAGGCGGGCGGTGCCAGGGCCGTACGCGGCAGCCATGAGCACTGGGAGCTGGAGGAACTCAAATGACGAGTTGGCGGCGGCTGCGACCTGTATGCGTGCGTGCATGCGTGCATGTTTGCGTGGATGTAAGAGAGAGGGAGAGAGAGAGAGGGGGCGAGAGAGATAGAGAGGGAGCAAGAGGGAGAAAGAGAGAGGGAGAGAGCGAATAATAATGAGAGAAAGAGAAACAGAGGGAGATGGAGCCAGGGGGGGAGTGGCTGCAGGAGGAACGCAAAGGGCACGCGCGCACCCTCTGCTAGCTGTGTGCATGTTTGCACGTGTGCGTGTTGTTGATTTTAAAGTCATGTTGGACGCCTTTACTGCTGTGCTGGCTTTTAAGACGTGTGCTTGCGACCTCAATTCCTGAGGTATGCAGATAGCACCCGCACTATTGCACTGAGTGGATATACATTTGTGTACATATGTGTGCGTTGGGTGTGCGTACCGCCCCCCCCCCCCTCCCCCAGCCCCACCGCCAAGTCAGCCTCGTGCGCCCTCGTGAAGCACACTTCGTCCATACACTTGGCGTGCTTGGCCTGGTCGCCCGCTGACGCGGTGGAGCAGTTGTGGTGGCAGGGGCGCACCGTGCGCTGGAACGCCTGTGTACAGGAGTGTGGGAGCACAGGCGTGAGGCGTGCAGCTCTTTGTCTCTCCCCCCTCCTCCCCCCCACACACACAAACAGCTGTGCGGCAGTTGTGGTGGCAGGGGCGCATTGTGCACTGGAACGCCTGTGCACATGAGTGTGGGAGCGCAGGCGTGAGGCAGCTGCGGGCACGCGCTCGGTAAGTGCAGCTCTCTGTCTCTCTCTCTCTGCATCTCTCTCTCACACACACACACACACACACACACACACACACACAAGCAGCTGTGTAGCAGTTGTTGTGGCAGGGGCGCACCGTGCGCTGGAACGCCTGCGCACAGGAGTGTGGGAGCGCAGGCGTGAGGCAGCTGCGGGCACGCACACGGTAAGTGCATCTCTCTCTCTCTGTCTCTCTCTCTGTATCTCTCACACACACACACAAACAGCTGTGTAGCAGTTGTTGTGGTAGGCGCGCACCGTGCACTAAAACGCCTGCGCACGTGTGCCGTGGTCGCAGGTGTGATGGGCGAGTGAAGCACACACACACACACAGACTTACACGTGCATGCAACACACACACACACACACGCGCATGCAACACACACACACACAAACACACACACACACACACACACGCGCAACACACACGCGCACACATGCACAACACACACGCGCAACACACACGCGCAACACACACACGCACACGCAACACACACACACACACACACAAGACGCACATGCAACACACACACACATAACCAACCAAGCGTTACGTGAGGCCGAGCACACACACACACACACACACACATAACCAACCAACCAAGCGTTGCATGAGGCCGAGCACACACACACACACAGACACACACATGTGCGGGCACGCGCGTGCATGCACACACACACAAACCGCTGGGGATCAGTTGCCTCATCAGGGGCGCACCGCGTGCTGGACCGCATGCGCATCCCATCCAAGAATGTACACATTATAATACTCGCCTGGTGCGCGCGCAATCCGGCCGACCAGTAGAACGCAAACGTTGACGACGATGCATCGAGCAGCATGCGCTTGTCTGGACTCTGCGGTAGGGGTTCGGGGTTTCGGGGGTGTTTAAGCACAGCACAGCATGCGCTGGTCAGGACGCTGCAGTAGGGGATGTGTAAGCATACATGATGGTCGGGGTTCAGGGGGGTTGGGGTTCAGGGGTTTGGCTGTACAAGCACACATGGTATGGTATTTGTGTAAAATCCACTTCTGGCGGCCTCACACGTTGAGTGCCAAAAACTGCAGCGGTGCGTGCAGGGCGTTGGGTGTAGGGCGTTGAATGTGGAGTAAGAATCACGCGCGTGTCCAGACTCTGTGCTCGGTCGGGGTTCAGGGGTTTGGGGCTGTTCAAGCACACGGGCATGCAAGGCGTTGGATGGCGCGTGGCGTGGGAAAGCAGTACGCCACCCAAAGCAGCACTCCACCCACCTCCTACAGCTTGTCGACTGTGTGCGTGTGTGTGTGCATGTGTGAACATGTATGCATGTGCACATGTGCACGCGTGCATGTGTGCACGTGCATGTGTGTGTGCATGTGCGCATGTTTGACCCCACACCTCCTACAGCTTGGCGAGTGTGTGTGTGTGTGTGTGTGTGTGTGCGTGTGTGAACATGTGTGGGTGCACATGTGCGCGCGTGCATGTGTGTGCGTGCATGTGTGTGTGCATGTGCGCATGTTTCGCCACACACCTCTTGCAGCTTGGCGAGTGTGCGTGTGTGGGGGGGGGGGCATGTGCATGTGTGAACATGTGCGTGTGTGCAGGTGCACGCGTGCAATGTGTGTGCGTGCATGTGTGTGTGCATGTGCGCATGTTTGACCCCACACCTCGTGCAGCTTGTCGAAGCTGCGCCCGTGCCCAGCCACGTACTGGCTCATTGCCTTGCCCTCCTCTCCCCAGAACTGCCACCGCGTCATGTCGTTGGTCACGACGTCGGGGTGGCGCATGAGCTTGTCGGTCAGGCTGTTTACGCCAGCCTGTGTGCATGTGTGTGTGTGTGTGTGCGTGTGTGTGTACAAATGCTCGCCCGCACGCGTGTGTGTGTGTGCGCGCGTGTGTGTGTATGTGTGCGTGTGTGAGTGTGTGTGTGTGTGTGTGCATGCATGTGGGGGGGGGCATGTGCGTGTGTGTGTGTGTGTGCGTGTGTGTGTGTGTGTGCGTGTGTGTGTGTGCGCGCGTGAAGCACGTGTGCGAGATCATACGTGCCAGCACAGCGCAGCACGTGGTGCAGTCTCACCCCGCACGGTGCACACATGGGCAGGCACGGGGCATAGTAGGGGTGTCGACAGGTGTGGCGCTCTGCACATCTGTGTCGCACTCACACACACACACACATACACACATACACACACACAAAATGGTCCCTAGCATAACTTCTGTGCTAACTAAAACGTGCCCACAGCAGCGCCTCCGTGCCCTGCCACCGCGTCCCCTTCAGAGGGAACACACACACACACACACACACACACAGGAGTGTCGCACACACGCACGCACGCATGCAGCGCTCCCACCTGGAACGACCCTGCAAGATACACGTACGGCAGGCAGCGTGGCTGCTTGTCCCCCTCCACCTTCCAGCATGGGTTCTTCATGGGTAGGCAGGAGTCGAGCGAGGGAGGCGCGTGCTGCAGGGCGTGAGAAAGGGTGGCAGTAAGGCCCATCCCGCAGGGCCTGCCTGCCCCCCCTCCCCCCCTGGGTTCATCATGATGAATGTCAGTGTTCATTGGCATGCACGCATGCATCAGGGGTACTTGCAAATTGCCACATGGGACCATGCGCTCTCCCATGCACTCGCATGCGCGCGCACCTGCATGATCTCAGGATCGAGCAGTTTAGCCAGTGCCAGCGTGACCTCTGCCCGGGGGAGCTTTTCCTCTTCCCCAGTCGCAGAGGAGCTCCCGAGGCTCTCTGAGACATGGCTCTTATTGGACGCAAACCAGACGATGGCGAGCAGGCCTACAGTGCCTAGTATAGCAGCTAACACGTAGTTGCCCCATCCCCCGGAACGCACGCGCGATGGCCGCGACGGGCGCATCGTGGGGCACTGCAGCGGCTGTGAAATCGCACAAATCAAATCATCCTTCACACATTGTGACGTCGTTTTTTAGACCCTAGGTGGTGGGTGGGGCAAGCTGGGCTCACCAATCATAGGATAGCATTACAACATCACGTAGTTTGGTCCCGTCTCTAGCAATCCCGCCTCTAGCACTTCCTCGGTCCGGTGATGATGGCCTCAATCGTGACACTAAGTGATCACGCGGTCAGCGTCCACGTCTGCTCCACGGCAGAGTCAGTGTAGGTGCTCTCCACGGTTGCGCTCCGCCCGCACGCGCGCAGGTATGCTTCGATCACCATGGCGTCAAACGAGTTGACGACGGGCGAGCGGCGGTAGGAGAGGGCAGCCAGGCCTGCGTGCGGGCGTGAGTGAGACCCAATTCCAGCTCGTGTGTGTGCATGTGCAGTTTGCGTGTGCACGTGTGTGTGTGTGTGTGTGCGCGTGTGAGTGTGAGTGTGTGCGCGCGTGTATGCATCGATCCATGCGGCCACGCACACTCAATCCCCCATCCTTCCGACTCACCCCACAGGTTCGCCGCCCCAGTCAGCTTCACCGAAAACCCCTTTTGGCCGGCATCACTGAGGGGCTCTACGTTTGCACTGAGGCAGTACCCGCGGCCGGCCATGACGCTCAGCAGCGACGACACGGCAGACACGAGCTGTGCGTCGCTCGCTCCGCGCGGCAGCGGCGCGGGCGCGCCAAACACCTCGTCCTGCGGTGCGGACGCACGCACATGCGTGTGTGTGTGTAGTGTGAGTGATTGTGTGTGTGTGTGGTCAATTTTACAGTCTTGCTGGACGCCTCTAATGGCGTTTTAGATGTGTGCTTGCGCACTCAATCCCTGAGGCAGGCTGACACCATCACCCGCACTAGTCCACTGAGAGGATACACATTGACTGTGTCCATCGCACTAGCTCTAGTACATCTGGTCGCGCCATGCATCTCAGTTCGTGTGTGTGTGTGTGTGTGTGTGTGTGTGTGTTGGGGGCATATGCGCCGGTCGCTGCGGCTGCTGCTGTGTTGCGATCAGAGCAGCGGCTCCCTTCCTCCCCCCCTCCCCCTCCCTCCCTACCCCAACCCCTCCTCTCCCTCCCCCTCCCCCTCCCCTCCGCTTCCTCCCCCCCCTCCCCTCCCCTCCCTCGCCCCACCCTGGATCCGTTGAGCAGGCCGTCGTAGATCCTGTCACCAAAAAACTGACCTCCCCCGTCTACCTCTATGACACCTCTCCTCCCCCCAGCCCCTTCCTCTCTCTCTCCCTCCCTCTCTCCCTCCCGCACCCCGAACTCCAAACCTAAACACTTAACCCCACCCCGAACTCCACCCCATCCTAAACCCTGACCCCCAACCCTAAACCCTGACCCCCAACCACCACCCGCTCGTCCCACCCTGAATCCGTTGAGCAAGCCGTCGTAGATCCTATCACCGCACAGCTGGCGGAAGCGCTGCGGCAGCTGCGCGTTGTCAGCGAACGACGCGTCCCTGCGCATGATGATGGATATGTTACCGTCTGTGTCACGCAACTAGTGGCGTATGAGACTTGTTTCGGCGCTAGTGCCCGGCACCTTGACTGGAACTGGCTGGCTACCTGGTGGGAGGTCCTACGGGTGAGGTTTACCTCCCCACATGCGCGCACACACTGGGTCTAGACAGGGGTACTAGCTAGGCCCCCAGATCCTAAACCACCCAGGTAGTGACAGCAGTGCATTCCTCGATCTATAGAGCGCCGACCCGTACCTGCGCACGACCTTGATGTTGTCCGGGCAGTCCTCGCAGTACTCCTTGAAGACCTGCTGCCCGTTGGGCATCTCACGACCGAGGGTGGCAAACTGCAGGGGGTGGGTGGGCGGGCATGGGTGGAGTTTGCATCGTGGGCAGCACCACGCATCAGCAGTGGCCCCGGTCCTACTCAGGCACCTGCCTCTTTTTGCCCAGATACGCACTTTCAAGAACCCTTGCAGGGTTCCTATGGAAATCCTAAGTGGGGTGGGGTGCTCATGGCACAGACGGTAAAATCCACCATCATTGGCGAAATCAGTGAATTCCTTTCCATGATTTTTTTTTATTAATTATTCCACAGCCGGATTTTGCTTTGACCGCGTTGACCGTCGACCTCCCGCTGACTGTTTGTCCTAATACATAGATCATTTGAAAGCTGTTGACGTGTTCTGTCTGGCGGGCTTGTCAGACTTACAATGCACTGGATGGGTTGAGCTGTGTGCAAGGTCAAACTACAGCCGAAATACAGCCAAATGGCTGTGTGGAGCCGAAAAGGAAATCACTGGGCGGAACCAATCACTGCCACTCACCTGCGAAAAGGAGATGAAGTCGAAGTACAGCGGGTCAGACTGCACTCGCCTCTAAAATAACTAGCAAGGCTTCATCGTGTTCTCAAATAAGCACTTTCAAGAGGCCTGACATGAATCCTTTAGGTGGGGTGCCAACCAGTGTTTCTGTTAGCCAACATGCAACCCCCCAAAATGCACATAGGGCCGATTTGGGCTGGCGCATCGGGTTGAGATTGCGTTAATTTCGACTCCAAAAGTGTTACACTTTCGTTTTCACACCCCATTCGCAAAAAATCGCCTCCTTCGGGTTGAGATTGGGGAGTGAGCCGTGAAGCCCGGGTTGAGCCATCATTTCCCCAGGATCCTTAGCGTAACCACTGGTGCCAACGGCATAAACGCTCACCTGCGAGAACGAGATGAAGTCAAAGTACAGCGGGTCTGTCAGGTCGCCCACGCGCGCCTTGAGGGGGCTGTATTGGAGGCTGTAAGACTGCTGCTCCGAAGCGCGCAGCTTCCAAAAGTCGACCTGGAACTTCTCCTGCGAGGGGGGCGGGCGGTGGCGAGGTGGGGGGGAGTGGGGGACGTGTCGGTAGTAGTAGTGACGGCACACACAAGCATACACGCACGCACACACGCACACGCGCACACACTCGCCATCCACACCCACACTCACACCATCCACACGCACACGCACACACACCATGGGAATGAAGTCGAGGTCGTCGATCGTGTCGTACGTCGAGCGCATCAGCAGCACAGCAAAGCTCGAGTCAAGGGCTCGGCGCGGGAACTTGACTGGCGAGGGCGGGGGCGCAAAGAGCCACGACATGGAGGACATGGTGTCCGCGTGCACCTGTGTGGGGTGGTGGTGGGAGTTGGGGTGTGTCAGTGCGTGGGGGGGGGGGATGTGCGTGCGTGTGTGTGTGTCTGTGCACATGTGTGTGTGTGTGTGTGTGTGTACATGCGTGTGTGTGAGTGTGTGTGTGTACGTGCGTGTGTGTGTGTGTATGAGAGAGAGAGAGTGTGTGTTTGTGTGCATGTGTGTACTTAAGTGTTTGTGGCCATGCACGCCTGCACGCATGGCGCACCACATGTGGTGTCTGTGCTTCCATCAGCAGTGCCGTGGCAGCACCGATCGTCATTTCCATCAGCTGTCGCCTGGAGAACTGGCACACCACGTCACATCGCTGTAGCGATGGCTCAGCGCGCACGGAAGGGTGGCGTGCTGATGATGAGTTCAGACGCCCAGACGGCTCCGCCACGCCACCCCGCCCTCGACACCTGGCCCAGAGCGACTGAGACGCCACGGACGCCTGCATGACTCGTGTAGTCTGATAAAGGGCGTCCCATGTACAAAGTATTGAAAGTGAGGAGTGTGGGGATGATGACACAAATGACTGTCATCCCTCCTGGCGTCATCGCGGCCCACCACTCCCATGGAAAGCTCGCAGTGTCCGGGTGGATCCTCTCCACCAGAGAACGGCTCACACGCGGGCGAGATTGCAGCTCAGCGGAGACTTTCTATATTGGCCCGCCAGCTCACCTCCGGCGCCTCGTCCTCTAGTGCCGCACTCCCCGCTTCCTCCCATGCGTCCGCCACTGCATTGCCTTCCAGCTACGAGCGCGTGCACGGGAGCGGGAGCCGCGCACCAGCTTCGTGGATGAACGTGCCAGTGGTGGGGCGCGACACGCTCGTCGACGTCAAGTACGCAAAGGCGGAGGGCATCGCCAAGGTGATGGGGTGGCCGTGGGGCGTGGTGGTTGCCTGGGGAAAGAGGGGATGGGAGGGCAGGCCAAGAGTCTGCTCTCTACCACGCCATGCTCTCATGCAAACAGGATCATGCAAGCATGCTGTGTGGGCCTGACGCTGTGCTGTGCCTGCACTGCACCCTTCCACGGTAATGCAGATTACGATCAACCGCCCGGAGAAGAGGAACGCGTTCCGGCCAGAGACGAGTGGGTTGACTCTGCAGGCAGAGCAAGCACATGCACACATACGAGTGGGGTGGGACACACACACACACACACACACTCACACGCGTGCGTGTGCACACACACGCGCGCACCTCTGCTTACCCCTGCCACTCACACACCAACCAACACTCCCCGTGCGTGCGCAGTCAATGAGCTGGCGCTGTGCTTTGCCGACGCACGCGATGACCCAGATGTCGGCGTCATCATCCTCACGGGTGGGTGCAGCAGCAGCAACAGCAGCAGCAGCTGCTGCAGCAGCGGTAGCAGCAGCGGCAGCAGCAGCGGTAGCAGGATTCGCTTGGCTCAGACGTACGGTCACACACATATATGCAAACAAACATCCGGACTCGCACACACACACACACACTTTCTCTCGCGCGCACACACAAATGACTACACACACACACTCTCTCGCATTGCGCTCAAACTCTCCCCCCCCCTTCCCCAGGTGAGGGTGACCTCGCATTCTGCAGCGGAGGCGACCAGAGTGTTCGCGGGCACGGGGGGTACGTCGGTGCGGACCGCGTCCCACGACTCAACGTGCTCGACCTGCAGGTGGGATATTGTGTCTGCATTGTGCAACAGGAACAGGAACGGCAACAGCAACAGCAACAGTAGCACCAACATCGCTTTCCGGCAAAGACAGCTTATAGGCCTAGAACCACCGCCTAGACCCAAGTCCAGTTCTGGCCTTAACAATCACTTTTGATGGGCGGTAGCCATCAGCTGGCTGCCTGCCAACGCGTTGTCCTAGAGCCTCTGCACTGTGTCCATGTGAGGTTACTGATGTCCTGACCTGCCTGGTGAATTGCGCATGCAATCGAGTGTGTACGGTTTCGATGCACAAGGTCAACCCAGCAGACGCGGTGGTTGCTGATGACAGACCCGCTGTTCAACTCCCCGAGTGTGCAGGTCCATATCCAGAGCTGTCCTACGCTCGATCAGCGCACGGACGGCCTCGTCACCGACAAGCAAGCCTGGTGGCTGCCATTAACTGCGTTGAGACAGTTATAACCGCTGTTAACTGTTCCAGAGTGTGCAGGTCCAGATCCGGCGCTGCCCCAAGACAGTCGTAGCACGGACGGCCACCGACAAGGAAGCCTGCTGGCGCGGCTGACTGCCACCAACCGCCTTCAACCGTTTCTAACCGCTTCTAACTGCTTTTCCAACCGCAGGTCCAGATCCTGCGCTGCCCTCGACTTGATCACCACACAGACGACCTCGCCACCGACAAGGAAGCCTTGTGGCGCGGCCCACTGCCACCAACCGCCTCCAACCGTTTCTAACCGCTTCCAACTGCTTTTCCAACCGCAGGTCCAGATCCGGCGCTGCCCCAAGCCAGTCGTTGCGATGGTCGCTGGCTACGCGGTCGGCGGCGGCCACATCCTACACATGGTGTGCGACCTCACGATTGCCGCTGACAACGCAGTGTTCGGGCAGACGGGGCCAAAGGTAAATGCCGTGTTGGCGCGGGCAGGGGTTGATGCATGCTGTTAGTATCTGCTAGTAGTTGTGGGCTCAGATGGGCAGACAGGGCCCGAGGCAGGTCTAGGGCAGGGCATGAGGGGGTCGGCATGGGGCCGCGACATGACGTCTCCTAGTGAGTCTGCATGGGATGGGGGAGAGACTGTGAGTCGTGACCTTGCGCCCCACAACCACAACCACGCACACACGCACACACACACATACACATGCACACATACACACGCACTGACTAGCACTGATATGCACGCCCACGGCAGGTCGGCAGCTTTGACGCCGGTTACGGTTCCACGCAGATGGCGCGCATCGTAGGCCAGAAGAAGGCGCGAGAGATGTGGTTCCTTGCGAGGCTGTACAGTGCGCAGCAGGTGGGTGCTGGGTGGTGGTCGAGTTTACAGGCCGTTGGACGTCTTGATGGCGTAGTACACCCGGGTGGGCATGTTTGTGCATGCGTGTGTGCATGTACGTGTGAGTGCGTGCCCGCCCGAGTGAAAACACGCCATCCTGGCACGAGTGCACTCCCTTGATTATTCGCTCACCCCCTCGCTCACCAACAGGCGCTCGACATGGGCCTCGTCAACAACGTCGTGCCCCTGGCACAGCTCGAGCCCGAGACCCTCTCGTGGTGCCGCGAGATGCTGTCCAACAGCCCCACTGCGCTGCGCGTGCTCAAGGCGGCGCTGAATGCGGCAGAGGACGGACACGCGGGTGAGTTGGTGTGCGCGATGGGGGTGGGCCTGTGCCCGTGAGCCATGCGTGGGTGGGTGGGTGCGGGAAGGTGCGCGGGTGGGCCCACCAGGGTTTACACGTGCGCGCCGGAGGACCCTGGGGCGTGAGTTAAGGCCTAGACTACACGTCTAGGGGGGCTCTACTAAGAGAGCCCGCGAGGCCACGCAGGTGGGCCCGCCAGCCATGTGCGGTGTGGGTGCGCGGGTGGGCGGGTGGCCGGTGCATAGAAGCCGGAGGTTTGCTTGGCTTTTGACTGCTTTGTTATTTCCCGTGGGGGCTTTGGGTCAATGGTGGCAAAGCGACCCGTGCTTCCCCGGAGAGGCGGTTTATCTCCGTCGGCAGCATGGAGGCGGTACAGATCAATCAGATGAACGCCAGTCTACCACAGGAAATCGCACGAAAGGGCGTGTTATTTTTGCCCCGAAAAAGAACGGTGCCTCCCGCGGTACGAAATGAATCCAGCAGAATCTATCCAGGAAAGACTGCATGCGACGGCGCCGCTGGTTCCCTGGGGCCCTGCTCGACGCGACGCGCCTGCTCACACCCCGCTCCTGCTGACCCATCCTCCTCCCCTCTCACGACGCACATATGCAGGCATCCAGGAGCTTGGCGGCAACGCGACGCTGCTGTTCTACAAGACTGAGGAGGGGAACGAGGGGCGCGCGGCGTACCTTGAGAAGCGGCCACCAGACTTCTCCAAGTTCAGGCGCCTGCCGTGATTGGGGACTAGAGGGAGGGATGGATGGTCGATGCGACCTGAGGCCCGACAGGCTCTGATGAGGAGACATGCGTGGCTGTCGTGTGGGACTGATTGCGTCGGCATGACTAAGTAGTACTGCTGTTGCATCTCAGTGCTGGCATCCCGCAGAGGAAAGGAAGCCCTGGAGGCTGAGGGAACTGACTGTGCCTGTTGGGGTGTGAGGAGAGGTGGCTGGGTGGGAGAGGCGCACAACCACCAGCTCGCGCATCATGCGACCACCTGGGCGGATGACAAGCTGCGCCCCGCTGAGATGTCAACCGCTGCACGCACTTTCAATCCCTTCCCGACAAGTCTCGACCTTACAAGCTCAAAAGCGGTTCACCGCAAAGCTGCTCACTCATCTACTCAAAATATACTGGTATATTAGCACTGATAGCGCGAGAGCGCACGCTAATACTACAAGGACTACTACGCCCCCACCTCTGGCGTGCGGCACACGTAGCGCCGCAGCCAGACTCACTGCGTACTACACTGCCCATCATACTGCCCATCACTGCCCATGATCAGGCCCTTGATCTCTGGTGCGTCTGACACACCAGGCCCCGTCCTGGTGTGTCGCCCGTGCCACGCAGCATGTACCTCCGCGTGCGCATCGCCACAAGGTGAACTGGTGCACCAGGACGCAGCACCATCTAGCAGTGCGTGCATTGAGGAGTGCACACACCCCGCGTGTCCTGCCTCGGTGCACAAACAAACATCTCAGTAGCGCGCGCACGTTGACAAGTACGTTGACAAGACGAGTGACAAGACGGGACGCATACACCCTGTGGGTGCGTACTGCCTCAGTACACAAACATCATCAGCAGAGCATATGTTGAGAAGTACAGCCCCGCGCCGACTGTGCCCATCACGAGCACGTTGCGCAGCAGCACCGCGTTGTTGGAGTGAGGCACCGCGACGTTCTGTTGGGGGCGACGATAAGGGGAGAGGCGGGTGAGGGGAGCGGGGGGGGGAGGGGAGGGTCGTTGCACAGCAGCGGAGTCATGCATGCATGCATGGTGTGCGCACGCGACCTCTGCATGCGACCCTCTCTCTAGAAGAACACAATCTACCTCGAGGAGAGATCGAGGGGAGAGAGGACCTCCCAGCACACCAATCTGCAGTTAAGAAGTTCAGTTACTGAGCAGTTACTTAGCACCCACACCCACACACCTTGAGGTCGTTGGTGAGTTGGAAGAGCCGGTACGAGACAAACACGTAGCCAGCAGTCACGACCGCAAAGTTGAGGAGTGGGTAGCCTGCGTCAGTGGGGGCAGGTGGTAAAATAGCAGTTGGAGACGAACAGGCAGCGGGTCACGACTGCAGGGTTGAGGAGCGGGTAGCCTGCGGCAGTGGGTGGTGGTGAACCGGCAGTATGCGACGGACAGAAGTAGGAGACGAACAGACAGCGGGTCACCATCGTGCAGAGTTGAGGAGCGGTTTGCCTACGGCAGTGGGGAGGTGGGTGGGTGGGTGTGGGGGAGGTGGCGAACCGCAAGGTAATAGGAGATGAACAGGCAGCGTGTCACGAACGCAGGGTTGAGGAGCGGGTAGCCTGCGGCAGGGGGTGGGGCAGGTTGGTGGTGAAATGGCACATGGAGAGGGAAAGGCAGTAGGAGACGGAACGCCAGCATTCACGACCGCAAAGTTGAGGAGCGGGTAGCCTGCGGCAGTGGGGAGGTGGGGTGGCTTGTGCCGCGGTAAACAGGCGAGGGAGAGGAACAGGCAGTAGGAGACTAATAACTCGCAGCGGGTCACGGCCGCAAAGTTGAGGAGTGGGTAGCCTGGAGTGGGTGGGTGGGGTAGGTGGCGACTCGCAGTGAACAGGCAGTTGAAGGCGACCAGGCAGTAGGAGATCAACAGGCAGCGGCTCACGGCCGCAGAGTTCAGAAGCGGGTAGCCTGCGGCAGTGGGGGTGGTGGGATGATGAAACGCAGCGAGCAAGATGGCAGGAGATGGACAGGCAGTAGGAGACAAACAGGCAGCAGGAGACGAACAGGCAGCAGGTCCCGCGCAGATCGCGCAGTTGGGTAGCGCCTTCGTCTGCCCATCCGCGATTCCTAGCTTACGCCCGTCCGCAATGCCCAGCTTGCTGTGGAGATAGGCGGGGTGGAGGCCCTGTCTGGAGCGGCACACACACACACACACACACACACACACACACACACACATGGCAGCAGGTTGAGCAGGGCCTTTTGGCTGCCTGCCTGCAATGCTTCGAGGCCTTGTCTAGAGTGGCACACACACACACATACACACACACCTGGCAGCAGGTTGAGCAGCGCCTTTGGCTGCCCGTCTGCGATGCCGGTCTTGAGCCAGATGTGGAACTGCCCGATGTACGTCTCAAGAGTGATGCAGCCTGTGTGCGTGTGCGTGCGTGCGTGTGTGTGGATGTGTGGATGTGTGTGTGGACCTGCCCGATGTACGTCTCAAGTGTGGTACAGCCTGTGTGTGTGCGCGTGTGCGTGCATGTGTGTGTGTGTGTGTGTTCACGCGTGTGTGTGCACGCGTGTGTGTGTGTGTGTGTGCATGTTTGTTGATAGGTGGGTGGAAATGCCCCCGATGTACGTCTCAAGTGTGATGCAGCCTGGCAGGGTGGGTGGGTGGGCTGATGGTTTGGTTGGGATGGGTGGATGGATCATGAGCAGGGCTCTCAAGTGTGATGCAGCATGGCAGGGTGGGTGGGTGGATGGGTGGGGTGGTGTATGATTGGATGATTGGATGGGTGGATGGTTTGGGTGGGTGGATGCGTGGATGGGAACATGTACAGGGGTGTCCAGGGATGGGTGGATGGATGGGTGGGTGGTGCAGGGAAATTGAAGGCGTCGCATAATAGCTCTCCTTTGTGCTCTAGGACTATGCATTGGCGGGCAGCCGGCTGGTGGCTACCACCCCACACAAGTAATTGTAAGGGCCATAACTGGACTTGGGTCTAGACAGTGGTACTAGGACTAGAAGGCAGTCTTTGCTAAAAAGCCGATGTTGCTATAAATGTCACTGCAGGGGGTGTCGACGATGGTTGGATGGGTGAGTGGATGCGTCGCCGCAGCGACACACGCACACACGCACCTCTGCACACACACACACACACAGACACTGATTGCCCCTCCCCCCTCCCACTCACCCGGCCATCCGTAGAGGCGCATGTGTTGCAGCCGCAGACACACACACACACACTAATGGACCCTCCCCCCCCTCCACACTCACCCAGCCATCCGTATAGGCGCATGTGGTGCAGCCGCAGCGACGGCGTGAAGTTGCGCAGCACGATGAAGAGCGTGATTGGGATCCATGACGTGAACGGGTGCATGGCGTTGTACTCAATCTTGGGCAGCGTGTAGATGTGGACGTACCTGGGTGCGTGCGTGTGTGTGTGTGTGTGTGTGTGTGTGAGTGAGAGAGCGAGTTGGTGTGTGTTGGGTGGGTGGAGGCGGGGGGGGGAGGGTGGATGGGGGGGGGAGACGGCGTTGAACTCAATCTTGGGCAGGGTATAGATGTGGTCGTACCTGGGTGTGTGTGCGTGTGTGTGAGTTGGGGCTGTTGAGTGGGGTGAGTGCAGAGTGTGTGAAGGGGGTGGGGCACCGCTGCTGATCACACACCCTGTGAACCTACACCCCAGAGATGTCGCTGGGGGCCACTTTCGCTGAATGGCGCAGAGGAGGCGGCCTCACCAGAAGTAGACAAACACCAGAGTGGCGCTCAGCACTGCGCTGCACACCAAATGCCCTGCTGAGCACATAACCTACTGCGGACCCACACCCCAGACATGGGGATGTAGATGGGGACCACCCTAGTTGAAGCAGGGGGGAAAGGCCGCACTAGAAGTAGCCCACGACCAGCGTTGCGCTCAGCACCGAGCTGTGCAATATCTATGTGGCTCTGCTGAGCACATACCCTCTAAACAATAACACCCAAGCGGCTCAAGCCCTAACTAACCCTAGAAAGAGTCTTACCAGAAGTAGCCGACGACCAGCGTTACGCTTAGCACCGCGCTGCGAACCACCGCCCTGCTGAGCGACGGCAGGCTGTCGACGAACGACAGGAATGCTGCGGCGTGCGGGTGCGCCCACGCGCACAGCATGCCGTAGATCCACACGTAGCGGTCGAGCCCGGAGCGGAAGAACCACTCTGTGCACACACACACACGCACGCACGCACGCACGCAAAGAGGCTCGTTGAGAGCGTGCAACAGGAGTGTGTGTGTGTGTGTGTGTGCATGCATGTGTATGTGCATGCATGTGTGTGCGCCCACGCACACAGCATGCCGTAGATCCACACGTAGCGGTCGAGGCCGGAGCGGAAGAGCCACTCAGTGCACACACACACACGCGCAAAGAGGCTCGTTGAGAGCATGCGCAACAAGAGGGTGTCGCCCGCGACCTTGTGTCCCGGTACTCACCCACGCGCACTCCACACAAAAGGGGGCAACCCACACTCCACATAAAAGTGGGCCTCACACACCCCACACTTCTTCAACTGTTCATCTCGTCGCCCGCCTCTTTGCGCGGGTCCTGGAACCCCACCAGCCTGTCCACACAGGAGTTGGTTTCACACCCTACACACACTGTGTGGACTCACCATACATCTGGTCGCCCGCCTCCTTGCGTGGGTCCTGATACGCCACCAGCCACGTGAACGGCGCCCAGATCGCGTAGAACACGGCCTTGATGTCCCAGCACACAAACACGACCGCAAAGCATAGGAGCATCCTGCACGTAGTGTGTGCGTGTGTGTTCGTGTGTGCGTGTGTGTGTGTGTGGGGTGGGGGGGGGGAGGCGGTGGGGGGGTGCAACTGGCGAACAGAACATTCACGTGAGGTGCGTCAGGTGCGTCACACTGTAAGGTGCGTCACACACGACTGTAACATCCATCATCATCACTTGAGCGTGAGCAGTGCGCGTTTTTCAGGGCCCCCTGGACAACAGGCAGGGCGTGGACATGATGGGGAACAGAACGGTACAACCATAACTAGTTCCTCATAACTAGTACGAAGGACCCCAAATAGAAGAACAAACCCAAAAGCTCACACGACCCACTTGTGCACTTGAGCATGTGAGCAGCGCGTTGTTTGAGGTCCAGTGGGGAGCTAGCCAACAGGCAGGGCGTGGGACAGACCGGTGCAACCATACATATCGCCAAACACAAGGACCCCCCCCTCCTGACCCCCCCCACTTCTCACTTGAGCATGAGCAGCGCGTTGTTTGAGTTCCAGTGGGCACCATAGGACGAGGCAACCACAACAAGTAGCACGGGGTTTTCATATTAGCAGGCTACTCGTCTACTTGAGAAAATCCACCGACACTCCAGACCACCTAAGTGGGGTAGGTGCAACCAAACACAAGTTCAAGCACACAGCGACACTCACTTGCACGTGAGCAGCGCGTCGTTTGCGTTCCAGTGCGGCACGAGCCCCAGACACGCGTCCACGAGAAATGTGAAGATCGTGTGCAACCATACACGACCCCAAACGAAGAAAGTAGGAAGATAATGACAACCCGTGCAAACACACTCACTTGAGCGTGAGCAGCGCGTTGTTTGCGTTCCAGTGGGGTGCGAGCCCCAGGCACGCGTACACGAGCACCGTGAAGATCGTGTGCATGGGGCAGATGTAGTAGAGCATGTAGGAGTTGCGCATCACGAGGCAGGCGACAAACACGAGGAAGTTGAGGCGCCACATCATCTGGGAGAAGCGACCGATGCAGTAGTCGCCCGTCTGCGTGTGTGTGTGTGCGCGCGTGTGTGTGTGTGTGTGTGCCACATCATCTGGGAGAAGCGGCCGATGCAGTTGTCGCCCGTCTGCGTGCGTGCGTGCGTGTGCGTGCGTGTGTGTGTGTGTGTGTGTCCCATCCACACCGACCGATCCATTCACACCCACCCCATCCTTACCTTGTAGTGGTGCGAGAAGTTCCCAAACCCGGTCATCCGCACACATCCGGCGATGAAGATGCGGACACACCCCTCTACACCCACACCCACACACATTTACACATTCACACCCACACACACGTTCACACCCACACCCCTCCACACCCACACCCACACATTCACACACTCACACACCATTCACACCCATCCCATCCACACCTTGTAGTAGTACGAGAAGTTCCCAAACCCGGTCATCCACACGTATCCGGCGATGAAGATGCGGATCGCGTTGTACATCTCCTTGGCCTCAAAGTAGTGGTAGAGCAGGAAGAGGACCTGGGTGGGGGTTGGGGGTGCCAACAGGTTTACTAGGGTTAAGAGTTTAGGGTCTGGGTCCTAAGCTGGTTTTTGAAAACAAATACAAATGTTGTACATGTATCTCCTTGGCCTCAAAGTAGTGGTAGAGCAGGAAGAGCACCTGGTGTGCACAGCAGAAGAGCAGAGTTGGGGATCAGTTAGGGGGTTCAGGCAGGGTTCAGACAAAGGGTTTTGTAAAAATGATGCTGTGCATCCTCTTTAGGGGGCTCGATTAACGGAGGCGCGTTCTCGTCGCCGAGCCCTGGACCCAGCAATGCGGCGCTGCTGGTGACTAGGATCTCCGTGCCGCTGACGAGCGGGATAAAATACGACTGGCCTGGCTCCTGCTAGACTGCCCCTCGGTGGAACACTACAGGAGCGGCTTGCCCGGCGCTGCCATGGCTTGGCGAGTAGCCGCGGCGCTGCCGCGGCCCGTGCTGGGAGACGGCCCTTATCCTCCCCCCATGCAGGACGCCATGCGGCACCGATCTCGACGAGTTGATCGACGAGCGGAGGAGCTGGCGCCCGTCAATGCATGCTGGACATCGGTCAAGATGGCTGCTCGTGGGGGCGAGCTACCATCAGGGCTTCAGCGGTGGTGACCGCCGAGGCAACAACAGAGTTTATCCGCTTCACCATCGCAGCGTTTGTCACCGCGCTCACCCTCGGGGGCACTCGTCTGCCGGTGACTGGCGTCGGCATTGGTCTTCAGGCAGCCTGCCATGACGACTCTGTTTGCCCAGGCCCCCCTGGAGGGTGGGACCTGGCCATGCATGACGCATGGGGCGCAGGCAGAGCCCCATGCATGGAGTTGGACAACCATGCACCATGCCAGGCGGGGACTTTTCTGCTTCAGCGCCGCCAGTCGGCACAGCCGGCGTGGTTGGCCTCAAAGGCCAGGAGGAGGAAGGTCCTTTCCTATACGCTCCTTGCCAGACATGTCCCTCAGGGACTTGTTTGGGTCTAAACTAGCCGGCGGGAGCGGTAGTCTAGACGGCAGGTAACCGGCTGGTGGCTATCGTCCTTCACAGGGCGGTGGCACTAGGACTAGTGTTGTCTTAGCTGGAATGCCATGTAACTGTAACTGTAACTGCATCCTCTTTGCATCTCCTGGCCTCAAAGTAGTGTTGAAGCAGGAGCAAGAGCCCGTCTGGGGGTGTGGGGCGGATGTGTGTGTGTGTGTGTGTGTGTGAGCCACCGCGCAAATTGAACAATGCCTACATGCGTGCCTGAACGCCCCCCCCCCCGCTCTGCAACACAGCCACACGCAGACGTGGTCGATTTAACAGTCTGTCGGACGCCATTGATGGTGTGTCAAGACCCGTGCAGTGCGTCGGACATTCGCGACGCACTATACACGTGTGCATCAGTGATTTTCTTCATTGGATTTTGTTTCCAGAAAATTTTAATTGATTTTCTGGAGTAATTTGACTGAAAGTCCGGCTCCATGGCTCCCGAATCCGACTCGAAACGCTGAAAAACGGGTGTGCATTCACTGGCGCACGCCACACACCTGCATCCAGCCCTTCCACTCCTCCGTCTGCTGCCTTGACAGAAGCGTCGGCACCTTCACACCATGGGTGGGGGGAGGGGAGGGGGAGTGTCACTCGGGGGAGGGGGGGCTGACGGAGTGTCACTCGGGGGAGAGGGGGGAGTGTCACTGGGGGGTGAAGGGGTGAAGGTTGCTTAGGGGGGGAGGGGAGGGGAGGTTTGCTCGGTGTGTGTGTGTTGTGCTCAGGCGGGAGAGGGAGTGGGAGGGGGGAGTGGGGGAGGTTCTCTCAGGGGGAGAGGTGAGGGGGAGGGGGGGGGGGAGGGGCGCTCACGTCAGCGACGCACACACAGGGGCACGCACTTTCTATGGATGGATGCACGCATGCGCACGTGCACGCATGCCTACCGAGTAGCAGCAGCAGCAGTCACCAGGGCGGCAGGCTGCCCTAAACTCTTTTCCCTGCATCGGAACCCTACAACCCTGACACCAGCCTGAACTCCAGCCCTTAACTCCAGCCAGCCATGATTCACACCCACCTTGACGGTCTGTAGGCTGCTCCCAAGCTCTAAACCCTAAGCCATAGATCCGAACCCTAACCCCGGATCCGAACCGCAACCCTGATACCCAGGCCTACCACCGCCCCAACGTCTGAGGCGCGCAAGTCGAGGCGGTCGTAACGCCTGAGGCGGTCGGGGGTGGCGCCTGAGGCGGCCAGGGTGCGCCTGAGGCGGTCTCGGCGCGCCTGAGGCGCCGCCTCATCCGCGCAAGTCAAGGCGGCACCTGAGGCGCCGCCTCAGGCGTTGGGAATGTGGTAGGAGGGCAGCCAGCCAGCCAGGGCCTGCCAGCTAGGGCCAGCCAGCCAGGGCATCCAGCCAGCCAGCCAGCTAGGGGGGCCAGCCAGCCAGCTAGGGGGGCCAGCCAGCCAGGGCCAGCCAGGGCCAGCCAGCCATCTAGGGTCAGCCAGCCAGGGCATCCAGCCAGATGCGTGACACCCAGCAGTCACACCCACCATGACCGTCTGCAGGCGGTGGTGGGTGCCTATGGGGGTCGGGGGTGGCGCCTGAGGCGACGCCTGAGGCGACGCCTGAGGCGGCCAGGGTGCGCCTCAAGCGTTGGGAATGTGGTAGGTCATCCAGCCAGATGCTTGACACCCACCAGTCACACCCACCTTGACCGTCTGCAGGCGGTGGTTGCTGCTTAAGGCGGTCGGGGGTGGTGCTTGAGGCGACGCCTGAAACGGCCAGGGTGCGCCTCAGGCGATGGGAATGTGGTAGAGCAGCCAGCCAGGGCAGATGCGTCACACCCACCATTCACACCCACCAGCCACATCCACCACTGACACCCACCAGTGACACCCCCACCAGTCACCCCCACCAGTCACCCCCACCAGTCACCCCCACCAGTCGCCCCCCACCAGTGACACCCACCAGTGACACCCACCAGTGACACCCACCAGTCACCTCCACCAGTCACACCTCCACCAGTGTCACCCACGAGTCACCCCACCAGCCACCCCCACCTTGACCGTCTGCAGGCTGCTCCCAAACGCGACGCACGTGAGGATGAGGAACAGGAATGCAAACAGGTCGCGGCTGTACGACTTCTCGCCAGACGGCATGACACTCGTGCGGTCGCAGATGAAGTACCAGACCTGCGGAGTGAGACGGGTAACCACAATCAGCCACTCCCCCCTTCCTTCCTTCATCAGAGCCCCAGAACAACTGCGCATGAGAGCATGCCTGCTGGGTGCCCGTAACAGTCACTTAAACTGAGTGTAGCTGCCGCTGCACCGGCACCGGCAACAAGGGCCTACCCGTAAGGCATTATACCAGGCAGGACACGCACGACGGCACGTAGCCATGCACTTGCCATGTCGTGCGCGTGCCAACTCAGTGAGGCGAGGCGTGCGGTGTGGACCAGTGGTGTGCCACTGGTTGTGGGTGTGCGCACGCACGCCAGTGGTGTCCTTAAGGAAACCGAGAATTTCCTGTTTGCCACCGCAACATTGTAGGGAACATGCCGAATTGCCCCCGCAGGTGGCGTTTTTTTTGCAGAAAAGTGTGAAAACTGCCGATTTCACACTTTTTTGAGCGAAATTCCCGCGATTCGACCCCGCAGTTTCCCCCCATATTTTCTAATTTGCCCTCGCCGCGGGGGCTGCGGGGGCACTAAGGACATCACTGACGCACGCACGCACCATGAGCGACCCAAACTCGGACATGTGGCGCAGCGTGTTGCGGTTGGCCTTGACTGACTCCACGTCAAAGAGCATGCACCTGCGGGGCCATGCCAGCACAAAGATCGGCAACACAGCAGCAATGTGGAGCAGTGTGGAACGTGTGTGCTGTGGATGGCCCTGACTGCCTCTGCATCACAGCAACGTGCACCTGCTGCGTGTGCGCGCGTGCAGGATCGTGCCTTGACGAACTAGGATCGACATCATCAGGCCAATCGTCTCAGCCTGTGCATCTGCACTAGGCCAGGCGCGCTCGGCACAGCGCTCACCACTCCAGTAATCAAACGTGCACACGGCTCGCTGCGGCTCCCTGTACCACACACGCGCGCACACACGCACCGGATCAGGTCGCACGACATGCAGTCCACCGCCAGGGTGGCCCAGGTGGCTGGCCGCACGGGTGCACTGCTGGGCTCGTGCGACGTGCCGTTGCTTGCCTGCACAAGCGCGTGCAGTAAGCTTCACATTAGCTGGTTGGTTGGTTGGTTTAGTTGATCTGCCTCTGCTCCCTGTGTGCTGGAGTATCGGCGGGTGTCTCTAGTAGAAGAGTAGCCTGCTTAGCTGGAAACCCCGTGTTACTGTTACTGCCTCTGCTCCCTTACCCCACCGCCCCCCCTCAGTCAGGGTCCTGTGTTCTGAAGACCAAAGGCCTTGGCTGCGCGAGAGGATGTCCCTTCACTCATGTGCCTACCTGCGCCGCACGCTCGCCCTCCTTCCCCTTCTCCACGCTCATCTCCATGTCGCTCCCGTTGACCGACTCATACTGGGGCCTGTCGGCAGGTGCGGGCACGTATGTATGTATACATGCAGGTGTGTGTGCGCGTGGGCGGAGGAGGCATGCATGCGGGTGCAGGCGGGTTGCTGTTGGGTTGGGTGCGGTTGGTGTTGGTTTGGGCGCATGCATGGCCGGTTCACAAGGCGCATGCCGCATGGGCGCGCATGCACGGGGGGGGCGCATGCACGCGTTCGCAGCGCCATGCGCACGGCACGCAGCACGCAGCATGCCCCCTGATGAATGCCCACGCACGGGCCCACGGCATACCCTGCATCCCCCTGCTGCTCACCTCTTCCAGTGCAGGAACTCAGCCAGTAGCCAGAGGCACAGCGTCCAGCCGTACACGAAGAAGAACGTGACCTGTGTTTTCGGGGCAGCAAGCCAACGGCGATGGGACACTCAGCGTGCTCGTACCCAACAACGCTGCTGGCTCGATCAGCGCAGACAGGGAAGGGGCTGCATGCACACGCGTCCATCCACTGCTCGCGCTGCCCCCTCCTCCTCTCACCTGCCCCGGCGACAGCACCGACAGTGATCCCGCCATGGTGTGCGCCTACACGCGTGTAGGATGGCGCAACTCAGCGGCGCCTCCGGCTACAGGTAGCTGTTGAACTACAGATCAAAACCGAGAAAGCACGCCTGCTCCCTGCAGAGAGACGGCAAGGCCAAACCAATACAGCTGTGGAACGTCGCCAATGCGCTGAAGAGGGGAGCCACCCCACACAAACAATCGCACGCATGCATGGGCCCGCATGGGGCTCATGCATTCATCCAAGATGTCCAGCGCAAGGCGGCGGAAGTGGGATGCTGGTCCTGGCGGGGAGACCCTGCCGCCCCAGCAGCAGCAAGCCCCGCACGCGCCATCTGGGTTTGCGCGTGCGAGCGATGCGTCTGCTGGCATGGGCGAGTACCGGCCGTCGCCCACCGCTGCCCCGCCCGCGCCTCCTGGATCTGCCGTGGTGCTCAACTCAGCTCCCACGCAGCACCTGCAGGGCCTGCAGGGCCTCCCCCCAAACGTGTCGATCAACATGGGTGCGTTCATGGGAGCGGGGCATCCGGCGTATGCGGCCGGGCCAGTCCCCCCGCCCCAGTTCATGCAAGCGCAGCCGATGCTGTCCGGCATGCAGCTCGCGGCGGTGCAGGCAGCGGCCGCCGCTGCTGCGTCGTCGTTCTCCACTGCGGCGCAGGCCGCGCAGCGCCCGAGGTTTGTGGGCGTGACGGAGATCAGCCGCGAGGTCGTGATCAACGACGCGCCGGCCGAGGCAAGGGCCCACCTCACCAAGCGTGCGGTGCAGGACGAGGTCGGGCGGCGCAACAACGCGGTGGTTGCGCTGCGGGGGCGCTTCTACGCGACGAGCACGGAGCAGGACCCCAAGGAGAGGCCGCTCTACCTCAAGATCGTCCCAAACCATACCATGCAGGTTGGTGCTCGCGCATGTGGGGAGGAGGCTGGGGCATGTGGGTGCTGGAGGGCGCGCAGTGACCCACCCATGCGGCGCCATGCACTCGCTCGTCGTGTCCTCCCTTCTCACCCACCCTCACCCACGCGCACCCCCGCCCATGCACTCGCTCCGCCGCAGAACGAGATGGACAGGTACAACTCGGTGAACGGCGCTGCGAACGACGTGCAGTGCATCATCAAGGGCCAGCCCCTGCCGGCAATGCAGCCGCCTGCGCCTGCTGCGCCCGCGCCACAGCCGCAGCCACAGGCACAGCCACAGCCACAGCCGCAGTCTCACCCAGGCTACAACTACCCGCCGCCCGGTGGCGGTCCGCCGCCGCCGCCACCGCAGCAGCAGCCGCAGCCGCAGCAGCAGCTGCAGCAGCCTCCCCCCGGCTACAGCTATCCTCCCCCGGCCGCAAGCTACCCGCCGGCCGGGCAGCAGCCGCAGCAGCCGGGCCCGTACGCTCCGCCTACCACGGCAAGCCCTTACGCTCTACCTACCCCGGCGTACTACCCCCCGCACAGCGGTGCCCCAGCCCCTGCTGCTGCAGCAGCGCTCCCTGCCGCCCCGCCCACGCTGCTGGTCTACGTCAACGCACCCGCCGCGCCGCCCGACTTTGGCCTGCCCGAGAAGCTGCGCGGCCCAGGCGGCGCGTTCCTGCAGCACATCGCGGCGTCGACCGGTGCAGACGTGTCGCTGCGCGGCACGATGCCGGGCGATACGACCGACTCGGGGCCAATGCACTTGCGCATCGCGGGACCGACCGCCAAGGTGTGTGCCGCGTGCATTCCAGCGTCCTGTCAGGACAGGGGTTAACCACTGGGTGTGTTATTAGTAGCGACCGCGCAACCATGCAAAGCGGACCCGCATGCATGGGGAAGAGCACGCGCTCAGTGCCCGTGTGCGTCGCACCTCGTTGCCGCAGGCCATCGATGACGCCAAGGCGCTCGCGCTCGACCTGCTCAAGACTGCCAAGGACGAGCTGGTCGCGCGCCACCCGCAACTGGCGCACACGGTGCGCCAGACAACGCTCATGGCGGAGCAGGCGCCCCCGCAGCCGCAGCAGCCGCAGCACATGCAGCCGCAGCAGGCGGTGCAGCCGCAACAGATGCAGCACATGCAGCCGCAGCAGCAGCAGGCGCAGCAGCAGCAGGCACAGCACCCGGGCTCGTCCCCGCCGCACAACCCTGCGGCACAGGGCTACCCCGGCGCGCCCAGCGCGTCGCCAGCCAACCCGCAACTGTCACCGCTGCAGGGACAGCAGGGGCAGTACCCTGTGCCCGCTGCCTCGCCTGACCAGGGGCAGCAGGGGCAGTACCCTGCGCAGGGGCAGTACCCTGCGTCCAACGCGTCGTCGGACCAGAGGCAGCCGCAGCCGCAGCCCCAGCCCCAGGGTGCCTACGCCTACCCCCCACAGGGCGGCCAGCCCGCCCCGCAGCAGTACGCGCAACAGCCACAACAGCCGCAGCAGCAGTACGCGCAACAGCCGCCGCCGCCGCCTCAGCAGCAGCAGTACCCGCAGCAGCACCAGCCGCAGCACCAGCCGCAGCACCAGCAGCAGCCCGGCGGCTACGCGTACGCGCCCCCCAGCACGCAGCAGGCGGCACCACCCGTTGGGCAGCAGCCGGGACAGCAGCAGTCGTACGCTCCGCCGCCGCCGCAGCAGCAGCCAGGCGCATACCCCGCGTACCAGCCGCCACTGCAGCAGCAGCAACCGCAGCCGCAGCAGCAGCCGCAGCAGCCACAGGGCGGGTTCTACCCTCCTCCCGGCCACTACCAGGCCCCGCCCCCTCCTGGCCCTACCTACGGTGGAGGCCAGCAGGGCTACTACCCTCCACCGGGCGCACCTGGCGGGCAGCAGCAACAGCAGCAGCAGCAGTGGGGGCAGCAGCAGCAGCAGCCATACAGCGGGCAGCCGTCGTATGCGCCGCCGCCCGCGCAGGGGCAGGCGTACCCACCGGCACAGCAGCAGCAGCAGCAGGGTCAGCAGCAGCAGGGTCAGCAGCAGCAAGGACAGCCGCAGCTGGTTCAGCAGCAGCCGGAGCCACCGGCGCCCAAGCGGCGGTTCAGGGAGTTCAAGGAGGGCGAGGAGCAGGTGAGGGGGAGCTGGCACGCGAGCGCTGGGGCGGCGGCCGCCCGTGCTCAGCCCGTGCTTTGATGATGTGCATGTGTGCGCATCCTCCCCCCTCGCAAGCGCGCACGCACCACACCCCGCTCCCACCCACCACGCCACCCCACTCACTCTTCGACCGCACTGCCCGCGTGCGTAGCCCCCGCAGCAGGGCCCCCAGCAGGCGTTCAACCCATACGGGCAGTACTCAGGCGGTGCGGGCGCCTCTGCGCCTCCGCCGGATGTGCTGCCACCGCCGCCGCCACAGCAGCAGCAGCAGCAGCAGCAATACGCAGGTGGCTCCTCCCCCCACGGCGCGACGGGCCCGCCGCCACCGCCGCCGCCCGGCGCCATGGGCCCGCCGCCACCACGTGGACTGATGGGCCCGCCGCCACCGCCCGGAATGATGGGCCCGCCACCACCGCGCCCCGCACAGGCAGAGGCCGGTGAGTCGACGGCGCCACGACCAGCAAAGATACTCACTCGCGCCCTCCCCCTCCCCTCACGCTTGCGCCCTAACTGCCTCCAACGCTTGCACTGTCCATGGCCGCTTCGCCAAGGCACCACCTTTCTTGACATGCCACTTACAGACGCCCCTGCCCCCCTGCCCCCCCTCTGCCTGCCCGTCTGCCTGCAATGACCCTGCCCGCTGCCCCCCTCTGCCGTGCCGCCATGCCCGGACGCTGCTGGATGCTGCTGGATGTGCTGTTGTGCGCGCACGCTGCATCGGGACACGTTGCGCAAACGCAGGTGGCGTGGTCAAGGGCGCTCTGGGTGGACTGGTCGCGTACGACGATGACGACGAGTAGGTAGCTGTTGGTTGCACACGCGAGTTGTAGTCATTACGCAGGCCCTGCGCAACTACACACGCAACTACACAACAGCCATCACGACACAACTACACGACAGCTGTCGTCTTCCTTTCAAAGTTGTGACGAGCTGAGTCAGGCCAGTTGTCAAGCTCACAGCACGACGCGCCGCACTACATCCGCAGCGTTCGCATGAGCGCCTCCAGCTCGCTCGCCTGTCCGGCCGTGCGCTCCGTCCTGTAGCCGAGGGGGATGGGGGGCGGTGTGGGGGTTGGTGAGGGTGTGATCACGCAGCTTGCATGCATGCATGGCGTCCATGCATGCACGCACAGGTACCCTCACTTGGACAACGCCAGCAACCTCAGGGCGTTAGCGACGACCGCCCTGCGGTGCCTCGCGTAAGCTGACTGTACGGGCAGCAACGACAGGCGCTGCTGCTCGCTTGTCAATCGCATTAGAAGAGTCTCTGTCTCCACCGCCACGCCCCCCCTGCTGCGCGACGAGGGCCGCACGCGCAGTGGAGCTACCTGACGCAGGTTGCGCTTGCCATGTGACCTTGTCTTACGGCGTGTTGCCCTCACGGCGGCAGCGGTAGTGGCTGTGGCTTCGTCATCAGAGCCTGCGCTCTCGCAACCACTACCCCGCCCCTCCTCTTCTTCGTGATCAGCCTCCATCATGGCATCGCTGCAGGTCGGAGTCCTGTCGGTGTCCTGTCGCTGGGTCTTCATCCCATAGTGTGGAGTGTGCAGGTGTGGAGGTATGGAAGAGCAGGAAGCCTCCTAGGTGGGGGCTGGTGAGCGCGAAAGTGAAATACTTACAAATACTTGATTGAAATAAAAGTAGTGGCTCTAGTAGCTGGCTGGCGGCCACAACTTGCCACATCGCCCGCCCCTCGAACAAAAACGCACCTCGTGCCGTGTGTGCATGCCGTGCGAAGTCCCTCTCCCCCCCCTCTCCCTTCTCTTCGCCGCCCGCCGTCACAGTTTGCGCATCTGCTTGAGCGACTGCTGCGGCGCATGCGGCGCAGGCTTGCCGAGCAGGTCGCCCAGCCCCGCGAGCGGGTCGTGGTTTTGCGACCACGCCTGCTGCTGCGGCGGCGCGTATGACGCTGGCACAGGCGCAGCCCCCGACGGCAGCGCAGAGTCGGTGAATGGGTTGGAGGAGCTTGCGACGGGGATGGCAGCGACGGGCGCGGGCGCAGCTTGGAACGTCGCCTGGAAGGGGTTGGCGGCGGCGGGCGGCGGCGGCGCGCCAAAGCCAGCCGGGGCAACGAAGGGGTTGGCGGCCGCGGGCGCGGGCGCAGCGGGGTAGCTGTACCCGGGGTACTGCGCCGGTGGAGCGGCTGCGGGCGGTGGCGATGCAAACAGGTCGAGAGGGATCTCCTGGCGGGCGATGGAGGTGGCGGCGAAGCCCGGCACACCGTTGCTGCCGATGCCGGGGCTGCCGTTGCTCGGCATCCCCGTGGGGGACACTGCTGGGGGCGCGCCAAACGCGTTGTCGCCCCAGAACGAGCCTGCGCCAGCAGCAGCGGGGGGGCCAGCGGGCGCAGGCGCCATCGCCATCTCGCTGAGGTCGGCGCCAAGGAGATCAAACATGTCGGGCACAGACGCGGGTGCGGCGGGTGGCGGCGGCGCGACGGGAGCGCCAGTTTTCGGCGCGCCAATGTGCAGCGAGATACCGGGCGGCGCGGGGATGGACGGTGGCATGGCCGGTGTGGGTGGCGAGGCGCCGCCGAGCGCGCTGCTTGTGACACCGCCCGCCCGGATCGCGCTCAGCAGCGATGCGGCGGTGGGCGCGGCAGCGCCTGCGGCGGCCGGCGCCGCGGTGCCCGAGGGCGAGGGCGCGACGCCAGAGTGCGCGTCGCCAGGCCCCCTTGGCGCGTCTCGCACGTACTCCTCGAGCGTCTGCTGGAAGTCAGTCGGCAGCGTCTGCAGCGTCGGGAGCGACACCTGGCCCTTGATCGTCGCGATTGAGTTGATTGCGTTGAAGAACACGTTGAGCTTGTCGTTGAGGACCACGTTCTCCTGCGTGGGGAGGTGCGGATCAGGCGGAGAGGAGTCGGCGGTTGATCTCAGTGGTCGGTGCCGAGTGTGGCAGACGCGGCGTCGGCTCTTCCGCCACGAGTGTCTCCCAACCTTCACTCCCAATCTACACCCGCCCTCTCGGCTGTGTTTCCCCTCGCCCCTCCCACGAGCTGCACCACAACAGCCGTCCTCGCCACCGCAGCCAACCAACAGCTTCAAACACGCACCTTGTACACCTCGAGCCCGCGCACAGCGTCTGCGCGCTCCATCTCGAAGAACTTGTCCGCGAGGTTCATCACGCCCTCGCACACGACCTTGTAGACCGGGCGCACCTGAGCAGGCAACAGTGGTAACGCGGACAGAGCAGCACCGTCACATGCAGCGCTGTCATCGAGATTTGGTCTGCACGCCCGCATGCCACGCAGGAGTCCCAGCCTAGTTCAGAGACACTGTACGAGTCCCCTCGCCGCTCCCACTCGCACCTCCTCCAGCACCATGCTGCACGACGCGATGACGACGTCGTTTGCGCACGCAGAGCCGACAGGCACGCACGCGACGAGGCGCGACAGCAGCTTGTGCACGACAGGCAGGCGCTCAAGCAGCTCGTGCGTGGACGCCATCTTGAGCAGCGCGTCGGTGTCCTTGCCCTGTGGGTGTGTGCGTGCGTTGCATCGGGTGCGTGCGTGTGTGCGCGTGCATTTGCGTGTGTGCGCGTGCACTTGCGTGTGACCGCGTGCACTTGTGTGTGAACACTAAATGCATGTGTGCGAGCGAGCACAAGCCCTGCCCCCCCCCCCCCGAGGGTGTGTGCGTGCGTTGCATCGGGTGCGTGCGTGTGTGTGCGTGCACTTGAATGTGCGCTCAAATGCATGTGTGCGCGCGAGCATGCAAGAGCCCCCCCCCCTCCCGAGGGTGCGTGCGTGCGTTGCGTCGGGTGCGTGCATGTGCGCGTGCACTTGCGTGTATGCACTCAAATGCATGTTTGCACGAGGCATGCAAGAGCCTGGTGGAGCTAGGGCTGTGTGTTTGCGGGCACTGAAGCTTTGTGCGTGCCAGCATGCGTGCCAGCATGCGTGCCAGCATGCTTACATTCACTGCGTCGAACTTGATGGCGCGGAAAGTCTCCAGCCGCTCGTCCAGGTAGACCGAGTACAGGCGGATCCAGGCAGAGTAGTCCCAAGTGTCCTGCGTGTGGCAACGTGCCAGCGCCATGCAATTGGGTGGCGCTCGGTGTTGCATGGCCCGCCCGCCAGCTTCTCGCGCTCTGCGCCAACTCAACCGCTGCGGCCTTGCAAACCCACCTTGGTCGTGTGGTCGGCGAACCCATCGAGGCGCAGCATGCGGCGCGCGCTGGTGCGCTCCCCGAATTTCAGGATCTCTTCCTGGAAAGTGGAGTCAACCTCGCGCATGAGGCGGTGGAACACGACCAGCGTCTTGAGCGTCATAAGCCAGTTGTCCTTGCCCTCCGCGAGTCGGTTGGCCAGCCCTGCGATGACAAAGTTGACCTGCTGGCGGGGTGACGACCCGTCCACGGCCAGCTTCAGCGTCACAACGTGCTTCTCCTTGGGCACAAAGGTGTCGTTGAGCGTGGCCTTGATGATGGCAACCTCGATGTCCGCACCCTCGTCGCGGCGCAGCTTGGCGCTCGCGACATCAGCCGCGTCCTGCACCTGCGTGTGCATGGGCGCATGGCGACCCCCATGGTTGGCCAAAGCCGCGCCGCACGATTGCATGCAACCCGCGCAGGCGTCACGTGCATGGCAGCGTGCTCCCGTGCCGATCAAATGCCTCACCGATGCCCACATCGACTTTCCCTTGCTTTTCAGCTCAGCCTTGGTCTTGGGGTCTACCATGGTAGCGAACGATTTCAGAAGACTGGCGCCTGACGCTGCGTTTTGACGAGGTTGGCTTGAGCGCCAAACCTCCGGACCCTACCACCGCACTTAGTGTGGCGAACATGCACAATTAAATAATTCGGAAAACCTCGCAGCAGGTTTTTTGCGCGCATGGGGCCCACAGCGCACCCCTCGAACTAGAGCCTACCCGTAACGTTACAGGGCTCCCGGGGCATCCCTCGCAAAGTGCTACGTAACACCTCGCTAAATCGAAAAAGGTTTGAAACGGTGTGAATGTGCGCTTGACACCGTTGCCAGGCCTCGTTGCATCAATACGAGGATGACGCATTATCGTCTCCGAGATGAATGAAGACAGCAGAGCTGACCCAGCAACCCCAGGTTTGGCCTGCCCTTGGAACTTCATCATACTAGCTCAGTGCCCCAGGGCCTCCAACCCTTGTTAAAACCTGAGCAAGCTATAGAGACCCCACCCAGACCCAGACTCAGACCCAATACCCAATACTATCCCACTCAAGCACTCGTCATTGCGGTTATCGACCGCCGTTGACCTCGGCCCACCCCAGAGGCCCACTCGGCCGCGGCCTCTCCGCCGAGCTTCAGCCCTCGTCGAGCGATATTTTCGTACCTTAGCTATGTATCAGGCACACACGCTTCACCTCACGCTGTATCGTTCGACTTTTTCACACAACGGACGGACAGAAACATTCCAATTTCTTTAATTATGTGGATCTGTATTACAAGCCTGTGGCCCTGCCCAAACAAAAACACCACCCCCGATCAAAGTCCGCCCGCGATCAAAGTCATCCCCCCAGGCAAGAGAGCACGGTGCTTGTTTGTATCCATCAGTGCCGCCCATGCCCGTGTCGCGAGGCCTTGCTACCATTGCGAAAGGCAGTCGCCCGCATGCGCGTGCGAGCTGAGTGTGTGTGTCGTCCAGCAGTCATCGTCTGGTCTCCTCTATACTCTACTCTGCGGTCACTTTCCGGAGCTGAACGTCGAGCGCAGCTTCTTGGGCACGTACGTGTCCTGGTACAGGTTCAGCGCGTCGGTGATGCACTTGCGCGCAGCGTCCGCGCCGAGGAAGTCTTCCACCTGAACCTCCTTGTTCTCGTTCTTCTTGTAGTCCTCGAAGAACCTGTGGGTGTGGGGAAAGGGGTGTGGGGAAGGGGTGGCGCGGCGCCGGGGCGGTGACCCATCCATCTTCTTTGAACCCCGCGATGTGGGGCGACGCGCGCGGCATTGCGTATGCATCTCACACACACCACACGCGGCGTTGCAATGTGCGCAACGCCCCTGCCTCTGCGTCCCTGCTACCGCTCTCACCGCTTGATCTCCGCCAGGCGGTGCGGCGCGAGCTCAGAGATGTCGTTAAAATGCTTGAACTCGGGGTCGTCCCAGTGCACTGCGATGACCTTGTCGTCCTGCTCGCCCTGGTCAATCATCGGCATCAAGCCAATCGGCTTGATGCGCAGAAAGCTCATTGGCACCACGGGCTCCTGCATGAGGACCTGCGCAAGCAGAGCGGCGTGCGCGGTGATTGCAGTCGTCAGGGTCACCGCCAACGGGCCAACGGTGCCAACGCCAACGGCAAATAAAACCGTTGGCTCAGCCAACCGTCACCCAACGGTGGCGTGAAAGTGCTCATATCATGGATTGTTAATTAATGGATGTGGCTCGGCAGCAAGGCCGGCCTCCAGCCTCCTCCCGACACTGTTTTCTTAAGCTACTGATTCAGCAGCTAGGCGAAACTAGTGGCACTCGTTCTGATTGGAAGACTTTTTCGGACACGGCGTTTGAGCGTGCTCAGGATAGGGTCGGGTGGAGAGCCGTGGTGTACGGTCCGGCTGCCCCTCAGGCGCCGGCCCCTCCACCACGGCGGTCAAGTAGATTGGCAAGCGCCACTTGACCCCCTATCCCCTAGAAGCAGTTAGGACCTATTTTGGAGGCGTCGCACAATAGCTCTCCTTTTTGCTCTGGGACTACACGTTGGCAGGCAGCCGGCTGGTGGCTACCGCCCCTCACAAGTAATTGTTAGGGCCAGAACTGGACTTGGGTCTAGGCGGTGGTACTAGGACTAGAGGTAGTCTTTGCTGGAAAGCCGATGTAACTGTAACTGTAACTGTATCATGGATTGTAGCAGCCACAGAGTAGTGGGGATGATGCTTGCATGGGAAACAACACTGAGTGAGCACGACCCACACGAAACACCCTGGAGCACTAGATGTGTGTGCGTGCCTGGGTATGCATGTGCTCCCAGTGTCCTCCTCAGGGTGTCTACTGTGCTCCCAGCGCTGCATGAGCTATACAGCCACACTGTATTGCCAGTAACGACTCGTAGCGCATGAATTTCTGATTCCACACTTTTCCTCGCTTCCGAGCGCGCTTTTCGCGCCGTTGGCCTGTTGACGTTGGCACCATTGGCCCAGCCAACGGCTAACGCCAATGGTGGGGACCGTTGGCCGTTTCCTGTGACCCTGGCAGTCGTGAGACACACGTGCACAGCAAGTTCGTGTGCGCCCTGAAGAAGAAAATGGGCATTCAGGAACTCCGTCTCCCCACAGCCCCCCGGCGCAACCCGACGCTTTAGTGATGATACCACGATAATTTCCAGTCCCTTGGGTGCATGTGGGGGCACGGGCGAGCCCTGGGCGGCGCAATAGGTGCCCCATGCACTGAACACGGTTCGCGCACACGCGTTCTCCGTGGCCAAACAGGCCGTGCATGGCATCACATAGGTCTAGCAATTGCGTCTGCTGCAAGGAGGGCGCCTTAAAAGGCTCCGTGGGCGAGTTCGCTCCTAGGCCCCCTGACTAGACGAGCACGAGACTGCCTCCAAAGATGCGCCACCTGGATAAGTCTCTTAGTAAGGACATTATAACGAGGAGTTTTTCCTATCTTGCTCTTGGGAGGGCGTGTCGAGGGCGCACCCAGGTGTGCGGCCCCTGTTTGCAAGCACCCCTCGCCCCTCGCGGCCTCCAAGAGCAAACCGGAAAAATGCCTCGTTAAATGTCCTTTCCGCCGTACGCTCGGCGGTGGCTCCTTGGAGACACTTTCAGCTTTGTCTCCAGAACCCCCGTAATTGGGTGGGGTTGCAGCACGACAGGAAGAGGACAGGGGTGAATGCCACGGAGCCTGCACGGCCTAGCCTGTGCTTGGGGTGCATGTGTTCTCATGCTGCAGTCATTCTCTGAGGGAAGGGGAGGGGACGGGGGAGGGGAGGGGATGGGAGGTCGCCCATGCGCGTGCCATGCGCATGAGAGGTGCAGCATCCCAGGATCCCATCAACCATAGGACCACCCACCAGCACATCGATGGGGTCGTGGTCTTCGCACAGCGTCTTGGGGATGAAGCCGTAGTTGTGGGGGTAGACGACGGAGGAGTAGAGGATGCGGTCGACGAACAGCATGCCAGTGTCCTTGTCCAGCTCATACTTGACCTGCAGCGCCGCGCCGCGATGGCAATCGGCATGGCAGATTGTGTCGTGCGACATGCATCACGCACGGGTTACTACCACGTCGACAACGCATGGGACACCGGAATCAAGCCATCAATGTCAGCACGAAACGCTCGCTGCTGCTACCACCGCCACCACTGCTTGAGAACGGCGAATGCACGACATGCATGCTGCAGCCTAGGCAGCGCAGCCTGCCACGGCACGACCGCAACGCATGGAGAACCTGGGTGCACATCGCAACCGCCCATGGGTGCATATGCCTCACCTTGGAGCCCCGGGGGATCTCGATCACGGCGTGGCACACATTGGGGCAGTCGTCACCCGGTGAAAGATCGTGCCATGGGTGACTGCGAGGCGAAGCGAGGGGTGTCGTGAGTGTTTGTGCTGCCCATGCGCAGCCCCCGCACCCCGTGGCAGTACCTGGCGGTGCTGCGGTTGAAGGACATGATGGCGAATCGGGGTGGGGTGGGGTGCGACACAGCTCCTGCGAATCAATCGACTGATATATTGTGCCACACTTGAGGGTGTGAACCCCCCCCTCCCTTGTGAAACACACCGAGCACCAAGGATGGAGCCCAACAGGACACACTGGGGCCGGGAAAGAGGGGGGGGGAGGATTGGCACCCAAGAGCGAGAGAGAGCCAGCAGAGAGCCATCTGACTGCTGAGGGGAGACGCACGCGTGCGTACGTACGGGGAGACGCTGACAACACCAGCTTCCGCCAGGTTCTGTCGCTCCGGCAAAGCACAGACTGGGACTACAGCTTTTTGAGTTGGGTGCCACCACGTGTGGCCCTTCACTCGACCATAGCCTTATTCTTCGAGTCTCCCTGGCTCGCATCCTGGAAAACAACGGCGATGCAATGTTCGCAAGACGCGTTGTTTCATGTTATTAATTGCGAAAACCAACCAAACCCTGAATCAGTTGGCCTACCTGGTCCTGACTAAAAATGAGGATAGGATGCATTGGAGGACAGGGCGCCTTGGAACCGCAAAACTTTTGTGTGGATTCTTAAACAACAGACGGGGAGACGCCACGGACGCGATCATTATGATAGGGTACTAATATATGTGTGTGTTGTACTGATGACGTGGAGCACGTGTGAGCCGACGCCCTACGTGCTGGTGGGCAGCATTGTTCATCTCATCGCTGCAAGCCAGGCGCCCCGGGCGCCTTTGGCTGCCGAGGCCCCGGCCCCCGCCCACGCCCCCGCCCGCGCCCAGACGCGCCGCTCCCCCTCGGCTCGTCCTCAGCCCCACCACTGTGGGGGTCTCTTCCTCCTCGCCCTCCTCCTCCTCCTCCACCTTCGCCGCCGCCGCCACCGCCACCGCCACCGCCACCGCCGCCTCCGGGCACCGCCCACATTGCGCGCTTGGCCGCGTCATTGAGGGGCACCAGGCCCTTGTCTTTCGACATGGCGAAGATCGGGGCACCGGGCAGGGGCGCGAGTCCGCCGGGCAGGCGCGCACCGCCCAGCAAGTCGCCCTTCCCGCCCCCGGGGTCTGCCGCGAGCAGCTGAGCAAACGCGCCGTGTAGCACTCGCGGCGCGCTGCCCCTCCGCAGCGGGCCGTCACGCTCGGATGAGCGGTCACGCGGCGCGCCGTGGCCGCCCGGCCCGCCGCCCCCGGGGCCACCGAGGTCGAGCAGCGGTGGGAAGCGCGGGCGCCCGGCCCACGCGCCTGCGGGGCCCCCGAGGTCGAGCTCGCAACGCGCGCGCGGGCGGCCACGCGGGCTGCTAGGGCCTCCCCCTCCGCCTCCTCCTCCTCCCGGCCCACCAGGACCGCCGCCGCCGCCGTTCCCGCCGGGCGACCGCCCCCGCCCGCCACCGCGCTCGTACTCTCGGTCGTTATTGTACTCATTGCGGTGGTCGCCCGACCCGTGCGCGTCGCGGCGGTGGCGCTGCTGCTCGCGCTCCCTCGAGCGGTTGCCGTCGTCCCTCGGGCGGTCGTCCACCATTGGGCAGCGGTCAAACGGACCAATGTGGTGGTGTGGCCGCGTGTCGCGGTCAAACGGACCGGGCGGCGGACCGCCGCCCCCTGCGTGGTCCCGCCCCCTGTCACTGCCCGCTGGCGGGTGGCGGTCAAACGGCCCGGGGTGGTGGTTGCCGCCCCCCCGCCCGTCGCCGCCCCTGTCACCGTTCCCGTTCCCGTTCCCACCGCCACCGCGTGCAGCAGGAGGGCGGTCGTCAAACGAGACCGGGTCGCGCGCCCACAGAGGGATCCCGCCCCCGCCGCCTGGCGGCGAGTCGCGCCCTGAGCCGATCTGCGGCCACCCGCCGTCGTGCCGTTCCTCCCGCAGTCGCCCCGTCGTGTCGACGGGGTCGCGCCAGGCGCGAGCTGGGTCGTTTCCAAGCAGCGCCCTGGAGAGGGGTGTGTGGTGTGTGTGTGTGTGTTGGTGTTTTTGTGTGTGTGTGTGTGAGTGCGCGTGTGTCGTGTGCGTGTGTGTGCGTGCGTGTTGTGTGTGCGCGTGTGTGTGTGTGTGTGTGTGTGTGTGTGTGTGTGCGTGCACATGTGTTTGTGTGCACGTGTGCGTGTGTGTGTGTATGTGTGTGTGTGTGTATGTCGCGCGTGCGTGGGGAAATGTTTACATGTGTGCATGCATGACAAATGCCTGGGTTTAGAGATTGTCTAGGTCCCCCCCTGCCTGCCTTCCTGCTTGCCTATCACGCATGGCATGGCGCATGCGCACCGTATTGAGGCCGACCCTGGCGGCGACCCGCACAGCCAGCCGTCGCCAAGCACCGAGTCGGTGATGTGCAGCGGCGGGAGCGGCGGCAGGTAGAAGTCGTCGCGGCCAAGCCCAGCAGCGGTGCCGCGTGGGCTGGGCAAGGGGCGCTCCCACGGCGTGAGCGTCTCGCTAATGCGGCGGCCGCCGCCGCCGTTGTTGCCGCCCGGGATCCAGCTGGCGTCGCTCGGCCAGCGGGGCAGGGGCGGGCCTCCGCCGCCGCCTCCCCCGCCGCCTCTGCCCCCACGCTGCGGGCTGCCCGCGCGCAGCGGGCTGCGCCCCCCACCCCTGCCTCCACCGCCACCGCCACCGCTCGGGCTGACCTGCCGCTCTCCGGCTCTCTGGGGCTCTCTCCGCGCGGGGGGCGGCCCCGCACGCTGGTCGGGGTACGGGCCGTCACCACCACCACCACCACCACCACGCGCAGGCAGCGGGCCTCCCGCTCCGCCGCCGGGGCCGCCTCCGTGCTGCCCCTGCCCCTGCCCCTGCTGCCGGGGCGGGGAGCGCGAGCGCGAGCGCGAACGTGGCCCCCGCTGCCGCGGCTGCCGCGACGGGCTGCCACCTCCTCCGACCCCGCGCAGCGGGCTCACGCTGCGACTGCGCCCCCCGCCACCACCCCTGCCTCCGCCGCCACCGCCGCGGCCGCCACCGCCACGAACGACGCCGTTTCCGCGTTGCAGCATCGACCGCGACCGCGACCGCGACCGCGACCGCGAGCGGCCACCCCCGCCGCGCCGACCCTTGGCAGCGCTGAGGCTGCTGCATCGTGCGGCGCGGCGCGCGTGGTGGCGCGACCGCGACCGCGACGCAGACTGCCCGCAGCCTCCGCGCGCCCGTGCGGGCGACCGACCACCGCCGCTACGGCTGCGGGGCTTGCGGGAGCGTCGCGAGCGCGAGCGCGAGCGCGAGTCGGTGCGGGAGCGGGAGTGGAAGCCGGAGCGCGAGCGGGAACGGCGCAGGCGCGAGCGCGAGCGCGAGCGTGAGGAGCGTGAGCGTGAGCGCGAGCTGCTGCGGCTCCCGCTGCGGCTCCTGCTGCGACTGCTGCTCCGGCTGCTGCCGCTGCTTGTGTCACTCTCACTCACCGCGGCGCCGCGCCGCCGCCGCCGCCGCGCCTCTAGCCCCGTTGAGTGGCACACAAACGACCCGGCGCGGTGCCACGACCCAGTGCACGCGGTGTGCCCCCTGGGCCCACCGAAGTGGCCGTGCGAGGCTTCAGGCAGCGTGCCGTCAAACCCGGTTGAGAACACGGCCGTGCGCATGGGCGAGTGCTGCACGTACGCATACGGCACGGGCGACGTCGACGGCGCAGGCTGCGCGGCGCGGGTGGCTCCGCCCCTGCCCCTGCCCCTGCCACCGTCCTCGCCGTGCCGCTGCAGGGCCTCAGCCAGGTCGGCCGCCGTTGCCACCTCGTCAGCGGCATGCGCGCCACCACCTGCTCCGTGCCGTGGCGAGTTCGGCGCAGACGCACCGTCCTCAGCTGCTGCCGCGTCACCACCACCGCCACCACCACCGCCATCAGGAGGGTGGTACTCTGGCAGTGGCATCGCGTGGCCAACGCCCCCCGGGCCCGCGTCATCGTCAGGGTTCCAGTCATCACGGCCATCATCATCACGGTCATCCAGGCCAGACAGCAGGCGCTCGAGTGCCTCGTCGCTGTACGTTCGTGCCGTTGGGATCGGCAGCGACTCGAGCGTGAGCGGATGAGCCAGTGGCAGCGGCTGAGTCGTCAGCAGCTCTGATGGCGGCGGCGCAGGGAGCGGGGCGCCGTGCGGCGCCGCACCAGCAGGGAGTGCGTCAGCGGGGCCAGCAGCATCAGCAGCGGAACTAGAGGCGGCTGGCCCGGCGGCCAGCGACGACGGCAGCGCGCCAAACGGCGACGCCTCGACCAAGGCCGCCTGGCGCGGCCCATCGTCTGCATGCTCGTGGCGCGGCTTCAGCTGTGCAGCAGGCGGAAGAACGTCAGGTGCTGCGGCCCTTGGCTTGGCGCCCGGCACTGCGGTGGGCCGCGCCTCCTCCTGGGACAGCGCAGACGGCTCGACAGCGGCAGCGGCAGCGACCGGCTGCTCCACGGCCACAGCCGCCGCCGCCGCCGCCGTCGCCGCCGCAATAGCAGCAGCAGCAGCTGTTGCCGCCGTCGCCGCATCCTCGGTGGCAGATGGTGGGTCGCCACCGCCATGCGCAACCTGCTGCGCACCCCCGCGCTGCTCCTGTGCCGCCTGCGCAGGCTCCGGCTCTGCCAAAACAGCAGCAGCAGCAGCAGCAGCAGCGGCAGCAGCAGCAGCGCCTGCGGCATCTGTGTCCACACTCGCACCGCCACGGTCATCGCCTTGCTGAGCAGGCAATTTGCCACCGCCACTGCTGCCAGCCGAATCTGCTCCGGTGACTGCCTGGAGGTAGCCGCCCGCAAGCACATCCTCCACGTCCTCGTCATCATCAGCCTCGGCCGCGATAGCTGCCGCCACCACCTCCGCGACCCTCGCGGCCGCCTTGCGCTTGGCCGGCCGTCCCCACCGCTGCTGCTGCTGCTCCTGCGTCTCCACCTCGTGCGATGCCTGCCCCTGCACCACCTCGTCGTCCGCCTCTGGCGACGCAGTCTGCGTCTGCGCCGTCTGCGTCCTCTCCGAGCCTGTAGCGGCGTCGCCACCGCCACCACACGCTGCCGCCGCTGCCAACGTGTCGGCGCCATCATCGCCCGGTACTTGCCCCGGCGACGGCGCGTTGGCGCTGCTAGCACGCGACGCCTCAGCCAACTCCGCAGCCTCAGCCTCGGCAAAGATGTCGTCAGCGCTGAGCCCGTCAAAGTCAAACACTTCGCCGCAGGGCGGAGCCGCGTCCACGGCCGCGTCTGCTGCCGCTGCCGCCGCGGCGTATGCGGCGGCCCTGCCCGCCGACTCGGCAGGGGACTCGCTTGCAGCGCGCGTCACCGCCGCGGCTGCGGCAGCCGCCGTGGCGTACGCAGCAGCCGTGCCCGCTGACACAGCAGGCGAGGCCGGCGCAGCAGCGTCGTCCACGCCAGGCTCCGCGCCAGCGCCAGCAGCAGCCACAACCGCCTCATCAGTCGCTGCCGCTGCTGCTGCTGCTGCCGCTGCTGCTGCCGCCGCCGCCGCTGCATCGGCCATTGGCTCATCGGGTGCAGCGGGAGCGTCGGCCAGCAGGAGCGCCGCAGACGCCTGCATCGGCGTGTCAATGCGCCTCATGAGCAGCAGCGTCTGGCCGCCACCGTCGCCACCCCTCGGCTGGCCAGCCTCGCGCTCCTGCGCCCCGCTCCCGGTCCCGCCCGTGGCAGCAGGCTCCCGCTCAAAGCCCAGGCCCAGCAGCCACTGTTGCGCGTCCGCCGCCAGCCCGTCGGACGACGGCACCACCTGCTGCTGCTGCTGCTGCTGCTGCCCCTGCTGCTGCTGTGGTGGTGCTCCGTGCCCCCCTCGTGCCTGCCCACGCTGCTGCCCCCGCTTGGCCACCCGCGCGTCGGACGACGTCATCGCGGGCGGCGAACCGTGTGGGTGCTGTGTGTCGCCACTCGCGGTGTGCTGCGTGCGCCCAGGCGTGCCCTCGTCGCCGCCGCAGAGCGGCGTGCGGCACGAGCCGTCAGAGGGGGACGTGCGTCCATGCGGCCGCTTGTCCCCCGCGTGCTGCGTGGGTGCTGCCGCGCGCGCGTGGGCGCTATTCTCCGCGTTGCGCTGCCCCTCTGCAGACCCCTCAGTTGGCCGCCCTGCCAGCAGCAGGCTCGAGTCGGGCGGCGCCGCCGTGAGCAGCGTCACGCGCGCGGCGGCGAGCACACCGCCAAGCACGTCCAGCAGCGCACCGCTGCTGGGCTCGCCACCGCCACTGGCACTGCCACCACCGCCACTGCCGCTGCCACTGCTTCCACCGCCGCTGCCATGGCCGGTGGGCGACGCAGCAGCCGTGGTGCCGAGCGCGAGTAGCTGCGCTTTGCCGGGGCCGTCGAGCTGTGCCGCTGCGAGGCCCGCGACCGACGTGCCGTGCCACCACAGCACGACCGCGACGAGCCTGCCTCCACCGAGGAAGCTGGCGAGAAGCTGGTCTGCCGTGCCACTCGCCGTCCACACGCACGACGCCTTGGCGGGCTGCAGCGCTGCCGCCGCCGCCTTGGCAGCAGCAGAGGGGCTGCCCGTGATGCGCTCCTGCGCTGCGCCGTGTCCTGTGTCGCCCTTGCCCCCCGGTGCCGAATCGCTGGTGGTGCTGCAGCTGGAGCCGTTGCTCTGGTGGCCCTGCACCACGCCGCCGCCTCCAGTTCGCTGTGTGCTGACTGATGGCAGGCCGAGGAAGCATCTGATGGCGGCCGCAGCTGCATCCAGCTCCTCGGCGCCGGTGGCGAGCAACGCGCTGGCACTACTGGGTTCAGGGCCAGACGAGCACTGGGGCAGCGCCAGCGACGTCGCGTCGACGGGCGGCTGCGGCAGCAGCAGCAGCTGCCAGCTCTGCTGCGGCTCGGACGTGTCGCCACCATGAGCAGTCGTGTGCGGCAGCGGCACCACGCCCTGCCGGCAGATAATGTGCAGCTGCGCGAGCGCACCGCGGCACGCGTCGGACTCGCACACACGCATGCCGCTCGCAAACTCCAGCCCAGCGGCCTCGACGTGCGCGCAAGCGCCGCACGACGCGCAGCACGCAAACGGACGGATGGCTGCCATCTCCACACCGTCTGCCGCAGCAGTGAGGAGCGGGTTCGCGAGGCTGAGCAGTTCGGACAGTCTGCACACGCGCTTGCGGACCTGTGTCGCTGGCAGGTCGATGCGAATGCCGTCCAGGAACGGTGCGCTCGACGGCCCCCACTGCCGCGCAGCGTTGCTGGTGCCAGCACCGCCACCATCAGAGCGCTGCTTCAGCGTCGCCGACCTGCTGGCACCCTCGTTGCACGGCCTTGCTGCCGCCTGGTTCTGCGCCGCGGCGACAGCAAGGTGCCGCGTGCTGGGGGCCTGAGGCAGCTGCAGAGAGAGGGCAGGGGCGGCGCGCGCGTCAGACAAGCACATACGCGTCGGGCGCGCAATCACAGGCCCCCACCCTTGGCGGCAGCATGACGTGCATGCGCGGCTGGCCTGGCGAGAGAGAGAGAGAGAGACCTAGAGAGCCGGTCTGGCGCTGACGCGCACGCCGCCCCCCCTCTTTTACCTGTGGAGCCTGGCGCAGCGCTCGCATCAGCGCCACTTGTCCCAGCTGCGCAACGGGGAGGGCCTGCATATGAGGTGGCAGGGGTGGGGGTGGGGGTGGGGGAGCGTGAGGCGGGAGCGCACCAAACGCAGTGACCTTCTTCCTAGGGTGTTGCGCACGGGCACGCTCGCATGGGGCATGGGGCAGCATGCATGCCTTGGGGGGGCAACGCCACCAGCAAGCGCAGGCAAACGCATGCCACCACGCAGGCTCGTGCATGCCTCACCTTGCCATGCGCCTGAGCCTCCAACGGCGCGTCACCCGCGCAGGTGCAGGCGAGAGATGGCTCCCCCCCTTGCTGCGCGTGCCCCACTGTGCCGCATTGCTGGCGCACAGCGCCGCTGCAGCGCGGGCCATCGTGCGTGGTCATGCCAATAGCTAGCGTCGCCTCGTGATCGAAGGGGGCGGACGTGGGGGCGCCCTGCAAGGGGATCGCCGCGGCGGGTGTCAGTAACAAGTGAAGGAAGGCCCGCTGCCCCGCGCAGGCTCCCTCACAGATCTGACGCTTCACTCGCACGCGCGACTCACCCCTGCTATGACTCACCCCTACTGGTCCTGGACGATAGGAACGCCTGCAAAATGTGCCTTCAACTCAAAGCTCTCTCAGCTTTGGGAGCGAATCACCACACCATCATGGACGCATCATTGCACGCGCATTATTGACTTCAGTCGGAGATTTATAATGCGCTGACCCAAATGTGCGGATTTCACACATTTCCCGAAATGTCGTGGCGCCGTTAAAAAGGCGCCTGGGGGGTAGTCCTGAGGTTAGGTATTGTGCGACACAAACCTTTAACAGTGAAGGGAAAAACTGCTGCGCTCGAGGGATGCTCAGGCAACGCTCAGGATTCCGTCTTTAAATCACGTGCGCGTGCAATTGTCGCTTGTTGTCATCTCTATTCACAAGTTTCACCGCCCTAACCAAGGGAGGCCAACAGCGCTGGTGCTGACCACCCGGGTGCTCACGGGCTGCCGCCCGCCCAGTACGGCGTGCGCTGGGCGGCGCCCGACCTGGCCTCCAGCCGCGACGACGAGCGCCGCTCCCTTATCGGCGTCTTGTCCTCCTTGGCACTCTTCGACGGAGGGGTGCTCCTCGACAGGGCAGGCGCGGAGCCAGGCGCGGGCGCCGCGACCGCTGGGGGATCGTGCGCCGGCGGCATGGTCGCAGGCTTGGAGGCTCGCCGCTTGGGTGCTGCTGCTGCTGCTGCTGCTGCCGCTGCGGCGGCCTCCTTGGGAGGCGCAGGTGCGGTCTTGGGGGGTGCCGGGGCGGCCGTGGTGGCGCGCGTGCGCATCGGCTGCTTTGGCGGCGGCGGTGACGCGGCGGCAGACGCGGCCGACATCGACATCCTGCGCGTGCGCGCCCCGTTCGGAGACCCTCCCCCTGTGGCCGCCGCGGCCCTGCTGTCTAGCCCCTCCTTGGCAGGAGCACCTGCTGCTGCTGCTGCTGCTGCTGCCGCCAGTGATGGATGTGGCACGCTCGCGGGCGACTCCAGGTGCGTGAAGAGCGCGTAGAATCCAAGCGCCATGAACACGTGCCATAGGGAGTGCCACATCCAGTAGAGCGACGGTGTTGCGTGCGGCATCGCAAAGCACGCGAGGCCGGCGGCGCACGGAATTATGATGGTCTGCAGTGCAGCCCTGAGGGGGTACACAGGCAGCGTGGCAAAGCCCTCTAGGTGGACCTGCGGTGCAGTGCGGTGGGGTGGGGTGGGGTGGGGGGGTGGCGTGAGGGGAGCTGGCGGGGAGGAGGGCGGGAGGGAACCCGGATTGTCAACACCAGGAGAGGCTGCTGCAGCTGCGGAAGCATTCTGGAATTCACACACACACAGGTTCGCGTGCATGAATGGGACCTGCCCCCCCTCCACACACACACACACACACACACACCTTGCACAGCAGCAGCAGCGTCACACAGACCAACGTCACGCTCGCCACGATCACGATGTCCACACTCGGCAGCACCGTCAGGCAGTACACCAGCACACCCGGGATCAACACGTTCGTGATTGCGGCAGTGAGGGAGTGGGTCGCGCCAATTGAGTGCCCAAACTACGGGGGGGGGGGGCGGGGGGGGGGACAGCAGGCAAACAGTCGTTCTCAGGGCCAGAGGGGGTCTGTTCTGCAGCCGATGGCAGGGCACCCACCCCCCCCCTGTGGGCATCCCTGCCTTGGGGACGATTACGGGGAGTGCGGGACACACACACACAAACACACACACACACACACACACACATGTGCATGTGCACGCACACACATGTGCATGCATGCCAGTAACACGGGGTTTCCAGCTAAGCAGGCTACTCTTCTACTAGAGACACCCGTCGATACTCCATCACACTTAAGTACTAGAGAACCGCCGGCTCCCGGCCGATAGACTACCGCTCCGCACGCATGCCACACACACATGAACACACTCACACAAACACACACCTACAAGCACATGTGCATGCATGCCACACACACATACACACACACACACACACAAACACACACACATGCATGCACAGGCACATGCACACACACAAACACACAAACACACAAACACACACACACACACACGAGAAAGTCGTGCGAGAGGCACACGCACCGTGCGTGCCATGACAATGTTGGCAACGATCACGTCCCACGTGCGCCAGGTGGACCCGCGGATGCCAAAGAGCTGCACCTGGGACAGGCCGTCCGGGTGCGTGTGAAGCAGGTGGAAGCAGACCGCGAGTAGAAACGATGCGCCGAACACGGCCTGCGCAATGGTGCACGTGTGCGCGTGTGCGCATGTGTGCGTGTTTGCGTGTTTGTACAGCGTGTGGGACACGTGGAGCCGCCCTACTCCGGGCGCACCCCGCACATGCACGCACGTGCACACGCGCGCACACACACACACACACACACACACACATACACACACGCACACGCTCACGCACACGCACACTGGGGGGGCGATGGGGGGGGGGCCTGCATGGCCGCATGCATGGAACACTTGGACACGCCTTATAACGCACCAGGTCGCCGTAGCGTCGGCGCAGGTAGAAGAAATGGAGGCAGGGGACGCACGCCACCATCGACAGGGCAGGGATGCAATTCAGGAGCTGCATTGAGGAGCCCGGCGACTCGAGCCATTCGGGCAGGTGCAGATCCGGAACCATCGGCCCCCTAGCGGCAGGCGCTTGCTTGTGCGCTCGTTGTACGGTGGAGAGAGCCAGATAGAGGACAGATGGTTGAGATCAGGGGTTGGTTGAGATGGTCACACCCTGTACCCCTGAACCCTGGGGGGGCTGGTCAAACGAAGCTCGCTGCCCATGAGGTCAGGTCTGCTAGCTGTGGCCTGGTACTGCAATTTGAAATCGTCTTACAAGCACGTGTGCGATCGGCAGTGGGACTGCTGCACATGTCTAAAGAATCCGTGTGTGTACACAGCCCGTTATGAGAGTCATGCAATCCAAGCCAACATCGTTGCGACGCGTAGAGTTGGTGCACGCGTGGGTGAGTCGGGCTCGGTGCGTTGGTTCGCGGCCGGGTCACCCACGCGCACCACACCCACACGAACGTGGGAGGAAACGCTGGGCGGGTGCGCACAGCAGTGGTTGTGTGCAAGGGATGCACCAGAGGGCTCACGCCTCGTCCCTCGCCTCCTCTGCGGTCGCCGCCTCAGCAGCGGGTGCCTCTGCCGCCGGCGGGGCAACAGGCACCTCCTCCCTCTGCGGGGCAGCAGGCGCCTCCTCCGTCTGCGGGGCGGCAGGCGCCGCCTCCGCCAGCGGGGTAGCAGGCGCCTCCTCCGTTTGCGGGGCAGCAGGCGCCGCCTCTGCCAGCGGGGCAGCGGGCGCCGCCTCCACCGGCAGGGCAACAGGCGCCTCGTCATTTGGCGCAGGCGCATCCGCCTCCGGCTCGGCGAGCTTCTCGGCCTCGGGGGCGGCTGCTGCTGCGGCGGCAGCGGCGGCGGCCGCTGCCGCCATCATGGCCGCGTGCTGCTGCTGCTGTTGCATGGCCGCCTGCTGCATGGCTGCGTGCTGCTGCATCGCCGCGTGCTGCATGGCCTGCTGCTGCTGCTGCTGCTGCGCCTGCTGCGCCGCCGCCTGCGCCTTCTGCTGCTGCGCCATCAGCAGCGCTGCCATCGCGAACTGCTGCTGGCTGCCCTGCTGGCCGTGCTGCTGGAGCATGGCGAAGTTTGACAGCATCTGGGCGAGCGCGGGGTTGGCCGCGCCAGCAGCTGCGTACTGGCCGCCCATCTGCATCTGTGGCATCGCGCCCGGCACGCCCATCATGCCGCCGTGCGCGGGCTGCGGCGCCACGGCAGACACGGGCACAAACGCGCCCCCCATGGGCATGCCCCCACCCCCACTGCTGGGCGGCGTGCCACGGGGCGCGTCCGGGTTCTTGCGTGGCCGCCCGCGCGGGCGCTTCGCCTGCTGCTCGCCGTCGTTATCGTCCCTCGAGTAGTTGTACGCGCTGTAGCCGCGGGGCGCCGGCGCGACATCATCGGGGTCGATGTCCTCATCCGGGTCGTCGTCCCGCGTCTCGATAAAGTCCTCGGACATGCGCTTGGGCTTGCGTGCGCGCCCGCTGCGTCGGATGGAGTCATCGCTGCGAGGAGAGGGCGCAAAACGCGGGGCGCATGGGGTTGTGCAAACTCTCTTGGGAGGACGGAGGGCGTCTGTCGCCGCGGTGGCACCCCAGTCGTGCCCCCCACCCACGCGGGCCACAGTATCATTGGGGGCCGCATGCGGTGGGGCGGTCCGTGCGCCCTGCCCGCGGTATTTGAACATCTACAAGTCAACCCATGCGTCCCCCCATGCCCGCCCCCCCCCTGCGCCACCGCCCCTCCCACCCCTCTTGTTGGCGCCCGTAAATGGCCCAGAGACCGTGGCTCGCTGTGCGCGCTCTGATCGGGCGCACAGGCAACGCACGGGGAAGCAAAAAGGCGCCATAGCACGCCCATGCACACCACGACCCCGCGCCATGTAGCGCGCCTCAGCCCCACCTCAACGTGGACAACCACTCACCCGCTCATCCTGGCTGGTTCTCGGGCGTCGTAGGGGACCGGTGCAGGGACGTGCAAACGCCAGCAACCAAGATCGGTCGATCACCGTCGTCGGTGGCGCACGTTGGATGGACCCAGCGCCCAACCCTTTCTTCGCTGGGAAGCACGAGGTAGTAGTGATGATGGCGCATCCCAACTCCCAACTCACTGGTGGCCCACACACAGATGCCCCCTCGCGCCTCATCTCAACCACTACGGCCCGCAATGGCGAGTGCAAATCTAGACGTGGCTGCGCTGCAGCGAGAGCTGGATGAGCTGCGCAGGGCGCGTGCAGAGGTGCGTGGACTCTCGCATGCCTTGAACGCTGCTCACCCTGGTGGCCGTGCTGTGTGATATGATGACGCGATCTTAACATCATACCAGCTGCGGGACCCCATGCGCTGCGATGCGCCGGGTTGGCCCATGGATGCATGGGGGCGAGGTGGGACATGCGGGTCCTCTCTCTTTAAACCACGCTTGCATGCCACGCGCGGTGCCATGCATGCATGCAGACGAAGCAGCGCCTGGATGATTCAAGGCTGGGGGGTGCACCCGGTCGCGGGGGCCTTGGAGGCAGGAGGGCCGGCCCCTTGAGTGATTTCGGTGCCGATCGGGGCGAGTTCGGTGATCGGGGCTTGCTCGATCGTGGCGGCCCTGGAGGCAGGGGAGCTCCGCCGGGCGTGTGGGGCCGTGGGCCCAGGCCAGGCGAGCGCGAGCTAGAGTACGAGCCAGCACGCGCGCGCGGCGGGCCGCCCATGCAGGGCAGCATGGGCGGTCCGGGCATGGGCACGGCCGGCGGGCGCGGTGGCGGCAGCGGTGAGCGCGGATCGGTCTTCTCCCGCCTGGCAGGCGTCGGCGGCCGGCTGGCCGGGCGGGAAGAAGGCAGGGGCGTGCGGGAAGATGGCAGGGCCGGGCGGGAAGAAGGCAGGGGCGTGCGGGAAGATGGCAGGGCCGGGCGGGAAGACGGTAGGGGTGGGCGGGACGATGTGAGGGGCGGGCGGGACGGTGTCAGGGGCAGGCCGATGATGCGCCCCCCTCCCGCGCGCCGCCCCATCGACGTCGACCGGGCGCCGGGCCTGCGCCCCCACCCCAACGGCATGGCGGTCAGCATAGCGGGCCAGACTGAGCCGTCGGGTGAAGGTGGCGCGCCGGCTGTGGCAGCGCCGGCGCCAAAGCGGCGAGTGGCGTCGTCCGCGGTCGTGGTCGCATCGTCTGGCGGGGACGACGAGGCCGCACCCGATGCAGATGGCGATGAGCGCGAGCGCAACGGAGACGGTGGTGGCGGCGATGCGCAGCCGGGACCGCCCTCTGGCCGTGGCACCGGGGAGCACGACGACGGCGACGGTTTTGGCAGTTTTGGTGGGGGCGGGGCCGGGAGCAAGCGCCCCGCGGAGCGCATCGCCGTGCCGGAGGATGCGGGGATGCGCAAGCGCAACCGCCGCATGTTTGCCGGGCTTCTTGGCACGCTGCAGCAGTTCAGCAAGGAGGAGCAGCAGTTCCAGGGCACGAGTGTGGCGCAGCGGCGGGTGGATCAGCAGAAGCGGGCCGAGGAGCGCGCGGTGGCCGAGCGCGACCAGATAAGGCTTGCGGTGTCGGCAGCGCGTGTTGAGGCGCGCATGGCTGACATTGCCAAGCTGCAGGAGGTGGGTTGTTTAGTGAGGGGAGGAGGGGGGCAGGAGGGGGGGGGCAGGAGCGTGGGAGCGTGCTCCCATGATACGCGCAATTGCCCAACGTGCATTGTGTTCAACACGTGCACGCGCGCGCAGGTCAACATCGCCGCTGACATCAAGGTGCTCGAGATCATGTACGCCAAGAAGGTCGCCAAGAAGGAGTCGCTGGCGCACTTCCTAACGACCTCCACGTCGCCGCACCTGTACTGGGTGCCGGCCGAGCCGAGCCCCGCGACGGACGTGCTGTTCGAGAGCGCAAAGGGGACGATGCAGACGTGGCGGGCCAACACGCTCGCGCAACTCGAGGCGGAGAAGGAGGGGCTGCTTTCGCGTGCGGCGGCGAGGCAGGACGTCGCGGCCGCGCGGCAGCTCGAGGCGGCCGTTCGGCGCGAGGAGGCAGCTGCGCACAGGGCAACCGGTGGGGAGGGCAAGGCCGGAGAGGATGGCGAGGAGGGCGGTGAGGAGGGCGAGGTCGACGCGCAGGATGGCGGCAAGGAGGAAGACTGCGCAGAGGAGGAAGAGCACGAGGGGGGCGAGCTGGATGACGAGCACGCGGGCGGTGGTGGCGGCGGCGGTGGTGGCGTACTGGACGGCGAGTACGAGCATGAGGAGGAGGATGTCCTGCCCGAGGTGCCGGGCCAGGCAGGCGACTCGGTGGAGGAACTGCTTATGGCGTGATCGTGGCGCGATGCGCGCGTGCAGACACCGGGGGCTTTGCAGTAGGGTCGTTATGCAGATCAGGCCCGTGGAATGCGTATAGTGTAGCTGCTGTCACATGTTTGTTCTCGCATGACCCAGCTCAATTGGCGCTTATGCTGAAAATCCTTGACAAAGTGTCCTCTAGCTTTGGCATGCAAATCAACGCCGCCAAGACAGAAGTGATGATTTTGCCAGCAGATTTTGACGCGGATCTGCCCACGTTTGCGCTGACTGGTGGTGAAGTGAAGACCGTCTCTGCATTTAAGTATCTAGGGAGTTGGATAACCCAGAGTGGTGGTGTGGAAAAGGAGATCGGTGTGCGTGTCGGTCGCGCGCTGGGCGTGTTTGCGTCTTTTGATAAGATTTGGGCCAGCAAGAAGATGCAAGTGCAGTCTAAGATGCGGGTTTACAACACTTTCGTGCTGCCCCACTTTCTGTACGGCTGCGAAACATGGGCCCCTACTAAAACACAACTGACTCGATTGGAGGTTGCCCACTCTAACTGCCTTCGTCGCATTCTGGGTGTGCGCCTGGTCGACCGGCACAGATTAACTTATATTCGGCAGGCGTGCGACACTGAGCCAATTGAGAGCCTTGTGGCAAAGCGATCAATGCAGTGGCTAGGCCATGTGATGCGCATGCCGGCTTCTCGTCTTCCTCGTACGACTTTTGACTGCACAATGGATGTGGCTCGGCAGCAAGGCCGGCCTCCAGCCTCCTCCCGACACTATTTTCTTAAGCTACTGATTCAGCAGCTAGGCGAAACTAGTGGCACTCGTTCTGATTGGAAGACTTTTTCGGACACGGCGTTTGAGCGTGCTCAGGATAGGGTCGGGTGGAGAGCCGTGGTGTACGGTCCGGCTGCCCCTCAGGCGCCGGCCCCTCCACCACGGCGGTCAAGTAGATTGGCAAGCGCCACTTGACCCCCTATCCCCTAGAAGCAGTTAGGACCTATTTTGGAGGCGTCGCACAATAGCTCTCCTTTTTGCTCTGGGACTACACGTTGGCAGGCAGCCGGCTGGTGGCTACTGCCCCTCACAAGTAATTGTTAGGGCCAGAACTGGACTTGGGTCTAGGCGGTGGTACTAGGACTAGAGGTAGTCTTTGCTGGAAAGCCGATGTAACTGTAACTGCTGTCACACTTCAGTGTCAGTCCCGTGTCAGTGTGTCCCAACCAACCTACAGATCATCGCTCGGCTCTCTCGGTCTGTCTCTCGGCTGCGTGTGAGTGCTGGTGACTGGCCCGCTTCCTAACGCATGCGAGCACATCTCCGCACACTCGATTCGTATGCAGCCCTGCCTTGCCGCCCATTGATCGGGTTACGCGTAATGACGTGGAACGTTAAAGGGCAACACTATCACATAGACCAGAGCGCCGACGTCAGTAACTGGCTCTGGGCCACAACGGACATCATCGCATTCACTGAAACTGGGCATACCGGCGAGGCCCCCGGGGCTATTAGGGGGTTCAAGTGCCTAGCATGCAGCCGACGCCCATACACCGCTAAACACGGGGGGGTGGCGCTTCATGTGCGCTCCACGATCGCGAGCCACGTCAAGGTGGTGGAAGACACCCCAGCGCTGGGGATGCTTTGGTTCAGGATTAGGCTCAAGGGGGGGAGGGACGTGTACGCGTGCGCTGTCTACCTCCCCCCCCCCACCTCCACGTACCTGAAGCGGGAGGGCGGGAGCCTGTCGGCGGAAGCCCACATGCTGGCTCTCGCCCAAGGGATAGCCAAGTACAGGGAGCTGGGGGAGGTGCTAGTTTTGGGGGACCTCAACGCCCGCACCGGCCAAGCGGACGACAGGGGGGGGCACGACGCCGAGGGGGGTGACCCCGCCCTCGCGCTGACCGCTTGGGACATCACACGGGCTGGGCGGGTAGGACAGCGGACGTCTGCCGACCACGGGCCGCAGAACGCGCACGGGAGGGACATGATTAGACTGTGCCGAGACACCGGGATGGTGATTCTGAACGGGCGCTTGCCAGAGGATGAGGGGGGAGCACACACATTCCATGCAACAGGCAGGAATGCGCACAGCGTTGTTGACTACCACGTTGCATCGCCGGCACTCATGTTTAGCGAGACGGGGGCCCCGCGGGAGGGGGCCACGCTCAGGGTGCATACGATCCCCACCCTGCCAGGCTGGAAGGGGTCCTTTGACCACTGCCCAGTTGTGCTGACCATGGGCGAGGCGGCCGGTGAGGCGGTCGCCACGCCACACCCTACCATGCCATGCACCACGCCAACTAGATTTAGGTGGCCTGAGGGGGGGGAGCGTGCCTACGCACGGGAGCTGCAGGGGGTGGCGGCAGAGATCAAGGGGGCGCGGGAGGCCCCCACGGTAGATGAGGAGCAGGCGCTCCTAGAAGGGGCGGTTGAGCGGGCAGCGCGGGCGCTGCACGCGTCAGGGGCGGCTGGGGCGGTGCTGGTAAAACCAGGGGGGGGGGGCGCATCAGTGCGACCACACAACACATGGTATGCCCAGGAGTGCAAGGAGGCACGGCAGGCGTATCGAGAGGCCGAGAGGGCGCACGGGGCGCAGTCGACGCTGACCTCAGCAGCGTTCAGGGCGTATAGGCAGACCACGCGACGCGTGCGCCGGGCATGGGAGGCCCAGGAGTACGACGCTATGCTCAAACACATGCATGGCGCCCCCAGGAAATTCTGGCGCAAGGTTAAACCAGGGAGCCAGGGAGGGGGGCTGAGGGATGTAGAGGGGTGGACGACCTACTTTGAGGGCCTGGTTGGGGGCGAGCATGCCCATGGGGAGCTGCAGGAGGGAGGGAACCCGTTTTCGGATGCCTCCGAAGGAAATAAGCAGCGGGCACGAGTACTCAACGCTTGGATCACCGAGGACGAGGTGAGCACAGCCCTCCTGGGCATGGCGGCGGGCAAAGCGCCGGGCGTGGACGGCGTACCGGTGGAATTTTATCAAAGGGCATGGACTGGGGAGGGGGACACAGGGGGTGGGGGAGATGTGGAGGGGAGCGAGCCGCAACACGCGCTGCTTGAACCGATCACACATCTACTCAATCGGGTCTTCCGCGAGGGGTATCCCAAAGCATGGCACATGGGGGCAGTCACGCCGGTGCCGAAGAAAGGCAATCTGGACGAGCGGGACAACTATAGGGGCATCACGGTGGGTGGGGCGCTTGCTAAGCTCTATAGTCTGGTGCTACTCCGCAGACTAGACGACCTTGCTGAGAAGGGCGGCCATAGAGCCGCCGGGCAGGCAGGGTTCCGGAAGGGGCGGGGGACCCCTGACAATGCCTTCATCCTACAGCACATGATTGAGAGGCGCAGCCATGAGCGAAAACCGCTGTATACTGCCTTCATCGACTTTAGAAAGGCATACGACTGCGTGCATCGGCAGCTCATGTGGGAGTGCCTTAAGAGCCTGGGGGTGGGGGGGGCGTTTTTAGCAGCCCTGACATCACTGTACGATGGGGCTGGCATGTGCGTGCGCATAGACGGCACGGTGGGACCAGGCTTCACCACACGCCAGGGGGTCATGCAGGGCGACCCAATGTCGCCGCTTTTGTTTGGGCTGTTTATCGACTCACTAGAAGGGGAGCTTGACGCACAGATGCCAGAGGTCGGGGTCCCCCTAGGGACAGGAGCAAACAGGCGGCTCCTACGGTTACTCTTGTATGCAGATGACCTCGTGCTCATGGCAGAGACGCCGGAGGCGCTCCAGCGCTTGCTAGATGCACTTCACGTTTTTTGCAGGACGCACGCTCTCACTGTCAATGTCCGCAAATCTGAGGGGGTGGTGTTTAACGACCAGTACTGCCCGGTCACGAGCGCCAGGGGAAGGGTGACCCTGAAGTACGCTGGTATGGACCTGCCCATCAATCACGAGTTTAAATATCTGGGCATGCTTTTTGGGAGCCGTCGGGCAATAGGCGCGGGGCTGGAGCAGAGGCAGGGGGCGGGCCAGCGTGCACGCTTCGCCCTAGCGCGCAGATACGATGCCATGGGCCTCCACAACGTGGGAGTAAAGGCGCACCTGTTCAACGCACTGGTGCGACCTGTAATTAACTACGGGTGCGAGATCTGGGGCCCAGGGTTGATGGCGGGGGCGGGCATGGGGGTACAGGGGATCTTCTCGGGGGCAGCCGACAAGTGGGGGTTGGCTGGAGGGGACGGGGGCCCCTCCAAGGCGGCGCGCCGCAAGTGGCGCGCCATGGAAGCCCTGCACTTGCAATCTGTGCGCGAGGCCCTCCGTATTCGCAGGTGTGGGCAACAGCTATCGCTGCTGGCGACGGAGGTGGGCTGGCGACCGCTGTCGACCGACTGGCTGCGGCAGGCGGCGCGCTTCTGGGCGAAAGCGCTACGGCGGCCGGATGGCGATCTGCTGAAGGCGGCAATGCGGGAGAGCTGGGAGCTAGCGGCGGGTGGCGTGCGAGAGAGCTGGGTGGCACAGCTGAGCGAGTGCCTCAGCACAGTGGGGCACACGCTGGTGTGGGGCCAGGAGGCGGGGGGCATCGCCCGCCTGCTAGAGACAGCAGCGGCAGGTTGGCTGGCATCAGAGACCAGCACACCAGAGCTGCCAGAGGACGCCAACCAGCTCAGCGTCGTCCGCTCAGTGCCTGACTCATGGTCACACCGCTTCAAGATGCTTACTTACTTGCGGTGGATGGCAGACGACTGTGGCGGCGCACCAATGCTCTGGACGGGGCTGAACAGCGCCGCCCAGATCACGACACTCGCACGCTTTAGAATGGGGCTGCATGAACTGCAGATAGAGAAGGGGCGCCACACGGCGCAGGCAGAGCCACGCAGCCAGAGGCTCTGTCGCCTTTGTGGCATGCGGGAGGATGAGGCACACGTGATTTTTGAGTGTCCAGCGTATACGGAGACACGCGTACAGTTCCACACCCTTTTCCTGAGCGTCCCTGGGGACGATAAAGGCTTGGATGCGAAGATGCGGGCGTTTATGAACCCCAGCCCGGGGCTACTTTACCCTTGTTTTTGGCGTGACATGGCCAACTTTCTGGTCTCGTGCCTTGATATACGTAACACAAGCCTGGAGATGGTAGAGGATCGGGAGGAATAATTGACCTGAAGCGAACGATGTTTTGAATTAGGAGTCAATGAGGCAGCCACGATAGTGGCGGGGACCCAAGCGTGGGTTCCCGAGGAGCTGCGGTGGACTGTGCCGTTTGCAGTGCACCGCAGCTGGCGCACCTGAGAAATGCCCACGCTGGGTCTCACACGTGAAAGCTGCCTCAAAGATGACGACCTCAAAACGGAGTATGCAGAAGGAACATATTTATCCGCTATAACCGGGGGGCAAGCTTGCTTTCTAACCTATCACCAAATCCCACACTGTTGGTCACTACTGACCGCCTTTTCCAGCCCCTTTCTAGGTAGTTAGGCTTAGGGATGTGCCCCTCACCGAGTCCTTCTGTGCCTCCCCCCTTCAGCAGGGGGGGGGCCTGCGACACGTCCAATGTCGTGCTCGGTGCAACTACAAGGGGTCAGCTTCTGCTCAGAGCCGGGTTAAGGGTAACAGGTTGAGAATCCTGTGAATGCTGGTTGAAATCCCAGTTAGAAAACCCCTTAACACGTTAGAGGTTGCGGCCCGGCTGGATATCCTTTTCGGCCACGTCTTGGCCTTTCTCCCCACGGGGGGATGTCTCTTCTGGCAATTGGCGACGAACCTGCCTTGCGTTTTCCGTTTCCCAACATGCGCTCACCGACTTCAACAAGCGTTTGCTGCCGCTGCGGTAGGGGACCTAGGGGTGCGCCCACGCTCTTTACAGAGTTGGGGTTCCCTACCACCAACAGCCAGCCATCTCAGTAAGGTGCTCGGGCCATATGGCGCCGAGCACGGTCTTATACGCCTTTAGAGGTGTCCCTGACTGTAACATCCATCATCATCAGCAGCAGTCTCCCTAAACACCCACTCATCGCCATGATCCGGCCACCGTCCCGCCTTCGTATTTCCCGGTGTCCAGGCCCGGCGTGCTGCGCCACTCGCCACCAAACCACGGGTTGCCAAACGGGACTTCCGACATCTGCTCGTACCCAGGGGTTTCACACCTGCAGCGCGGCCGGTTGTGGAGCTGTTGGTTGGAGAGGGTTTGGTTTGGAAGTGGTTGGTTTTAGAGGGTTTATTTGTTGGAGAGGGTTTGGTGCCTGGCCTGGTAGGACGCAGTTAGTCTGAAGGAGACGGCCAAGTTCACAAAGGTTTTCGGGCGTCTTTTTTGATCGTGTCTCTTTGGCCAACCGCCTGCGGGCGGTTGGGTTTCCTAAATTTGAATGGTAGAGCGGTTGGTTCAAGAGGGTCTGGCGTGCGACATGTTGCAGCACGACGGCGCGATCTGGTAGTGGTGCATCGCCTGTTTTGTCGGCTCGCCGTGCAGCAACGTCCACTCGTAGCCGTGCGCCAGCATCTGCGCATGCGTGGCAAACATGGGGGGGATTAACAGCAGATTAACAGTAACAGTAACATCAGCTTCCCAGGAAAGGCTACCTTAGTCCTAGTACCACCAACAGCCAGCCAGGGGTGCAGATATGCGGCAGCTTCTGCACCAACTGCGCGTGCTTAACCTGCGGCTGCCTGCTGGGCACGCTCCGCACAAGCAGCTGTGTAGGGAAACGCAAACGTGAAGCTGGTCAAGTTGTCTTGGGCGGAGCGGGCATGTTGAGGGGCAGGCCCTGGGGGGGGGGGCGGCAGCCTCGCCACTGGCAAACCCACCATGCAGCAGATGCTGCTTGCGTTGTAGTCGCGTTGTAGAAGAACCCGGCGATGCAGCAGCAGCAGCAGCAGCAGCAGCAGGCGGGATTCATCGTCGGTCTCGGCCAACTGGTCTCGCTCAGAGGAGGGCGCGCGCCGCTCAACCAGCTGCGGTGTGTGTTTTGAGGGTTAGGGGGGTAGTTGGGGGCTAGGCCCTCGAAGGGCCTCTAAAACCCTAAAGCCTTTAAGTTAAGAGGGTCCTCTTGGGTCTTGGGAATGCTCCAAGGAGGAGGGGTCCAAACTGGCCAAGTGTGCAACACTGACACTGCTGCTGTTGTCGCTGCTGCCGCAGAGCCGCCGCTGCAGAGCCTTGGCGGCATTGGTGGCGTCAGCGTCGGCGGCCACTCTCTCGCGTCCAACTCACAGATGATGCACAAGAGAACAAGGAAGAGGAGCAGTCTCTGATTCGTGCGCTGCAGCAGCAGCAGCAGCAGCAGCAAGAGCAGAACCAGCAGCAACAGCAAAACCAGAAGCATCAGACCAGCCGTGCCCTCACCGAGGTAGATCGAGCCTGCCAACTGGGCGGGCAGATTGAAAACGCTCACCGGCAAGACCATCGCGCTCGATACCGAACTGTCGTTTTTTTTTAACACGATCCTGCTCGTGATGATCCTGCTCGTGAGGAAGATTGAGGACATCGATGTCATCGGGCTCAACCAGGCGATGCTGATATTTGCCGACTACAGCACCTCGATCTGAGGCCGCTTAAGTGCGAGCAGGAGAGCGCAGCAAGGCTGCCACCGCTACAGTTGCTGGTGCAAACGGTGCTTGCTTCCTCGACTCACTGCTTACGACGAGGGAGAGTGCACCTTCGCTGCTTACCGTGCTGGAACGCACAACATGACGACGGCACGATACGCGGTCATTCGTCTCCCTGTTGCAACCCCGGGGAGCTACGCCTGATAAGCCTGGATGGTGGTGTCGTACGTCGCCGTGGTCAATGTTTATGCACTCTTCCCACTCACCAGAGGGCACACCGCGAACAGGCCGAGATACACGAGCATGTAATAGCACCATCCTTTTCCCCGATCCGGCTTTTACGCACAGTTGCCTCAAGAAGCTATAATATAAGGCGAGGTGTGCATGGGAAGCAGCACGCTTGTAAAGCACGATCTGATGCTCCGATCGATTTTTGTGTAAACAAAGTGTGAACCTCGAGGTTTGTCGCCTTGTTTCGTTTCCCTCGTACGCAACGTATTCGGCTGTAGAGAAGTATCATTATTATAGGTGGAGGACACGCTGCGTGCTTGAGGAGGGCCTCTGGTCATCAGATGAGCACACCACAATGTGAGTGCATGCATGCAGCAGCAGCAGCACTGACTGGTGGTGATGGCCCGGAGAGGGGGGGGGGGGGCTCCAGGGGAGGGGGCAAGTGCTCAAGGGGGGGGGGGGGTTCATACATCAACATGCAACGCTGCATGCATGCAGTGCACTGCGTGTGTGCTCCTGTGCGCGTGCGAGGACCCTCCCCCAGCAACCGCGGGCATGCACATCGCAAACAGATGGCACACACACACACACACACACACACACACACACACGCGCACACACACACACACACATGCACACGCACACGCATGCACACACACACACGCACACGTGCGCGCACACACACACACACACACACACACACACACGCACGCACGCAGCAGCGATGGACGACGTGTCCGTCGGAGGCCGGCCAACTTGTCTGCCCGACCTTCCCCTTTCGGTGCTCTCCCTCATCCTGTGCAACCACCTGGACGTCAGTGACCTGATAGCCACGGTCCTGGTTTGCCGAGACTGGGCTCAAGCCGGTGTGTGGTGATCGGGGCTTCGGCTCCTTGCGCGGGCGGGTGCACGGGCAGGCGCATGGGCCTGCATGGGCCCATGACTGGGCCACGACTGCCCTAGGGCCTGAATGGGTCCATGACTGGGCGACGGCGGGTGCGTGGCGATCAGGGCTTCCCCAAGCGCAGGCGGGCGGGTCCCACGCGTGTGTCTGCACGGGCGCTCCTACCACATCGGTTCTCCGAGCGCGTGCGCGCGAGCGCGCGTGCGCGCGTAGACTTCTATGTTAACGGCCCCGTAGTTCCTGAACAACATTAATATGGAAGGTCTCACGACTTTCCCTGGCGCTGCTACGCACGCTGCACACACGCGCAGCCCTGAACGAGTACGTGTGGCGCGACGTCGCTCTGGCGCGATACCCGGCAAGCAGCGTGCAGGCGGACAAGCACTACGGTGGCAGCTACAGGGTGCGGGGATACTCGTGGGCGCTCCTGGGCGCACTGAACGTCACACATGCACACAAACTCTGCATCTTCCGCTCACACGCACGTGCGCATGTCACTGGAAAGGCCCGCTGAAGACCCAAGCTGAACCCCCCCCCCTGACCCCCCCCTCCCCTCTAGATGTTAGTCCTGGACGATAACCGTCGCGGCGCTACGCCCACCCTCCCTCTGTTGGCCGAGTGCAACTGGCGCGCCAACTACCTGTGGAGCTTCTACCGCTGCAAGGTCAGCAGTGTGGAGTGGCAGTGGACGGAGGGCGGACGCCAGCTATGGTGAGTGGTGGGGTCTATTTTACGTTACAGTCTGTCGGACGCCTTTGACGGCGTATGAGCATGTGCTTGCGCACTAAATCCCATGCAGATAGCACTTCCTCTTTTCCACTGAGTGGGCACACATCCACTGGTACATCTGGTCGCGCGCATACATCTCAGTCCGGTCAGCCAGTCTGGCCACCCTCTCCTGTGTACTCCTTTATTCACGTGGTGCATGCCCGCCCAGTCATCATGTGTGTGTGCTTGTGTGCGTACTACAGATGCCCTGCTCACTCGGTTGCTCCCCCCCCGAGCGCACGCACCGGAAACGAGCTGTCCCGCCACATGCCCATCCCCAGCCGCCCACCGTCTGCCCACGCACCACGCGCAGCCTGTTCTTCGACGCCCGCGGGGAAGTCGACCTGCGCCACCCCGCTGAGTCCTCGCTCGCGGTCGTCAAGCTCGCACCACCCGCTGGTTCCTCCTCCGCCGCTGCTGCTGCTCCGCTCCAAGGCAGCGAGGTTTGTGTGCTGCGCCTGTGCTGCACCAGCACCACTTCTGAGCATTCAGCGACGTGTGTAGGCGTGCCGCCATGCATGCCGTGTGCAGCTGTGCATGCGAGCGTCCGTCCGGCAGCGGCACCAGCAGCGCCTGACCTGCATGCATGCCTCTGTTCGGCATGCACATCGCACAGCACTGGCCACTGGCATACACACATACACAAATACACAAACATATGATGTATCGCTCTCCTGCCTCCTCTCTCCACAGATCCCGTCGCCAGGTGGCTCGCCCAGCTTCGAGGCGGTGCATGAGGCAAGGCGCCCGGCAAGGTAATGGATGTTTCAGTGTGTGACGTCACTTGTGGTGTATCTGTAAGACCTGTGCCGGCGCCACGGTAGGCCCGACACCTGATTGGAAGTGGCTGGCTACCTGATAGGTGTCTGCTGCACTGTGCGAGTGATAACCCCACAGCGTGCGCGACACGCGCGCACACACTGGACCTAGACTGGGCACTGGGACCCCAGATCCACCATATGCCACCCAGGTAGCGACAGCAACCATGGTACGAGTGGGGCTTAAAGGCATCAGCATGAGTGAGGCTGTTTGCCGCTGCCGTGGCCCCCCTCCCACCCACTCATCCACCCCCGCCTCATACACACGCACGCACCCACGCAAGCACACGCGAGCACACACGCAAGCACAAATGCAAGAACACGCCAGGATGCACACGCACGCACACACACACACACACACACACACACACATGCTGGCACGCATACTGCCCCCTGTACGCACCCACCCACCCACTCACCCACCCACCTGCCTCACATGCACATGCGCGCACCCACGCAAGCACACGCAAGCGCACACGCGAGCACAGAGAGATGTACAATTACAGTGATCTCTGAACGGCAGACCTAGATCGGCTGTTTTTGGTAATCAATCGAGGGGATTCCGTTTTAAGGCGGCAGACCAATCGTGCGCCAGCAAGAGGGTGAATAACCTCACGCACACACACACACACACACACATACATACACCCACCAGGAGTTTCCTTGGGGTCAGTCATCCTTTCGGTTTTCCAGAAGAGGATTTCTCAGTTCCGTTGGGATTTCGGGCTGCAGCCCGAAGAATCGCTTTGGAAAGTGCTGAAATCGACGATTTCACATTTCCCCCCCAAAACAATCGCATCCACCAACCTCCCCCAAACCAGCGGGGGCGCGGCCTTCGGGCACGCATTATTTCGTTTCCCGATCGGGAAAGAATCCCCTGACATACACACACACACACACACACGCTGACGTGCAGGTACAAGCTGTTTGCGCGCCGCCCCGGCCACTACAAGGGCTGTCTTACTTTTTCCGTCGCATCTAGCGCTTACCTGGCGGCTGCCCTGGGCGTGGCGAGCGACCCTCCACGTGCGCTCGTGTTCTGCTACGCGTGCAACCTCCAGGTATTTGGGAGGGGAGGGGAGGGGAGGGGAGGGGAGGGGAGGAGCCGCTTCACAGGTGAAACCTTGGTTTGCCCCCGCCGCCATCTGAGGGTCAAGCCAGCGGCCGGGGGCTGCGCCCCCGGACCCCCGCTTACCGAACTGAGTTGAGATGACATGTGAGGCAAGAAATGTGAGGCAAGAACCAGCATAGTTACACGTACCTCCACCTGCTCTTCTAGCTAGTTACCTAGCTACTGCCCCCGCTGCAGCACAGCCTTGCGCCTCTTGGCCGCGTCAGTCCGGCGCAGCTTCTTGTCGTTCCAGAACTCGAGTGCCTTTGTGAAGTCGAAGTTGTCGACAAAGTACTTGGGGGCCTTGAACAGCCGCGCCGCAGCAGTCAGGTACTCAGCCAGCAGCCGGTTGCGCTGGACGTTCTTCAGGAACTTCATGGTAGCGAACATCCTCTCCTCCTCCACCGACCCGGGCACCAGAGTGAAGGCCAGCTTGGCGAGCAGCAGCCACTCGCGCATGCCGCTTCCCACGGGGCTGCGCGCTATGCGGACTATGACTAAGCATTAGCAGGCAGCCGGCTGGTGGGTACGCCCCATGGTACGCCCCTCACAAGTGATTGCTGGGGTCATAACTGGACTTGGGTCCAGGCGGTGGTACCAAGAGTCCTAGCTAGTCTAGGACTAGAAGGATGACTTTGCTGGAAAGCCGAGGTTACTGTTACGGCCGTTAGAGCCTGCCGTTATTAAAAGCTGGCCGTTAGCCCCAGAAAAAAAAAAACTGATTCCAAAGACACTGAAACCAGCGCAGCGGAGTTTTTTTTGTTCTTTCGATATACTTACGCAATACGCTTACTTGGGTTACTAGCCACACTGTTGCTAGTGACAGCCCCGGCAAGGTCTTGAGCTAGCCGCGGGGCGACGTGGCAATTCAGCCAAGCCAAGCCCCCCCCAGGCGAGCTCTTATTATATGGTCTCACACACGCACACACAGATGCATGTACATGCACGCGCACCCACATAAGCGCGTGCGCACACGCGTGCACACACCCAACACACACACACACACACATAGCAGGGTGTGACACACATGGTTGTGTATCACATAGCAGGGTGTGACACACACACACACACACACGCACACACACCACACACACACACCTTAAACACACACACATGCACACACACACACACACGCGTGCGCCACAGATGGGTGTGCGCCGGGTGCGCGCAGATGCGCATGCATGCATGCACATGGGCACAGGGGCACCATGTCCATGCCATGCCATGCGCGCATCCTTAGCACTGTTCAGACCCCTCTCCCTCGCGTAGCACACCTTCAGTCCGCGCCCTCCCCTCTAACGCGACCGCGGACACACGGTGCGCAAGCGACGCGGTGACCGACCGATCCCCGCTAGCCCCATTTGGGTCGCCAGGCAGCAATGCACTTGCTCTGAGGTGCAATCCTAGGCGGCCCCTGGCGCTCCACGCGCCCTCTCAAAAAACGTATCTGCCCCCGCAGTTTCCCCCCGATTTTCCCGGTTAGCCCCCGCATCGGGGGCTGCGGGGGCGCTAAGGACATCACTGCCCCACACCTGACACCTGCCCCATGCCTCCAGTCGAGCGGGGCGCTCTCGTACGGGGGCACGCTCCCGGACTACACGAGCACGGTGCTACTGGCGGGACCTGGTGTTTGGAGGGGGGCATCCCCAGGTGGCAGCGGCAGCGGCAGCGGCAGCGGCAGTGGGCAGTCTGTCGGTGCACCTGAGACGACAGCGGATGATGGCGCCATTTTCATCGCGGAGGCGCCACCACGCCCGCTGCACCACTCGCGCTCCTGGCGCGCGGCCGGCGGGTGCTATGTGGAGATCGGTGGCGGCGAGCGTGCGATGGCGGGCGCGGGGGCGGCGGAGGAGCGCGCAGCGTTCTTGGCGCCGCGCGTGGAGAAGGTGCCTGCTGCCCAGGCGGTTGCGGCTGCAGGCGCGGCTGCTGCACAGCAGGCGGCGCAGCTGGCGGGGGAGGCGGCGCATGCGGCTCAGCAGGCGGGGGACGCACATGTGTGGCATGCGGCACAGGCGGCAGCGCAGGCGGCGCAGCAACTAGGCAATGCGCTGGCAAACACGACCCTCTCGGAGGCTGTGCCCAACGGCGGTGTTGTCGATGGCCTGCTCGCGTCGGTGCTCGAGCGCGGGTGGACGCACCAACAGGCTGGGCAGCTCGCCGAGTGGTGAGTTTGGATGGTTCGCTGGGTGGCGCACGTGCACACACATGCGTGCAAGCGCGCGCGCACACACACACACACACTTATACACACTCCAGATCGCTACCGAGACTCTCACACACACGCAACAGACAAGCACACACACACACACACACACTCGCACACGCACGCACGCACACACACATGCATACAAGCACACACACACACGCACGCGCAGGTGGGTCGGCTGGGTGCCCCCCAACGCGGCGAGCCCGCCGCAGTTTCAGGATGTCGCTGCGAACATCGTGTACGATGCTCCGGGTGGCGAGGGTTACGGGGAGTGGCTGATGGGGTTTGAGGACGGGGACGACGTGGAGGGTTACGCAGAGGGCGTGGACGATGTAGGCCCGGAGGAAGACGGAGGGGGTGGGGACGGGGAGGGTGAGCAAGCGGTGGAAGTCGACGCCACACTGCCCCTGCCCAGCTTCATGATGGGAGGCGGGCAGCAGTAGTAAGAGAAGATAGGGGGTGATGGCTCGAGTTGGTGTAACTGGTGGTCGGAGCGATGAGCTAGCTGGTCGTTACAGTCAGGGACCTAGGCTGGCATCCATCATTAGCAAGATCTAGCTAGCCTAGCCACCCGAGTAGGGTTAGAGGGGGGATGGAGCATGGGATGGAGGCCCAGCTGCTGCCATGCAACTGTGCACCAAGCACGACGTGGTGCTCCACAGCCAGTGCACCATCGTGTGTGGCTCAATCACAACACAGGTCACTATCAGGGGGAGATTACTTGATCGCAACACCTGGAATTGCAACAACCAGGGGTTGAGTGTGGGCCTGGAGATGCAACACCCAGGGTGGAGGTGTGGGCCTTCCTTAGAAGACGATACAATACCACCACCTGAGGCATAGAATACCACCACCAACACACAGCGAACCTCTCGCGACCTACCCGCAACCAGCCCGCCCGCCTGCCCCTGCAGCGCCATGGTCTACAAGGTGCACCGCGTGCAGCTCGCAGTACAGCTACAGGCGCCCTTGCTGCGCTTAGATGCCCCCGCTGCGTGACCAATGGGGTTCTCGACGTCAAACATTCCCCCACAGACAGGCCTGACAGTGGGGGGAACAACGGAGTTACATGCCTGGTTGTGCGTTGCATGCATGCACCCCACGCACCACCCCCTCATGCCCACGAGCCCACCACGCCAACGCAACTCCCTCTCTCACCCTCCTACTAGGCCATGCACTTGTGAATCAAGGCAACACTGATCCAGCTCTCCATGCGCAACAACCCACAACACTCATGCGGTACATGCGGGTCCTAAACAGGAGGCCAACCAGACGGCAAAATACCATGGCGCCCCGCTGGCTTCTGGATGGACCACCACCAACCAGCACTTCCACGACGCACCCAACGTGAAGGAGCGCCCCAACGGTGGGCCCCACAAGTCGTCAACACACGGGAAGCTGTTCCAGGTGAGGCCGACGCACAGAAGGCCTGCGGGCAAGCAAGGGGAGGGCGACACCCACCCGCAGCAATATCACGGGCTGGAGAAAAGCTGCCGCCTAGCTAGTACTGGCTCCTTGTTCCACTCCTGCCGTGCCACCGTGGCCCTCCCTGCTTGGGCCTGCTTGGTTGTCCCACCGCTATCTGACTGCCAGCAGTGGACGCTTCACACTAAAACCCAACCCCTTTCTCTCTCTCTTGACCTCTCTCTCTTGACATCTCCCTCCCTTGACCTCTCTCTCTCCCTCTCTATCTCTCTCGACGTCTCTCTCTCTTGAACTCTCTCTCTCCCTCTCTATCTCTCGTGACCTCTCTCTCTGAACCTCTTCCCAGGGCTCACCCTTCTTCTCGTCCACCGCACTTTCCTCCAAGAGTGCAACGTGTAACCGGGCGGGGACAATCAAGTCGACGGCCGACCTCGACCGCGCACCTGCCCCGCGCCAACAGGTGAGGCCTGGGGCGGCACCACATGTGCAGCAGACTGGGAATACAACGGCTCTGGCAGCTGCAACATGCCCCCCGACCAGAGGTCCCATCCCGCCACCCAACCGACACATGTGCCCCCCTGGTTCACCGGCCCCAACCCCCAACCACCCCAACCCCGACCGCCCCATCCCCGCCCCCAACTCCTTCAACAGACCCAAAATCACCCCACCCCCCAAAAAAGTTTCCAGGTTCCCACGTGGGGTGCGCCCCCGCTGCCCAACCCAAGACCCAACCCCAACCCAAGACCCTACCCCAACCCAAGACCCAACCCAAGAGAGAGACCCAACCCCAACCGCCAGAGATCCCACTCCCAACACGTGTGCCCCTGGTTCGCCGGCCCGAACCCTGACCCCCAACCCCTACCTCCCAACCGCCCGGCTCCTTCAAAACACCCCTCTCGAACCGAAAACAAATTCTCAAATTTCCCATGCGGTGCACCTCGGCACCACGCACCCCGCGTGCCTGGCGGGACGAGCTGATCAGCCCCACCCCACAGGGTGGCTGGGCGCCCACACATCAGGTGGCCGCACACGCTGAGCCCGCGCCGCCTGCCCATCCTCTAATCGACAGGTGTCTGCACGCACCACCCCGTCAGTAGCCTACCACGGCAACGGCACGTTTGTCGTCGAACTGCCGCACTCGACGATCACCTACCCCAAGCTGCGAACGGTCGGCTACGATCAGATGGTCTGGCGCACCGAGTACGGGGCACAGTTCAAGCCCAAGATGGCGAACGGGGGGTACCACGTGCTGTCGCGGGGGACGACGGCGCCGTCATACCGCACCACGCAGTTCTGAGACGCAGCAGGGCGGCAGGTCTTTTCGCTCCATTGAGTGCACACTGGGCCCGTGTGTGCCACCGTGCATGGCCCGTGAGTATCACCCGTAGACCACCGTGCTGTGTTGGGAGCGCATCAATTGCGCGCGCGCAGGGTAACACTAGCGTTTATAAAGCAGAAGCAGAGAGACATGATTGAAGTGACCGGAGGTCGTGGTAGGTGTGATTAGGGCATATGGCCGAGAGAGGTGCGTAGGGAGGTGTGTAGGCCTAGGTCAGGTCAGATAGTTGGGTGATATGGTAGTCGGTAGTGAGTAGTTTGCGAGCGCTTACTCCTGGTTTAATCTTCCTGTGACGAAAGTGCATGCGCGGTGATTGCTGTTGCCACGTCGTCAGATATCCACGCGCGATTCAGGGCAAACGTGAAGTGGCGCTGCACCCGTCCATCATCGCCCGAGTGTGCCATGAGGACCCCCACCCTCGCAAGCCCTCTCTCGCGAGCGTCCACCTCATGATCAGTGCTTGTTGCATTGATTCTTACAACCTTCACATCTGCGGTTGTGGTGATCCAGAGACAAAAGAACGTCTCTGCATCTCCCTCCACACTCGACGGCAACGGGCTTTCTGGAATCCCCTAGGAGAACAGGCGGAGAGTCGCCCTGTGGGCGTCTAGTTGTTACCCCTCGTTAACCAGCTAGTTGAAGAGTATTGCCCTTGATGACCGGCCGACTGCCCTCGCCTGGCTGGCCTGACGCGACCTGTCAGTGTTTGCGTGCCGCTCCCACACAAGACACGCGCATAGGCACCTCGTCCTTTTCTGTTCATTTCTTCGCTGCAGCTGCCTTGGCCTTCTTCCTGGCCTCTGCCGCCAGGCGCTTTGCCTCCGCCTCTGCCGCGATCCGCTCCTCTTCTAACTTTGCGAGGCGCTCCTCCTCCAGGCGCCGTGCCTCCTCCTGCGCACCGCAGGGTTGTTTGGGGGGGAGGGGATGAGTTGGGAACTCCGGCTCTGCGGCTCTCCAAACGTTATGCCTTTATCGTTGAGGCGCCAAGCATCCTCCTGCGGGAAGTGCACACAAGCATTTTTTGCAGCGTGAAGCGTCTCCATATAAACGGGGCGCTAGGCCCGAACAAAGGTTCTGCTACACGGCCTCCTCCTCCCGGCACCCCCCCCCCGACCCCACCCACCCCCCCACCCCACTCACCGCCTCTGCCTGCATCCGTGCCATCTCCGCCGCCTCCACTCGGTCCTCCTCCGTGTCCTCCTCCTCCCTGCGCCGCCGCGCCGCCGCCGCACGCTCCTCTGCCTCGCCTGCCTTGCTTGCCGCTGCGTGGGAGGACTCCTCGCGGGCAGACGCCTCTGCGGCGCGCACCTCCCTACTCGTGCAAATGGGGGGAGGGGACAGGGGGGGGGGGGGGCAAGAGTGCGAGAGTGCGAATGAGAGTGCGAGTGCGAGTGCGAGTGGGAATGAGAGTGAGAGAGAGTGAGAGTGTGAGTGAGAGTGAGAGTGAGAGTGAGAGTGAGAGTAAGAGTGGGAGTGGGAGTGGGAATGAAAGTGAGAGTGAGAGTGAGAGTGAGAGTAAGAGTGAGAGTGAGAGTGAGAGTGAGAGGGACGGGGTGCCTCTGTGTCACGCCCGGCAGCCGGGCGCGAAGGCGGCGACGGCAGGTGCTGCGAAGGCAGGTGCTGTGTTTGATGGTGAGCGCCACGACGCGTGCACACACCCTCACGCCACGCACCTGATCTGCTCCGCCAGGCGCGCCCGCTCCGCCTCACCGCCCTCATGCACGCGCCGGATCCACGACTTGGACTGCACGCCGTTCGCGACCTGCGCGTGGGATGGGGGGTGATGGTGAGGGGACGGGATGGGAGGGGTGGGTGGGTGGGTGCTAGGTGTCAGCGTCAAGCCCCGCTCACACGCACGCACGCACACACACACACACACACACACACACACACACACTTGCACACACACGCAGGCGCAGGCACAGGCAACGGGTGCGCGGCAGGCACACCTGCAGCGGCGTGTTGTTGTCGTACGCGTTGCACAACACACACACACACACTTGCACACACACGCAGGCGTAGGCGCAGGCACAGGCACATGCAAAGGGTGCGTGGCAGGCACACCTGCAGCGGCGTGTTGTCGCCGTACGCGTTGCATAACACACACACGCACACACACACACACACACACATACACACGCACACGCACATGCACACACGCAGGCACGCACGCAGGCACACACGCAGGCACAGGCACAGGCACCGGGTGCGCGGCAGGCGCACCTGCAGCGGCGTGTTGCCATACGCGTTGCGATAAATTGTCTGCGCACCCTTGGAGAGCAGGAGTCCGGTGATGTCCTTCCTGTAAGACAGGAGACAGACAGGGGTGCTGCCACGTTAGTGATGACAAGCCAGTCTCGACAGTTTCAACGCATATTAAGAGGCTACATGCAAACGGAACCAATGCGAACATGCATACGGGTGCGCACACGACAGCTGATTGCCGATTGGCACAAATGCGGCACCGCTACGGCCTCACACCTGTTGGCGGACGCAGCGAGGTGCAGCGGACGGTTTCCGAGCTCTCCGACTGCCTCTAGATTTGCGCCAGCATCGATGAGCATCTCGGCCACAACGTACATGCCCTGCGTGTGTGTGCGTGTGCGTGCGCGTGTGCGTGTGCGTGTGCGTGTGAGTGCATGCACACGTGTGTGTTGTGTGTGTTGTTTCTGTGTGTGTGTGTGTGTGTGTGCCTTGCCGCGATTAAAGAAAGAGTAGAGGGCTGGCTGGGATGCTTGTGCAAGCTGTCGCAGCACTGCGGGGGCCGAGCTGCTGATCAAAGGCCGTCCCCCGCCCCCCCGTTCTCGACACTCACACACACACACAAACACACACACACGGCACGTACACACACGCACACAAACGCACACACACACCTTGTACGCAGCCATGTGCAGCGCGGTGTCGGCATTGCGCGCTGTCTGCGTCGGGTCGGCGTTTGCATTCAGCAACGCAGCGATGAGCTCGCGGCGGCTGTCGCCGAGGCTGACGGCGTACAGCCTGCGCACATGCACGGGTGGGCGGGCGGAAGAGGTTATGAGTTGCGGAGGCCTCCAGCGTGCAGCCTGCGTGTGTGGCGGCCCACGCGTGTGGAGGGGATACCTACAGTGGTGTCGAGCAGCCCGCGATGGCACCCTTGATGGACGTCTCCTCCGTGTCCTCCCCGTTATCCAGGCCGTCCTGTGGATGGATACAATGGTGCCACGCGTGCGTGTGATTGAGGGGGCACAACAGACTCTGAGTGGTGTTGCTCCATGCCATGCGCGCCATGCCATGCCATGCGCGCCATGCCCATGCACCCCTCTCACCTGCAGTGCCTGCAGGTCGTTCTTGTCTATGCACTCGAACAGGTCGATGTGCTCGCACTCGTCTGCACTCGCCACAGCGTGCGTGCGCGTGTGTGTGAGCATTGGGGTTGTTGTGAGTCTGTGTTGTGAGAGCTAGTTGCAGCTCCCTCACCGTCGCCATCATCACCCAGCTCGCTCGCCTCTCCCTCGAATGCGCTCTTGTGCATGACATCATGCTCCTCGCCTCCTGCAGCATGCACGGAACCATCGTCCACCACTGACATGTCTGAGCGGCTCCTCTGCCTGTGTGCCCACACACACATGCGCTATGCACAGAATGACTAGTGAGGGCTTCCCAGGATACGAGAGGCATGGGTTACGAGAAGTCAGGTGTGGGAGTGCGGAAACCAAACATATTGCTCGCATTTTGCAAGTGCTTGTCCCCACTACCCTAGCAGCTATGAGTGCCAAGCCCCGCGTCGCTCTCCCCGTGAGGGAGGCCTCCTCAGACCGCCCCCCCACCCTGATGTGCCCCTCCATGCTCTCGTCCGACTTTGGGCGCCTCGCTGAGGAGTCGGCACGCATGGTGGATCTGGGCGCCGACTGGCTCCACCTGGACGTCATGGTGAGGGGGTGCGGATGCGACACGGTGGAGCAGGGGGCGACACGCCAAGGCGGCGACAGCTGGCGGCTCCATGCACACACACACACACACACACACTGCGCGTGCACACCCTGCAGGACGGCCACTTTGTGCCCAACCTGACGATGGGTGCGCCGATCATCAAGTGCCTGCGCAAGCACTCTGCTGCGTTCTTCGACTGCCACCTCATGTTGTCACACCCAAAGCAGTGGGTCAAGGTGGGTGGGTAGGGCTGCCAGACAGCCACACACGCGCAGCATGGGATGTGGCTGCGCACACAGCACAAGTGGACACACACGCACACACTCACACCCACACACGTACACACGTGCGCGCCCCACCTCCGCCCTCTATCACCACACCTACGCAGGACTATGCCGCCGCGGGCGCTGACATGTACACGTTCCACATTGAGGCTGCTGCGGAGGGCGGCGTGCCTGCGCTGTCCGCTAACGCAGCGCACCCGGAGGTTGTGGAGCTGTGTGGGGACATCCGCGCGGCAGGCATGCACGTCGGTGAGTGAGGCAGTGGGGCCGATTGCACAGTCCGTCTTTGATGGCGCATACGTGTGTGTGTGGGGGGGGGGGGCATTCGTGTGTGTGTTTGTGATGGGGGTGGGGGGCAGCTGCCTGCTGCCTCTCTCGCGAGGGCAGTGCGTGCGCATACAGTGTGTGCACGTGGTCGGCTGTCAGGCCGGCATTTCCACACTCGCTGTTTCGGCCTCCCACCCCTCCCCGCCTCCCTTTGCAACCACTGCGCCACACATGCGCCAGTCCCCCCCCCATGTCCTCGCACTCGCGCCGCCCTCACGCGTGTGTCATCACGCGTGTATGCATGGTATGCGCGCGTTTGCAGGGCTGACGCTCAAGCCTGAGACCGACGTGTCGCTGCTGCTGCCGTACGTTGATGCTGGGCTAGTGGACATGGTGCTGGTGATGACGGTGAGGGGGTGCGTAGGTGGGTGCGAAGTTGGGTGGCTGGCTGGCTGGCTGGCTGGTGACGACGGTGAGTGGGTGCGTAGGTGGCTGCGAAGTTGGTTGGTTGGTTGGATGGGTGGGTGGGTAGTTGGGTGCGTAGTTGGGTGGGTGGGTAGTTGGGTGTGTAGTCGGGTGGTTGGGTGGGCGGGTGGCCTGTGTGCCATGATGATGGTGATGATGGCAGGTGGGGTGGGTGTGCACCAATCCCACGATGCATCAACCCCATCTTCTCTGCCCCTCTCTCCACGCACGCACCCCCACAGTCGCGTACCCTCCACCAGCACACTCACACACACAAACGCGTGTGTCCGCCTGCAGGTGCGCCCCGGGTTTGGTGGGCAAAAGTACATGCCGGAGGCGGCGGACAAGTGCCGCGTGCTGCGTGACAAGTACCCGGGCCTGCTCATCCAGGTGGGCGCTGTAGTAGCTGGGACTAGAAGCTGGGACTGACCGCCTGGTGGGGGGGGGGCTGTGTGTGGTGCGGGCGCATCTGCTACTGCATCGCAGCAGCCTGCATGGGATCGCTGTGCCTAGGCCAGGCCTAGGCCGCAGACCATCCAGTTTGTGCGGGGCGACCTTGTCGATGGGAATGGCTTCAAGCTGGCTCACACACACCAACCGCACACGCGCAGGTCGACGGCGGCGTTGACTGCGCCACTGTGGAGGACGCGGCTGCCAAGGGCGCCAACGTGATTGTCGCCGGGACCGCGATCCTGTGTGCAGCTGACCCTGGCGAGGCGATGGCCGTGATGCGGGCGGCGGTCGACAAGTGCGCGCGCGGGTGCTGACCTGGCAGCGTGGGGGGGAGCGGATAGGGCCTTGGCGTCAGCAGGGCAGGGCGCAGGCAGGCAGGGGATGCGTGCGCCCGCTCCAAATCGTTTCAACACCGGACAGGTCGAGCAAAACATGACATTGCACACGGCTGAGTAGGAGTAGGAAGTAAGTTGCTGTACAAGGTAGTGAGGTAAAGTTCACCAAGGTAGTGGGTAAAGTTGCTCGCTCTGATGGCGACTTCTGATGGCCCTGTTGTACACGCACGTGGTGGCCCACTACTCTGCGAGCGGCAGGATGAAGAAGTGGACGGTCGCAGAGCGCGCCAGGTCAAACACACGCTGTGTCTCCGCGCCCCACCCGCCCTGGCTGCCGCCGCCAAACCTGGCGTCGTGTGCGCTGCTGGGTGGTGCGAGGCTGATGACGTGCGTGACCTTGAGCATGCCGTTGCGGTCGACGGTGACCTGAGCAGCGGGGCAGGGGAAAGGGGACAGAAGTGGGTCGACACCCTCGGCTGTGGCGCAAGCGTGCAGACACATACACACACTCACACACTCTCGAACGCAAAAACACTCCACACACGCACACACGCAAACCCTAAACCCACTTGTTTGCACCTTTGTGCTGATCGCGCCCGCCTCCTTTGGGTTGGGCAGGTTGCAGAACGCAGCGCGCAGTGCTTTGTACCTGTGACGACGGTGTGTGTGTGCGTGTGTGTGTGTGTGTGTGTGTGTGTGTGAGAGAGGGTTACAGGGGCAGACCGTCAGCTGGGGCTGCTGGGCCGTGTCCTCCACACCGCGGGAAGTGTGGCTGCGAGATGTGGTGTTGGCGCAGGAAGCGCGTTTTACCTGTACGAGTGGCACAGCTCCGGAGGCTCGCAGTGGAAGCCACTGAGCTCAGACACCGGCATGTCCGCCTGCGCACACACGCGAGCACGTGCATGTGCGGGTGCGGGTAGGTGCGGGTGCACGCACGACAGTGTGTGTTGTTACATACGTCGGCAGTGCCTGGGTTCTAGTGGTCGCTGGCATGCACCCGGCCTCGCACCTCCAGTCGCCCCGTGCCGCTCGCACTGATCAACAGCCGCGGCGGATTCCGGTCCATCTGCGGGTGGCCACGTGCCAAACGCAGCGGTGCAGTAATCGTCAATGGTACCAGGGGCGCGCGTGCTTCCGAGTTGGGTGGGGCGGGGTGTGCGCGTGCATGTCTGTGTGTGTGTGTGTGAGGGTGGATGGCGGATGCTATAACAACAGGCCAAAAGGGGTCCTCCTAGGTGTATGTTGAGGACAAACACAGAGCCAAGTAAGGCGGTATTGCAGTTCAGATGCACACACACCACATGCACGTGCACGCACCTGCAGCGTCACGTTGCCACCCGGCCACTCCAGGTCCTCGATCACCTCCTTCATGACAGCACCCTTCGGTGGTGTGTGTGTGTATGTTGTGTGAGCGCGTTGGTGCGCGCGCGTCGCGCTGTTTTGCGCGCACCGCTCGCGAGCACGTGCGTGTGCGCGTGTTGGCAGCCTCTGGAAGCGGGTGCAGTGAGCTGCCCCTGCCCACCAACGACCTGGCAACGACCTGCCTGTGTGAGGAAGTGGGAGTGCGGCTCCTCCCAGAAGTCCTCGAGGTCGCGCATGTCTGGCATCTCGATGCTCGCGATGCGCGCATACGTGACCATGGTCGTGCCCCGCGAGTTGTCGCTGCTCCTGTAGGTGTCGTCGCAGGAACGGGGCGGGCACAGGCACGTGTGGGGGGTGGGTGTGTTCACCGGAGGGTTGGTGCTCTAGCTACAGCTGTTGCACGGCAGATGATATGCCGCAGATCTCGAGGGATCTGTCGCGGAGCAGTGCAGGGCAAGAGTCAGGGTGGCCAACTCACTCCAGGCTCAGCTCCCCGTTTGGCCCCGGGTAACATAGTTCCGTGCTGCTCTGGATGGGCGAGAACACATTGAGCGTGTCGAGCAGCTGGCTGAACTGCACGCTGAAGCGCGCGACGCTCCCCACGCTGAACTGGCCAAACATCTGCACAGGAGAGAGTGCAGGTGGGCGGTGGCCCGGGAGTGTTGGGAGGCACGTGACGCCTGCACGTGGCGCCTGACATGGCGCGACAAGTGGCACGGCAGCGGCAGCCTGCCACGCACGTGCGCGTTCAAACTGTGCCATCGCCAGCCATCGCCGCACCATCCCTCCCACCTCTGGTTTCAGGAACACGAGGCTCTGCAGCGTCTTGGACTCGTCCTCCCACCGCAGCTCGAGCCCCGAGGAGTCGATCTTTACGCAGCAGGCCTAGCGTGGGACGGCGGACAGGAGGCAGGCGAGTGGGCATGCAGAGGGCATAAACGCACACATGCCGGCCCGCATGGGGGGTTGTGGGTTGCTTGCCCCTGCACACACAGGGCCAGCAGACAGCCACCATCAATGGATATGCCCCCATGCAGTGCATGCATGGCCATGCGCGCACCTGCTTGCTGCCCGCCCGGATTGCATGGAGCGCAGTCGCCAGCCCCTTGACGTGAGCTATCACCAGCCGTGTGGGCGGGCCTGCATCTTCCATGAGGCGGGCCTCAAGTGAGGATGCAGATGCAATGACCTGGACTCGTGCGGTGCATTTGGTGTGGCGTCACTCCTCTCACACCCCGCGGAAGCAGTCTTGATCAAGGCCAGTTGTTGTCTTGTCCTCCTCAAGGCGTGCCTGTTGTTGTGTTGTGTCAGTGTTGGAGGCGGACCTAAAAGGCGCTGCTGATAAGCATCTGATAGCAGCAATCTACCTCGGGCTCTGCGCTGGCTTAGGGCTCGCACAGGCGGACACGCATCTGATACAGGTGGGCGTTGCGCGTGATCACGCGCTGTCCTTACCACCATGGCGGAGTGGGTATGCCTGGGTGCATGGGATGGATGCTCGTGGTTGCATGGGCCAGATGCCGCCTGCCTGCGCTGCACACGCGTGCCTCTGTGCGTTCCACCGCATGATGGGCACCGCGATACTGCGATCTCACTGACGGGCGCCGGCGATGCGTGCAGATCGATGACGAGTGAGGGTTGGGGCCGTTCCGGCGGCGTAGTGCAATCGGCACGACGCGCTGGGGGTGAGAATGCGAAGCACACCTTGCTGGAGCAGGCTGCAGCCGCGGAGGAGGGGCTTGCTCCTGTTGTATCTGCTGCAGAGGCAGCAGGTGATGCAGGCGCGAGCGGCGGAGATGGTGGTGATGACATGGCCCATGCAGACGCCCATGCGACCCCCGGTGGCGGCGACGATGACGATGCGGGCCCGCCCGGGGACGGAGCGCAGGCTGACCCGTCGCATGTTGACGACGTCAGCGAGGCGGCGGCGGCACCCGCACCCGCTGCCGAGCCGGACCATGGCAAGAGCCGCAGCGGCGGAGGCGGTGCGTCGCTGCTGCCTGTGATCCTTGTGTCGGCAGCGGTCGCAGGCGGGGCGTACCTGTGCCGTCGCTTCCTCAAGAAGGTTCCAGCGGCCGCTGCGACTGGTGCGCCCGGTGGCGCAAGCAAGCCCGGCAGGGCGCGTGGCGGGCGGGGGGCGGGTAGTGTGGGCAAGGGCGGCGACGCCTCAGCAGCAGCGCAGGCGGCACCGGCACCTGCGCCGGTGCCCGTGGAGGAGCCTTCGGCGCCCGACCAGCTGGATCTGCTGCTGCCCGTCGACGCCATCCTTCCACCGCTGCCTCTCGCACTGGGTATGCCCTCCTTCCCTCCTCCACCGCTGTCCGGCATCCGCATCGTGGTTGGTGAGGACGTGGACATTGAGGGCGTCGCATCCACAGCCGGCGTGGCAGCGTGGCGCGAGGCCACGGCGCCGGCAGCGTCGACCGCGCCCGCTCTGATGATGGCACTCGGCGCGGGCGCACTGTGCCTGGGCAAGACGTCGACGCAGCCGCTGTCACTCGACCTGCTCGGCGCAAACGTGGGCTGCCCCACCAACCGCTCGCGGTGCGCGGGCGGGGGCGCGACCGGCGCAGCAGCAGCGCTCGCGACAGGGCTGGCAGAGCTGGCGCTCGTGAGTGACTCTGCGGGCGAGGGCCGCGGGGCCGCCGCGTGCTGCGGCGTGTCGGCGTTCCGCCCAACCCCGGGGCTCGTGCCTCCGCTCAGCATTGACGCCGTTGATGGTGGCATTGCCAGGCTCCCGCAGCTGCTGTCGTCACCGTGCGTGCTCGCGGCACGCGAGGAGCTGCTGCTCAGCGCGGCTGCAGCGCTGAGGCTGCCCGGGGATGCCAACCTGCGTGGGGAGATCATCAAGTTTGTCGTCGCGCAGGTGGGGTAGGGGCGGCGTGCCGTGGCTCCGCTTTGGCCCTGCTGTTGGCCCGACTGCTGCTTGCCGACCTCTAATCGCACCGGCCTGCCTGCTGCCTGTCTGGGCTTTGGATGCCCGGGCGCCTGCCCGCCTGCCACTCACACAGCAGCACCCCTGGCACTAGCGCCGCTCTGATGACGCCCGCCCCAGCCCCCCACCGCAGCCCCCACCGCCACCCACCCACACACTGTGTGTGGCCTGTGCGTCACCCACGCACTGTGCTCTCGCGGGACCTGTTTGACATGTGCGCGCCAGAGCTGCAGCCCGCCACTGCTGCCCCCCTCTCTTTGCCGCCGCCTCTTATTCCTAACACACCCACCCTTGCCGCCCCCCACCCACTGTGCTCTTGCAGGACCTGTTTGACCAGTGCGCTCCAGAGCTGCAGCCCGCACCACCCACATACTAGCACCCACCTGCCACCCACATACCAGCACCCCTGGCACTGCCGCTGCCTCTGACGCCACTGCTGCCCCCCCCCCCTGCCGCCACTTGCCCGCCCACTGTGTTTGCAGGACCTCTTTGACCTGTGTGCGCCCACACCCACACCCACCCACGCCTCCATTACTGTGCTCGTAGGACCTGTTTGACCTGTGCGCGCCAGAGCTGCAGCCCGCCACTGTCGCTGTCAAGAAAGCGATCCTGCGGTGGGCGGGCGCGGACCAGGCGGGCGCGGTGCAGCTGGTACGTTTGTGTGTGTGTGTGTGTGTGCGTGTGTGTGTGTGTGTGTGTGTGTGTGCGTGTGTGTGTGTGTGTGTGTGCGTGCGTGCGTGCTTGCGTGTGTGTGTGTGTGTGTGTGTGTGTGTGTGCGTGCTAGAGCGCCCTGGCTGCATTTGTTTGCAGGGGACGAGGGGGTGGGTGGGGGGTGGGGGGAGGGGGCTACTTACTACCTTGACGCACTGCCTGTGCATCTCCACCCACCCCACTTACCCACCCACCCCCTACCTCCTCACCTCCCACCCACTCACCACCCACCTTCCACACCCACCCAGTCACCCACCCACCTCGTACCGTCCCCCGCCTTGCCCACCATCCACCCACCACCCCTAAACCCAGATCCTAAACTCTAAACCCTGAACCCTGAACCCAGACCCGCTTTCTCGCGACCGACACCTCTGCGTGGCAGGACATAGCAGTGAAGCCCCCGAGTGGCCTCAGACTCAAAACCCTAAACAATGGAAAGCCCTGAACCCTAAACCCTAACCAATGGAAGCCCTAAACCCTGCACCGAGACCCGCTTCCTCGTGACCAACACGTCCGTGTGGCAGCACATACCAGTGAAGCCTTGGACTGGCCTCAGACTCAACCCTAAACAATGGAAAGCCCTGAACCCTAAAACCTAAACCCTAAACAATGGCAACCCTAAACCCTGCACCCAGATCCGCTTCCTCGCAACCAACACGTCCGCGTGGCAGCACATTCCAGTGAAGCCCCCGAGTGGCGACGACGGCGAGATCCGGTTTGGAGGATTCGTGGAGGCGGTGATTGCGGCGACGCAGGTGTGTGTGTGTGTGTGTGTGTTTGTGTGCTGGTGTGGGAGGTGGGTGGGTGTGGGGTGTGGGCGCGGGTGATGGTGTGAGGGGGGTGGGTTGGGGCTGAGGGGTGTACATGTGTGTGGGTGAGGGTGTGGGTGTGGGTGGGTGTGGGGTGCAGGTGAGTGAGGGTGGGCTGAGGGGTGCGTGTGGATGAGGTTGGGCTGCCATGGCGAGACTGCATTCCGACTCGCTGACTGCACTGACCGACCGGCTGACTGAATGGCTGGCCTGCACTGGATTTCTGATGACTGGCAGACTGACTGACTGACTGACTGACTGACTGACTGGCTCAGTGAATGCACGAACGTCCGAACGGCCGCAGGCGCTGAGGACCAGGACCTGCACCAGCTGTTCTGATGACTAACTTTTGAATTGCCTGACTTACTGCATTGATCGCCTCAACTGAATGTCCCTGACCCTAGCATCAGGGCCTGAGGACCTGCTTCGGCCTTCAGCGAAGGCCCTTCACATGACTGACGAATTGTCTGGCTGACTGATTGTCTGACTCACTCACTCACTCAGTCGCTGCGCACCGAGGACCTGCACCGGCGGCACGAGGGCCTGCACCGGCCTTCTGACTCATTGACTCACTCACTCACTCACTCGGTCACTCATTGACCAACAACTGACTGCACAAAATGCCCCCGACCCTGGCATCAGGCACTGCGCATTGAGGACCTGCACCGGCGGCACGCGGGCCTGCAGCCGCTGCTGCCTTCGGACTCACCCACTGCGCCCGAGCCCTCCGCCGCTGCCGACAGTGAAGAGGCAGAGGGCGCAGCAGCAGCGTCCGAGGCAGGTGCCGATGCCTCCGCTGAGGCCTCGGGCAAGGCCGGCTCCGGCGCTGGCGCTGGTGCTGGCGCTGAGATCGTCGAGATTGCAGGACACGGCGCCGAGCCTGGTGCTGGCAGGGGCAGTGGTAGTGGCGATGAGCCTGCGCCCGAGCCCGAGCCCTCGTTTGCGGATCGCCTCGCGTCTGCTGCGTCGGGCGTGCTGCCGAAGCGTCCGTCGCAGGCTGCGGTCGACGCAGCACTGCAGCTGCAGAGAGAGGTGGGGATGTGCAGTGCTGCTTCAACGAGGCGTTTACACGCCGGTGGACGGGTGGCAGAAAGGCTGACCGCCAGTTCCCCTCTTCCTCTTTTAGGGCTGAGGAGAGCCAGAGAGCCCTCCCCATCGAATCCCATAATGGAGTGCTGAGGGAGATGTGGTGGTTTTAGAGTCCCCGGCTGCCGATTCAGGCGGTCGACAATAGTCGGTGCAGAATCAATTGAAGAAGCACTGGTGTGGGTGTAGGCGTGTGGGGTGGGGTGTGTGCGCGTGTGTGGGGGTGGTTTGGGCGGGGGCGCACATGCAGAAATACTGGTTCCAGCACACGGGAGCCCCGTCATGTTGGCAGCACCCCGCTGTCGATGCGGAGCCGCAGGTGCAGAGATAAGTGGAAATGTGGGGTGGGAATGTGGAAGTATGGTGTGTGTGTGGGGTGGGGGTGGGAAGGCATGCGGAAATTCTGATGCCAACACACGGGATCCCAAAGTCGACACATGAGAGGGTCTTATACGCCATCAAAAGCGTCCGACGGACTGCATAATCGACCACGGCGGCCCCGCCTTGTTGGCGGCACCCCTGATTGGGTGCCGCTTCAGTTGTACGATGACGCCACCTGTGTGGCACGCACACGTGCGCACTCAGGTGTCCCGAGGTGTTGCGCAGATACCGTGATGCCTGCACACACTGAGCCCTGCCTTGCCTTGCTGGAACCCCTGATCGGGTGCTGCTTCGTGTGCGATGACACCACCACACACACACACACACACACACTGCTTCGTTTATGACGACAAGACCACACACACGCACACACACCACTCGACACACACACCGCACACACACACACGCACACACGCACCACAAGCACACACCACGAATGTCACCCGTGTGCACACGCAGGTGTCCGAGGTGCTTCGCCAGACCGTCAAGCCCGACACCATCATGGTGCTGCCAGCGCTGCCGTTCCCCCCGCCCAAGCGCACTGCTGACGATGTGGAGGCAGACGTGTTTTCACGGGTGAGCAGCGCGCGTGTGTGTGTGTGTAGGGCGCGGCAGGATACCGTATACGTGGGCCCGTTTACCGTGTAATATCGTATAACGTATACCGTACACAAGGGTATACGTGTATACCCTTGGTTCCTTGATCCGATTGAGACGGGAACTGTGGATTTGGATGCCTGACATGATGGGCATCACAAATCCACCCTAACAAGCTGAATTTGCTATGTTTGGTTTAGAGGAAACACAAAACTAGGTTTTTCTCACTGCATGGCAGCCGGAGCGTCCCTGCGTTCCATGCAACCACCAGATTCTTCCCTCCACCCTATGCTGCATCCATGCGTTGTCCTGGATAGTCCTTGTCATTAGCTGTCCAGTGCAAGTCGAATCATCGAAATCCATGCAGTTTCAAGGGAGTTGGAGCATTTACGCCTTTTACTTGTCTTCCAAACAATTGCTGTATACGGTACACATCCCGCAGTAACAGTAACAGTAACAGTAACACGGGGTTTCCAGCTAAGCAGGCTACTCTTCTACTAGAGGCACCCGCCGATACTCCAGCACATTTAAGTACTAGAGTACCGCCGGCTCCCGGCCGATAGACTACCGCTCCCGCCGGCTAGACTACCCCAAACAGCGGTCTCTGAGAGACATGTCTGGCAAGCAGCATGTAGGAGAGGACCTTCCTCAGGGTCACAGTAGTGGCCTTGTGGCCAGTCAAGCCGGCAGAGCCGACTGGCGCTGACTGGAACCCGCCTGGCAGTGCACGGGTGTCCAGCTCTCGTTTGCATGGGGCTCAGCCGGCGCCCCATGCCTCATGCATGGCCAGGTCCCACCCTCCAGGGGGGCATGGGCGACAGAGTTGTCATGGAGGCTGCCTGAAGACCTTCCAACGCCAGTCACCGGCAGACGAGCGACCCCGAGGATGAGCGCGGTGACGAACGCTGCGATTGGTGAAGCGGATTTACTCTGTGTTGCCTCGGCGGTCACCACCGCGGAAGCCGTGATGGTAGCCCGCCTCCACGGGCAGCCATCTTGACCAATGTCCAGCATGCATTGACGGGCGCCAGCTCCTCCGCTCGTCGATCAACTCGTCGAGATCGGTGCCGCATGGCGTCCTGCATGGGGGGAGGATAAGGGCCGTCTCCCAGCACGGGCCGCGGCAGCGCCGCGGCTACTCGCCAAGCCATGGCAGCGCCGGGCAAGCCGCTCCTGAAGTGTTCCACCGAGGGGCAGTCTAGCAGGAGCCGGGCCAGTCGTATTTTACCCCGCTCGTCAGCGGCACGGAGATCCTCGTCACCGGCAGCGCCGCATTGCTGGGTCCAGGGCCCGGCGACGAGAACGCGCCTCCGTTCACATCCCGCCGTATACGGTATTTATACTGTCACGGTATACATACGTTATGTACCGTATACGTATACCGTGCCGCGCCCTATGTGTGTGTGTGTGTGTGTGTGTGCATGTCTGCGTGTGTGTGCCTGTGTGTGTGTGTGCGTGTGTGTGCGTGTCGTCCCCCCCGCTCAAGCGCACTGCTGATGACGTGGAGGCTGTGTTGTCACGGGTGAGCAGAGTGTGCGTGTGAGTGCGCCATGCCATGCCACGTGTGTGCCGTGCCATGCCGTGTGTGTGTATGTGTGCGTGTGTGTGTGTGTGTGTGTGTGTGTCGTGGCACACACGCGCACACACACACACACACACACACACGTGCGTGGTCGTGGGTGGGGTGTGGTGACGGTGTGTGCGTGGTTGTGCGTGGGGTGGGTGGTGACGGGCATGCAGGCGGACACACGTGCGCACGCTTTCACAGGCAGATGCGTGCGCACACAAGCCCCCCACCTGCCCCGCCCCTTCACACACGTGCGTGATCACAGCCGCTCCAGGCGTTCAGTTCAATCACTTCGCTCACCCCCCCCCTGCTTCCCTCCCCCGTCCCTCCGCGTCTCCTCCCACTTTCCTCCCGCAGCTGATCCAGGCCATCTGCTCCATCGCCCCCCACCCTGCCCCCACCCTGCCCCCCTCCCACGCCCTGCCCCCCTCCCACGCCCTTTCCTCCCACATCCCTCCCGCAGCTGGTCCAAGCCTTCAGCTCCATCGCTTCGCTCGGCTGTACACCCTGCGTCACGTGCCCGATCGGCAACCTGCGCGACGGATCGCCTGTCGCAATCTCACTGTTTGGTGTCGCAAAGTGAGACGGGCTGGGGCTGGGGGCGCACGCACCAGCGCGTGTGTGTGTGTGTCTCTCTCTCTCTGTCGCTCTCTCTCTCTCTCTGTCACTCTCTCTCTCCCTGCCTCTGTCCTTTTCTCTGCCTCTCTCTATATATATATTTCTCTCTGTCTCCCTCCCACTCGTTGGCATCAGAAAGTGTCCAATACGTCTTTCGATTTCCGTGGGCTTCTTTGCTATCATGTTCCTTATGTCTTGACAGGAGGCTCGTGATAAAGGTGCTTAGCGGCAGCGCTTTACGCGATGGGCCATCGCCTGCCTCCCCCCCCCCCACACACACACACGCAGGTTTGACCTCCGCCTCCCTATCATGGCATGATCCGCGAGTTTTGCCAGGCATTCAATGACCCACACAGGCACACACACACACATACACACACACACGCACGCACGCGCACACACATACACACACACAAACACACACAAACACACACAAACACACACACATACACGCACACGCAGGTTTGACCTCCGCCTGGTTGCCGTCGCCCAGAAGCTCATCCCCATGATCCGCGAGTCGTTCCAGGCAGTCAAGGACGAGATCTCACAGAGGGCGGCAGCAGAGTACCAGGCTGCGGCTGCGGCGGCTGCGGGCGGTGGTGGGTGGTCAAGGGCATGCAGGCGGACACACACGCATGCACGCACATATGCACACGCAGATGCACACGCACACACGCACACACGCACCCCCCTTTCCCTGCCCCTCCCCCCTTCCTGCCCCTCCCCTTCCCCCCCGCAGCAGTTCCAGGCGCTCAGCTCACCCACCCACGATTGCCTCGCTCACCCACCCACCCATCCACGCCCCTCCCACACGCGTGCACGTACACAGCTGGTCCAGGCCTTCAGTTCGGTTGCCTCTCTCGACTGCACGCCCTGTGTCACGTGCATCCCCCTCCACTTCACCCCACTTCCCCTCCCACGCCCCCCCCCGCATGGTAGGCTGGCGCGCTGCGTGGCTTAGCAGGCTCTCCCAGTTTATCCCCCCTAGACATTTAGTATAGGCTTTAACCCACGCCTCAGGGTCCTCCGGGCGCGCACATGTAACTGTTAAAAAAAAACGCCCCTCCCCAGTGGTTCCACTACGATCTTGGGGAAATGATGGCTCAACCCGGGCCTTACAGCTCACTCCCCATTCTCGAACCGCCGGTCGAATTTTGCGCACTTTCAACCTGCAGCGCCAGCCGACCTCTGCCAATCACAACCCACTGTTGCAGGTTTGCGGGTTGTGGGCTGGCTGACGGAAACACTGCCCCTCCTACCCTGCGTTTGTGCAGGCGACGACGCAGGCGTTGCAAGTGCTGCGGACGTGCGCGCGCCGGCGCCGGTGGACCCAAAGCGTGCGGAGAAGGCGGAGAAGTTCAAGGTGTGTGTGTGGTGATGGGTGTGTGTGGGGGGGGCTCACACTGCTAGGGTGGGGTGGGAGTGGCGGCAATTGCCCAGGGCGCCCAGGCGTCCACGCGTGAGGGTGCGGGCTTGGACGGCAATCACCCCCACACACAACACCGTACCACACATGCAACTCCACCCCACACCCCACACTCACAGGCCAAGGGTTGCGAGGCGTACCAGGCTGGCCGGCATGCCACCCCACCCCACCCCACACACACCCATCACCCCACCCCACACCCCACGCCCACATGCCAAGGGCAACGAGGCGTATACCAGTCTGGCCGTCACACTGACGCCGTCAATGAGTACACCAAGGCAGCCACTCACCCACCCACCCCACCCTACCCACACGACATCACACCACACCACACCCACCACACCACACAACACACAACACTCACAGGCCAAGGGCAACGAGGCGTACGATGCAGGCCGCCACGCCGCACCACACACCACACCGCACACCCCACTCCACACCCCATCCCACACTCACAGGCCAAGGGCAACGAGGCGTACCAGGCAGGCCGCCACGCCGCACCACACCACACACCACACCACACACCACACTCCACCACACACCCCACACTTACAGGCCAAGGGCAACGAGGCGTACCAGGCAGGCCGCCACGCCGACGCCGTCAACGAGTACACGAAGGCGATAAACACTAACCCGCAGTGCGCTGTGTACTTCAACAACCGCGCAATGGCGTGCATCCGGCTGTTCCGCTTCGAGCAGGTCAGCCGTGCTCTCTCTCTCTCTCTCTCTCTTAATTTCTCTCTTGTTGGCTCTCTCTCCTTCTCCCCCCCACCCCCCTCTCTCTCGTCCCTACCACAGCCCCCTATGTTGTTACCCCGGCGGTACAAGCTACACCCACAGTGTGATGGCTTTGTTACAATTTCACGCGAATTGTATTGCATTGTAACAAAGCCATTACACCGTGGGTGTAGCTTGTACCGCCGGGGTAACAAAACTCTTTCAGGTCTCTCTTCTTCCCCCTCTCTCTCTCTCTACCTCTACCTCGCTCTCCCCCTCTCTCTCCGTCTCCCTCTCTCTCTCTCCCTCTCTTCTCTGTCTCTCCCTCTCTTCTCTGCTTCTCCCTCTCCTCTCTTTCTCCCTCTCTCTATTGACTTGACTGACGCGTGACGGTGGTGAAGGCGCGTTGCGCCAGGGCACGGCTGCAGCTGAGCTGTGTGCCTCAGTGTCTGTGTGTGTGTGCGGTCGATCTTACAGTCCATCGGACGCCTGTGATGGCGCATTAGACCCGCGTGTGGGTGTGGGTGTTTTTGTGTGCCTCACGTGCCTGCGTTTTGACGACGTGCTTGCGCTCACAACTCACCGTGCCCCCCTCCCCCTCACCTCTTCCGACACACGCAGGCCGAGGACGACTGCTGCCGCGCGCTCGCATTCCCCGACCTCAGCGAGAAGGTCGGTGGGGCGGCGTGTGGTCGAGTGTGCAGTCTGTCTGACGCCTGTGTTGGTGTATGTGTGTGTGTGTGTGTGTGTGTACACGCGTTGTGTGGCGGACGCTCAAAGCGCGTGTGCAAGGCAAACACGCGCTACAAGGTGAGGGAGAAGAACACCCGCTGGCGGCTGCGGACCTCTGCGGCTCCCCCCTGAGCCTACAGTTATCGTGTGGGTCAGGACGCCCAGCTGGAGCCCTCCCTCTCCCGCTCGACTCCTAGCTGCCCCTCAGCCCCGAACAAACTGCCCACCTCACAACTTATTGGACAAAGTCAAGGCGCTGCTGCGGCGTGCGACCCCCTCCACACACACACACACACACACACACGCGGGACAAGGTCAAGGCTTTGCTGCAATGCGCGACCCCGTCCACACACACACACACACACACATAGTCGGGGTTGACATGCGCACCGTGCAGGGTTGACATGCGCACCGTGTGCACCACACACACACACACACACACACACACACACACACACACACGCAGGACAAGGTCAAGGCGCTGCTGCGGCGCGCGACCGCGCGCGACGCGCTCCAGAAGTACGACGACGCAGAGCGGGACCTGAAGCAGGTGCGAGTGAAGCAACAGGACAACAGGACCTAGGTGTAAGTCCAGTCAAGTACAGCATACAAGTGAGGCGCTCCAGAAGTACGACGAACCAGAGCGGGACCTGAAGCAGGTGTGTGTGAAGCAACAGGGCAACAGGACCTAGGTGTAAATATGTCTGAAGTCACCAATACAGACCTCGTCAGTCCAGTCAAGTCCAGCGTACAAGTAAGGCGCTCCAGAAGTACGACGAACCAGAGGGGGATCTGAAGCAGGTGGGGGTCACATGATGGATGTTACACTAAGGGACAGTAACAGTAACACGGGGTTTCCAGCTAAGCAGGCTACTCTTCTACTAGAGACACCCGCCGATACTCCAGCACACTTAAGTACTAGAGTACCGCCGGCTCCCGGCCGATAGACTACCGCTCCCGCCGGCTAGACTACCCCAAACAGCGGTCTCTGAGAGACATGTCTGGCAAGGAGCATATAGGAGAGGACCTTCGTCAAGGTCACAGACTCAGGGACACCTCTAACTAAAAGGCACATCGCATCAGGGCAAAGGGACCTAGACGCAGACTGAGCGCCCAGGGGGGGAGCCACAGAAGTCCGCAAGCCGCATGCGGGTTTCCTTTTCCCTCGCCTTCTCCCTGAGGTGTACTGGTGACTCGTTGGTCCATACAATAACAGCATACAAGTGTGGCGACCTGAAGCAGGTGCGGGTGTAACAACAGCTTAACAGGACCTAGGTTGACTGGTGATCGTTGATGATGATGATGGATATTACAGTCTGTGTGACACCAGTAATGATGTATAAGACCGGTGTCGGCGCTAGCGCCCGACACCTTAAACTCAGTTTCAGTGGGAAACTGGCTGGCTACCTGGTAGGGGTGAGGGTAAACCCCCACACGCGCGCACGCACTGGACCTAGACAGGACACTGGGCCCCCAGATCCACCCTATACCACCCAGGTAGTGACAGCAACGCATTGTTGGTGTGCGCCTGTGTTCTACTACTAGTCCCGCCGCCGCCATTGGCTCCAGCAATCTCCTCCATGCCCGCCAGCAATCTCCTCCACGCCCGCCAGCAATCTCCTGTATGCCCGCAAGAAATCTCCTCCATGCCCGCCAGCAATCTCCTGTATGCCCGCCAGCAATCTCGTCCATGCATGGGCGCCGCCATGCGATCTCCATGCGCCGCGCCGCGCTCCATGCGCGCCAGCACCCGTACCACCCGCCTCATTCCCGTTCTTTAGCCATTCCCCGTGACACCTATGGCTGATCCTTGTTCCGCCGTCCCCTTTGGCATCTGTAACCCGTATCCTCTCCCTGTAGCCTCATTCCCCGTTCTTAACCGCCATCTCCATTATGGTGCCCGCCCGCTGGTGGGGCCTCGCCTCGCCCCATGCCGCACGGCTAGTGTATTGATTGCTGCGCCATCTATAATCTGCGCCTTGGGGCAGGGAACCCCTGCGCCACAACCTCCTCACAAAGCCTAGCCGCATGTGCCTCGCTTCCCATGTTTCTCAATTTCTCGCCATCCGCTTCCATGCCCGCCTGCAATCTCCTCCACGCCCGCGAGCAATCTCCTGTTTGCCCTCAAGCAAGCTCCTCCATGCCCGCCAGCAATCTCCTCCATGCATGCACGCGCAGAGCGCCGCCATGCAACCCCCATGCGCCGCGCGCGCCGTGCGCGCGCCGCGCCCGCCAGCTCCCGTAGCCTCATTCCCCGTTCTTTACCCATGCGCCGTGACGCATTAGCCTTGTCCGCCGTCCCCTGGCATGCATAACCCGTAGCCTCATCCCCGGTAGCCGCATTCCCCGTTCCTAGCCGCCATCTCCATTATGGTGCCCGCCCGCTGGTGGGGCCTCGCCTCGCCCCATGCCGCACGGCTGGTGCATCGATCGCGTCGCCATCTAATAATCTGCGCCTTGGGGCAGGGAACCCCTGCGCCGCAACCTCCTCACAAAGCCTAGCCGCATGTGCCTCGCTTCCCATGTTTCTCAATTTCTCGCCATCCGTCTCTCTCTTCCATCCAGGCACAGTAAACCATTAGGAGCCGCAATCTGCTTGAGTTCCGATCGTTGTGAGAGGGGGTGCATGCTCGCCGCAATTCTCGCCATCGTGCATCGTGCTCTCCATCGTACCGCTGCCCCATCTGCCACATAGCCTCGCCCCATCAGGAACAGTTCACCAGTAGCGCTGTGCGTCAGAGCCGCTCAGGGAAAATTTCCAGATTTTCAGCCGCCCAGTATCAAGCGCAGTTGTCCCGGTTGTCCGCCATCGAGCGGCGCCAGGGCGGGAGCCCCTGGCGAAGAGTCCATACAAGCGCAGCATACAAGCAAGGCGAGTAGTATGCTTCAGCAGGTGGCGTTCGTGTGCGGGTGTGGAAGGTGGGAGGCTGCTTGTGTGCATTCAGGCGTCTTCCCACTCACACACCCCTTCCCTCCCTCCCTCCCCCTCCCCCTCCCCCCCTCCGCGTGTCTGTGCAGGTGCTGTCGCTTGAGTCAAACAACCGCCAGGCACGCGAGGACCTGCAGACGCTGCGCGCTCACAAGGCAGAGATGGTGGCGGCACAGCGCGCGATGGTCGCCACGATGCGCAAGCAGCAGATGGCGGCGGGCGGCGACCCAGAGGTAGAGAGAGTCTGGTGCCGTGCGTGATGCGGCCAGCTCCTGCTCCGCTGCCTCGCTCCCTACCTCTTCCTTTCCCTCCCTCTGGGCTGCCGCCCCCCGCCGCCCCACGCTGCCCCATGCCCCGCCAGCATGGAGTCGCGCACACACACGAAACGCGCGCCCACTCACACACACACACACTCCCACGCAGGCCGCCGCCGCCGTGGACCTCGCTGCCGCGATGCAGGCTGGGACAGACCCCTCACAGATGCCGCCTGGGTTTGACCCGCGGGACGTTGGGTACGGCGGCATGCACGGGGGCTACAGGTACGAGTAAGGAGTAGAGAGCGCGAGTGACCTGACCTCACGGTCTGTCACAGAGGGCGTGGCAGGTGGCGCCCTGATGGCGCCCTACGGCTGGTTGCCCCCCCCCTCCCCCCTTCTGCTACTGATGCCGGCGACAGTGTACGGCCGCTGACGACGATAATAAGAGTGCAAGCCAAGTTGTTTTGGGTGGTACAGGCAGGCAGGCAGGCAGGCGCACATGTGTTGAAATCAATCGCAGGATATGTAGCACCGCGCAGTTTAAATGCACTGTGTAGGTGCCTTGTGTGCAGATGTTGCAGCGCTCCATCTCTCTCTGACCGCTGATGGCGACAACAGCCAGGTTCAGGTTTGCAGCGTTGTGTGCCTCCTACACGCTGCGCGCTTCTAGCAGTCTATTGCAAGCATGCGATGAGTTGAGCAGCACCAGCACCGCACGCCAGTGGTGTGAAGATGACAAGTCCCGGTCGGTCACGCATGCAGTGCAGTGTGTGTCGAAATCGCGGTGTGCACTGTGGTGCATGTCATGACAGCCACGCCGGTGTCGTGCCCAAGCACACACACAACAGCCTCCTCCTGCATCCATCGCAAGAAGACTTGGCCCCTGCCTCTTTCCCCTCACGCCACCAGCTGCTCCAGCGGCACCTCTGCCTGCTGTCGCACAGCCAGGTCCTTGACGCTCACAGCTCCGCGCGCCCACTCGTCAGCGCCCACGAGGATGAGGCGCTTGGCGCTGCAGCGCTCCGCCTGCTTCAGCACCTGAACACACACGGCAGAGCGTGCGTGTGAGTTCGCCGTGCATGACGACAGGTGAGCATCGCCCTCGCGCAAACACCGCCCCTCTGATTCAATGGCCGGTGTGCTCACAAGCTGACAGGCGCCCACCTCCTCTGTAACCTCCCCTTCCTACGTGGACACACACACACACGCACAGGGTCTAATGCGCCATCAAAGGCGTCCGACGGACTGTAAAATCGACCACACACACATACACACACACACGCACACACCTGCTTCATCTTCTTCCCCTCCAGCACCAGATCCACGCTCCGCCCCGCCCGTCGCAGCAGCGCCGCCACGCCTGCAGCTGCCGGGCGGAGGGTCTCATCCAATGCAAACACGACGTCGTCCACCTGCGGAATGGACGAGAGAGGAAGGGAGGAGGGAAGGAGGGTGGGGAGGAGACGTGTGTGTGTGTGTGTGTGTGTGTGATGTGTGTGGCTGTTGGGATGAGGGCCTCGTCCGTCGCACACACGGCGCCGCCCCCGGGACTACGCCCTTCTCCTTAGGCAGCTCCACTCTGCATCCCACAGTGTGCAAGCCAACCCTTTCCTGCCAACTCCCTCGAACGAGCGCAGGTGAGGTATGACACATAACACAAACACAAACACACACACAAACACACAAACACACAAACTCACCCCCCCCCCACACACACGCCCTGCCACCCACCTCGTGCGCGGGCGCCGGCAGTATCCCCTTCTCCTTGAGCAGCTCCACGATGACCGCGTCCCCAAACCCAAACCCGCAGCACGGGAGGTCCTCGCCGCCAAACGTGCCGAGCAGGCGGTCGTAGCGGCCGCCACCGCAGATCGCGCGTAGCTTGCCCTCCCTGGCACAGCAGGATGCAACGACAGGATTGCATGCAAGTTGAGCAGGGGGGGAAGGGTGGGCAGGATTGTTAGAGAGCAAGGCTTGACTAGACAACAGGTGGCAGCCACCGCGCGTAGCTTACCCTCCCTGGGACACAGCAGGTCACAACAGCAGGATGGCATTTGAGTTTAGTAGGGGGGGCTAGGGAAAGGATACGGAGCGGGCCTAACTCGACCGGTCGCATTGCACGCAGCTGCTGATTGCCGGGGGGCTGCGGAAATAGTAGCGTGCAGCTTGACCTCCCTGGCATGACACAACAGACAAGAGTCAAGGGTGGGGGGGGGTCAACGGGGGATAGGGTGCAGGGTTGAACTAGACCAGCGCACGCTGCCGTCTCTCAACGCACGCAGCTTGCCCGCACGCCCGCACGCGCACGGCAGGGCAGGGTTTAGGCGGCTCGGGTGCAGGGTTGACACCAAGCACGCACGCACGAGACACGACACACGCGCCCCACGTGCACATGCACGCATCATCATGGATGGCACAGCCGTGAGTGACGCACCTTACAGGCAGCGTATTCGACCGTGCCCGGCATATAGCGCGCGAGCACAACAGACAGGTGGCTGGCTGCTGGTGGTGGGGGCCTAGTGGGTCGGGGCTGGATATAGACAGGGCGCTGGGACCCCAGGCACACGCTATGATTGCATCCTACCTGTCGAAGCCCTCAAACACGGTGCCAGTGTAGTACGCGAGGCCACGCACGACAGACGGATCAAACACGAGCCAGTCGGCGTAGCCGTAGCCCCTGTGTGTGGGGTGTGGACGGGTGTGAAGGGGAGGTGCATGTGCGGAGTCCACACACACACTGCAGTGCACTGCATCGACACAGCGTGTATGCACACGACCGCTCGTGTGCGCTCACTTTGTCAGCTCAAACAGTATTTGCAGGTCACGGACGGACCATCGGAGCCCCCCCCTCCCACCCACAGCGCACACATCACAGTTTGCTTCACTCACTTTGCCAGCTCAAAGAGCCTCTTGAGGTCGGTCAGAGGCTCAGAGCCCCCCAACCCCCACACACAAATACGGCACCAAGAGCGTCAGACAGGCTGTAAACTCGACCACACACAGAGCGCATGCCACAGTGTGGTTCACTCACTTTGCTCCAAAGGCCACCCGAGGTCACTTGGAGCCTTGGAGCCCTCCCCCTCCCCCCCACACACATAGCGCAGTCTCTTCAGGTCCGTCAGAGCCCCCCCACCCACCACACAGATCGCACGCCACAGTGTGAAACACTCACTTTGCCAGCTCAAAGAGCCTCTTGAGGTCGGTGAGAGCCTCGGAGCCCTCCCCCAGCAGAGCCTCGAGCTCATCAAAGCTGCGCACGGCCATCGCTCCGAGCACACCTGCAGCGTGATACGTGCAGAGTCAGGGAGGGAGGGAGGGAGGGAGGGAGGGACCTCAAGCTTATCAAAACTGCGAACGGCCATCGCTCCGAGCACACCGGCAGGTGCGTTGCGTGTGGAGGGTGAGTTGAGGAGGTGGTGGTGATGAGCGAGGCACAGACACACACAAGGACACACAGACACACACACACACACATAGGGCGCGGCACGGTTTACGTATACCGTGTATAACAGTAACAGTAACACGGGATTTCCAGCTAAGCAGGCTACTCTTCTACTCGAGACACCCGCCGATACTCCAGCACACTTAAGTACTAGAGTACCGCCGGCTCCCGGCCGATAGACTACCGCTCCCGCCGGCTAGACTACCCCAAACAGCTGTCTCTGAGAGACATGTCTGGCAAGGAGCATATAGGAGAGGACCTTCCTCAGGTCACATTGGTGGCCTTGTGGCCAGTTAAGCCGGCATATACCATATGTATACCGTGACGGTATAAATACCGTATACGGCGGGATGTGTACCGTAAACAGCAATTTTCGGACGGCAAGTAAAGGCGTAAATGCTCCAACTCCCTTGAAACTGCATGGATCTTGACGATACGACTTGCATTGGACAGCTAATGACAAGGGCTATCCAGAACAATGCTTGGATGCAGCATGGGGTGAAGGGAAGAACATGGTGTAGGCATGGGGCGCAGGGACGTTCCGGCTGCCATGCAGTGAGAAAAAAAACTAGTTCTGTGTTTCCTCTAAACCAAACATAGCAAATTCAGCTTGTTAGGGTGGATTTGTGATGCCCATCTTGTCAGGCATCCGAATCCACCGTTCCCGTCTCAATTGGATCAAGGAATCAAGGTCATACACGTATACCCTTCTATACGGTATACATTATACGGTATTATACGGTATACAGGCCCACGTATACGGTATACTGCCGCGCCCTACACATACACACGCTTCAGAAGCAATCGGCAGCGACTCGCACACATGCACACACGCACGCACACAGCGCACCATCGATTGTCGCGGGCTGCACACCGAGCGCCGCCAGCTCCTCCTCCACCTTTTCGCGAGGCAGCTTCTCCGCCTATGGTGTGGGTGGATACGAGTGTGTGTGCATTGTGTGTACGTGTGGATGTGCGCGAGTGTGTGTGTGTGTGTGTGTGTCGCTTGCAGGCCCTCGTCCGCAGTGCGCTCAAGCATCTCCGCCATCCCCTTCTCCCCAAATGCCCCAGCGTCGAGATCTCCGCCGTCCCCTCCACTGTCTACGTGTGCACACCCCACACCCCAGACCCCACACCTAACGCTTCTATGACCATGCAGCAACGCCCCCCAGGTGACCCACCTAGATTTCTGCCTCTCCACATACTGCTTCCTTTCCACACTACCCCACACACAAGTTGTGTGACAGTTGTGTGACCCACCTTGTCGACGATCACGCACACGGGCGCAAACATCTCGTCTGGTACGCCGTACTGCGAGAGCACGGCCTGCAACACCTGTGGGCGGTACAGGCAGCAACAGGGGCAACACCAAGTGGGGGGGGGGGGGAGGAGGCAGGCAGCGTAAGCGGTGCGCACCGTGAGTGCGCCGCGTGTCCTTTTCACCCACCCCTCCCAACCCCAATCACGCACACACTCCCTCTCTTCTCTCAGCCCACCCTAGTTTCCCCCCCCCCCCATGACATCCCTATCTCCACACCCCCATCTCCGCAGCCCCACCACCGCACCCCCAGCACCCCACCCTCATCACCCCCACACACACTACCACTGCACCACCATCACACACTCTGTCCTCTCAGCACGCACCAGTCACCCCACAATGGCAACAACAACACCGCACCCCAACATCACCGCACCTCCCCGCACCACTCCAATATCACCGCGCCCCCATCAGCCCCCCCCCCTCAACATCACCGCACCTCCCCTCACCTCCCCTCACCTTACGCGATGACACCTTGATCCCCACGTCTGCGCTGCTCAGCCCCACCCTCTCAAAAAACGTCGTGATTGCAGACAAGAGCTCGGCCTCGGCCTGCAAGAGTGTGCAGTTTTTTTTCTTTTTTTTGTGTGTGGAGCAGATGCATGGATGGATGTTTCCGCCTCAACCCCAAACCCTAAAAACTTCCATCCCAGTATAAGCCCACCCGCAACCTGACCAATGCACTTTCGGGTTGAGATTGGCCGATTCGGGCTGGCGCCTAGGGTTGAGATTGCGCAAATTTCGACCCCAAAAGTGTGAAATCGACATTTTCACACCCTTGACACATAAAAACGCCTCTGTCGGGTTGAGATTGGGGAGTGAGCCCGTGAGGCCCGGGTTTCCCCAAGGTCCTTAGCAGAACCACTGCTCCACCCCCCCCTGCGACCACCCCCAACCCACCCACACCCACACCCACCCACCTCCACGCCCGGCACGCCTACGATGTCCATGTTCCACTGGTAGTGCTCGCGCCGCCGCCCGCGCGTCATGCGCTCGTAGCGCCAGCACTACGGGGTGTGTGTGGGGTGGGGTGGGCGGGTTGGGGGGCTGTGCCACCAAGCACCCTGCCCCCCTGCCCCCTCTGGCGCAAGCCGTCGCGTCTGCACTGTTGCACACGTTTGCCTTGCGTGCCTGGTGGCGGCTGACCGGCGCGCCCCCGCAAATCACACCTGCCCGATTGCAAACCACTTTGCTGGCAGCACCAGGCTCTTCTGGCGCTGCAGGATCAGTCGCGCCAGCGAGGGCGTGAGCTCTGGGCGGAGCGCCACGCGGCGGTTGCCCTTGTCCTCGAAGTTGTACAGCTGCTCGGTGATCTCCTCGCCCGCCTTGCGCACAAACAGCTCCTCGCTCTCCATCACCGGCGCGTCCCACTGCTCAAACCCAAACATGCGGCTCACGGCGGCAAACTCGCCAAACAGCCAGCTGCGCAGGCGCATGTCCTCGGGCGGGAAGTCGCGCGTGCCTGTGAGGGAAGAGGTTGTTAGAGAAAGTGTGTGTGCGCGTGTGTGTGTGTGTGTGAGTCGGGGAGGGGGGGGGAGGGGGGAGGCTTGGAACATGATGTGCGGGCAGCGTGCGCATGCCTGCCTGCACTGCTGCACGCCTGGCACTGGCCAGTCCCCCACCCACCTCAACCCTCTGCATCAACTCCACGAGCTGCCGCTCTTGTGTTGCGTGGGTGCGACGCATGCCTATGTGCAGCCCATGCACGCATGCATATGCATGCATGCAGACGCTCGCACACTGTGGCCTCGCCCCACCTCGCGGCGGCTGCGTGTCAATCATGCCCTGGGAGCCGGAACGCGGAGCGGTGGCCGGTGTTGGCCTGCCGCCGGAGTCGGCCTGCACGAAGAGGATGTGTTTGGCATCGTCATCTATCTCAGCTCAGCAGCAGAAGCAGCACCTCTCTACCTCCCTCACCTTGGTGGCAAGCCCGGCGTCCGACTCAGCTGCCGCACCGCATGGCAGCAGGCGCACACGCCCCCTCGCGGGAGCCCCATCGCCTGGCGAGCGCGATGATGATGCAGCCCCTGGCAACGCACGGAAGGCCAGCACCCCGCCTGCGCCCCCCCCTCGCAGGGATGGCAGCAGTGTGCGGGTGGTGTGAAGCATCGCTCTAATGCGATGCAAAACTCGTGGAGGAAGAAAAACTAGGTGTTCCACACCCCCACGTCCACACTCCCATCGCGCGCGCGCCAGATGATGCAGCTTGTAACACAAGGGTCGTGTAAAATTGCTGGTGCAATACTGGATGGAGTAAGTTGCATCTCGCCCGCATCGCACCTGCAAGGTCCTGCCTCCTTTTATCGCTCACACCCTCCCGCCACACGATTGCCACACGCGCCAAGTCAAGCTGGAACACAGCTTAGATATTCAACATCCATCACTATTCTAGAGCTGACCCTTGGTGCCGCCAGGTGCCTGCTTGGCGCGCTGCGTGAAGAGCCGGTCGACGTCCTCGGTCACGACGTTTGACCTGTGCAGACAGGGCACACAGGAGCAGCGGCATCAGCAGCAGCATCCACTGAGTTGCAATTGAGCAGCAGTCAAGGCGAGACGAGGAGCCGGGTGAGCACACCTCGCATCTTCCGCCACCAAGTGTGGCTGGCGTTACCGTGGGCTACTTGTAGCTTGACCTTTTGTGGGCCTTGAGCCTTGTTTCTCTAAGTCCCACTGGAGCTTTTGAACCGTACGTGTGACCGCCAGAAGTGGATTGTAACCAAACATCATCTTCCTCGTTCTGACGGGCAGGCATGACCAGGGCGCAGGCACAACGCACACCCACACACACGCAATGCATGTGAATGCGCCGCCAGGCGCGACACCCACCTTCCCCGCAGCTGCGGTGGCAGCAGCATCGGGGAGCCGCTTTTTGCGGCCATGCCCGGCCCCTTTGCCGCTGGCCCTTTTGCGCTCTTTGTCGCTCCCTGGCTGTGTCCTGTTCCCTGTGCCTGCGCTCCCAGCGTGCGCTTGGTGCCCGTTGGTGGCGATCCGCTGTGCGCGTGCGTGTGCACCGTGTGTGTGCGTGTGTGTGTGGGTGGGGGGAGGGGTGAGGACAGCTGGGTGAGTGCAGGTGTGCACGCCTCAAGGCCCATGTGCATGTCAGGGATGGAGGTTTAAGCACCGGGGTCGACGGTATGACCTCCATGCACGCGGGCCCTCACGCGGGGTGTTGCATGGCGCTGCATGGCGCTGCGTGGCGCGCACATCTTGTGTGTCATGAAGCCCGCGGTCCCGATGGCGTCGATGCCTCCTACTCCAGGTGCGCTGTTGAAGTCAGGCGGCGGAAGCCCACCAAAGGAGGGCGCGGGCAGCTTGGGCGCCTGGGGGGCTGTTGGTCGCTTGCTCTGGGCTGCTGCAACCTGCGCCTCTTGTGGCGACGTCGATGCATCTTCTTCGTCGTCGCTGCCGCCATACCCGCCTAGGAGGTCCATTCAATGATTGATGCAGCGGAAAACCTAAAAGTCTCCGATGCCTTGAGAGGGGTTGAGTGATGTAGCCCAGGGATCGCTACTAATAAAACGTAGTATTGGCGTAGTATTAGTGGTGGTGGTGATCAGCGATGGCAGGCGATGAGCACAAATTTGTGCTCACACCACGCCCCACACCACACGCCCACCACCACGCAAAATAGACAAAAGCTCTGCTACTTCCATCACAGCCTCGCTCCGATGCTGAACCTCAACCGTGTCACCGTGCCTCGTGCTTCGTCGAGATCCGCTCGGTCCAACGGGCGAGCGGTGGTATCGTGTGCCAGCCACAATGCCCAGCACCCATCGGCATCGCAGATGCTGGCCTCCTCCACCGCAGCGATGCTGCTCCTGATGGCTGGCCCAGTGGGAGCTACGGGCCTGGAGTCTCCAGACATTCCATCGGTAAGGCATAGCTGGTGCAGATCAACCGATGCATGAATGCATGGATGCATGGGTGCATGCATCCATAGCATGCAAGCCACTAAATATCACGGGATGCCGTGCTGACCCAGGTAGGTTCCGTGCATGCATCCATACATGCGCTAGGCGGGGCATCTGGTTTTGGTGCATACAAGCATGCTGGTGCATGCTGTGCCCTCAACCCTCGCGCAACCCACTTCTTCCACGCTCAGTTGAGGGCACCAGATGCGCTCCGCGACGCCTACGCGCAGATGAAATCCGGCACGCAGACTAAGCTGGACGCGGTAGACTCGAGCTTTGCGCAGAGCGACACGCTTAAGGTGGGCGGCCGGTGCAGTGGCCGTGTTGAGTAGATCCGTGCATGCACGCACACACACACACACACACACACACACACGGGTGCACCTGGATGGCCCCGCATCGCCCGCCCCCCCCCCCTCTCATACCCACTCCTCCGTGCCTGCACCACGTGCGCAGCTGCTTGAACAAGGCCAAGCATGCAGAGAACAGCAACCCCCACCGCCACCCACGCACCGCCCCCCTAACACCCACTCCTCCTTGGCGTTGCCTGCATGCAGCGCCTTCTTGAGCAGTCCAAGGCCAACCAGTCGAAGAACAAGCGCGAGATCCAGGACAAGTACTGCTACCGCCAGGCAGAGGTAAGGCATGCGCACATGTGTGGGTGTGTGGGTGTGCGCGTGTGGGTGGGTGGGTGTGGGTGTGTGCACACACACTGCGTATGCCACTTTATCCCGAGACCGGTGCAGCGCACGTGCGCGTTGAGGCCACTGACATGTGTGAGCTGACGAAAACAACACAAAACCAAACGAAACGCCGCCAGGACTCACCGCCCCTCCTTGTCTCTCCTGCCCCCCCCCCCCCGCCTTGTTGCCCCTTCCCTCCTTTCTTTGCAGCTTGGCATCGGCGACTGCGGCGGCCTCAACCTTATTCCCGGCATGACTGAGGGCGGCAAGCAGCCGACGCCAAAGTGGCTGGCAGATCTGCTCGGTGTCGAGGTGTGTGTGTGTGTGTGTGTGTGTGTGTGTGTGTGTGTGTGTGCTGACCTGCACGGTCTGTCACAGAGGAAGCACATGCACGTGCACGCGCGCGCGTGTCGGCATGCGTGGGCGACAGGCGGCTGACTCGACCTCGTGCTCCACTTGCGGCCGGCCCACTTTCAGGCGCTGCAGTCGTTGCCGCAGGGCAAGGGCATCTAGGGCCTGTCAAACTGCTTTTCATGGACGCCCCCCTGCCCACCCACTACCCTAGCCACACGCACACACACGCACATGTACACACCGTGTGTGACACACGCACACACACACACACACAGGTGCCGCAGTCGGTGCCGGAGGGTCAGGGCATCTAGGGCCTGTCGAGCAGCTGTTCATAGACACCTCCCTGCTCACCCACTAAACCAGCTACACGCACACACACGCACACGTGCACATACACACACGCACACACACACACGTAAACAGGTGCCGGCGTCGGTGCCGGAGGGCAAGGGCATCCAAGATCTCTTCGATCGCGCCAACGCAAAGGCGATTGAAAAGGAGGCAGCTCTGGCGGAGGCAGCGGCGGCTGCCACCGCCGCGCCCGTAGAGGAGGCGACGGTTGTCGAGGGCGCGGCTGCAGAGTAGCTGTGTAGTTGTGAGTAGGCCCCTTTCGTGTGCACACACAGCACAGGCGCCGACCCCCAGGATCCCAAACCTAGTTGGTCTTCTTGCCCACGAGGGGCTACACCACAGCCTGTCCAGACTGCTCTTCTTCACTCGAGGTCCAACTACCTGCATACCCGCTCTCTGACCCCCACTCGTTCGAGGGAGAGAGGGGGGCCCGCATTGGTTTACCAGTCACCGCCCCCGTCCGCGCCCAAACCCTCCCCCTCCGCGCGCGCTGAAACCTCCCCCTCCGCGCCCGCCACCACCGCGCCCACCAGAGCTGTACTCACCACGCGAGCTGGACCCACCACGCCCACCAGAGGGGAAGCCACCTCGCCCGCCCCGGCCTCCGCCAAAGCCACCTCGCCCACCCCCATAGCCGCCACTGCCCCCGTAACCGCCACTGCCTCCACCCATCGCCTGCTGCGGCCGCGCCTTGACCTCAGGCAGCGCCGCCGGCACGCACATTGCCAGGCCGCGCTTGCCTTCGGCGGCGGCGATGAACACGTCCACTTGCGCGCTGGGGACGTCAAACACAGCGCCCTAAGGAAGGGAGGGAGGGTGGGCGTTAAAGCAGCACGCTTGTGTGTGAGAGCGGCACGCTTGTGTGTGATAAAAGTGGTGGGAGTTGGGGTGAAGGGGGGCGAGCAGCAACGAGGCGGAGCGACCCAGACCAGCTCGTAATGATCGCCTTGAAGAAGCTGCCCCTGCAAGCGTCCCTCCATACAGCGGCAAAAACAAGGAAGCAAGCACACGCACGCCCTCACACCACTAACACAATTGCTACCACCAGCACACGCCACGGCCCTGTGGGCCGTTGCCAACCTTGGTGTCATGAAGCTGTCGGCGCCATTCATCTCCTTGTCACACAAGCAAGCAAGCAAGCACCCCCCACGCCCACACATTTGATGGTGGCTTACCTTGGAGTCAGCCGTCACCGCCATTGCCTTAACAGCCGCAAGCGCATCCTCATCGAGGCGGCAAACCTGGGGGCACAGCGTGTGTGTGTGTGTATGTGGTTGCGTGTGCGTGTGTGTTCGCACGTGTGTGTGTGAGCGTGCGTGCAAACACATTAGGCATTTGGGGATTGCGTGGGGGAGGGCGCAGCGGGTGTGAGCGCCTTGACGGCAATTATGCTCGACCCAACGCTCAGCGCACTGATCCCCTTCCCTCTCACTTGCGCTCTTTCACTCAACACCCCAAAGGCAGTGATTTCACTTTCGGCTGTGCACCAGACAGACACCAGCCGGACACAGCCAGAATTTCAGTCAAGTCGCTGTGGAAAAAGCAACTAGAAAAACTGAAAAGGAAATCACTGCCCAAAGGACGGTCCAGTAGATTGGCAAGCGCTACTTGAGGCCCCCAATCCCATGGATATATTTTCGAGGCGTCGCATAATAGCGCTCTCATTGCTGCTCTAAGACTACGCGTTGGCAGGCAGCCGGCGGGTGGCTACGGCCCCTCACAAGTGAGATTGTTAGGGCCATCACTGGACTTGTGTCACCACGGTGGTACTCGGACTGGAAGGTCGTCTTTGCTGGACAGCCGATGTTGTTACTGTTACCACTACTGCCCAACGGACACCCACCTTGCGCAGGTAGCCCCACACGCCGCCGGGCGAGTCAAGTTGGTGGTCACACGTGAAGTGGATGGTGGTGTAGCCCTCGTCAGCGTTGAGCAGGCTGCGGTTGGGTGGCAGGGTGAGGGCGCGGGAAACGTGGATTGTGGTGTGGCCGTCGTGTACGCATTGAGCAGACTATGGTTGGGGTTGAGGAGTTTGGGTTGTGAGTTGAGTAGTTGAGTAGTTGGGGACGGCAGTTGGTGGGGTTGAGCGAGGGCGTGTGGTGCCACGAAACGTGGATTTCGGTGTGGCCCTCGTACGCATTCAGCAGGCTGTGGTTGAGGTTCAGTAGGGTGAACAGGTTGTACATGCACGCGCCCGGAGGACCCCGGGGCGTCAGTTAAGGCCTAGACTACAGTGGGGTTGAGTAGTTAAGAGTTGGGGCGGCAGTTGGTAATTTTGGGAGGGACCGCTGTGGTGCCACCAAGAGCGTAGTGTGGATTGTGGTGTGGGCCTCGTCTGTGTTGAGCAGGCTGCGATTGTGTGAGGGGGGTGCGAGGGATGGGGGGGGGGGGGGTTGAGGGCAAATACTGGCACAGATACTGTCGGCAGTGGTGCCGGCGATGGTGCCGGCAGTTGGTGGTGGGTGGTGGGGCGCGATGCGTGGGCAACCCCCCCTCACCCCCTCCTCCTAATACCACCCGCACTCCTCGCACCCCCCTCCTCTCGCTCCCCCTCCCCCCCTCCTTCCCCCCTCCCTCCCTCCTCCCCCACCTGCGCGCTGCCATCTTCTTGATCCCCGCAATCTTTGCCAGCGCAATTGCGAGCGCCTCAACTGGCGACGAGGCCGCCTCCAGGTAGCCAGCAGCAGCGTCCTGTGTTATGAGGGGGTGGGGGAGGGAGGAGGAAGAGAGGGTGCTCAGGGCAGGCCGAGGGTAGGGGAGTTGAGGGAGGGGGGGAGGGGGGAAGGGCAGGGGCAGCACGCAGGGAGGGTGTGTGTGTGTGTGTGTGTATGTGTGGGACAGGGCGGGCGGGCGGGTGAATCGAGGGGCCGGAGATACGGGAGTCGGGGGGGCAGGGCAGCAGGCAGAGAGGTGGGTGGGTGGGGGTGAGAGACAGGGCGGGCGGGTGGGTGAATCGGGGCAGGCCGGGGACGAAAGTCGGGGGGGGGGGGGAGGCAGGGGCAGCAGGCAGAGAGGTGGGGTGAGACAGGGCAGGCGGGCGGGTGCATCGGGAAGCAGTGAGTCCCCGTAGGATCCCCCACCGCCCAGCGCACCCTGAAGAACGGCACCACTGAGACGTCGACGTCTGCCAGCATCTCCACCGCGCGCGTCGCAGCGATGACGGCCATGTCGTGGGGCTGGGGCGCGCCGATGCGCTCAAACTGTGCGTTTGTGTGAGTACGTGTACGTGTGCGTGTGCGTGTGTGTGTGTGTGTGGAAGGGGCGGGGCTGGGTATCTGAAGATGACTGACCAGCTGCCAACGGCATGCACGCCCTGTCTCTGCATGACGAGCAGCGAAAGTGCGATGAGTGCCCTTGGCACCCCCACCCTTCCACCCCTAGTAATCCCTACAGGCAGCAGACCCCCCTCCCCCTCTGTGGCCTACCTTCTAACTACCTATTAAAAAAAAACAATCTTACGCTGCCGGTAGGTGCGTCACCCACGACCAGGGGGGGGGCAGGTAGCCTGATTTCCGACCCCATCCTCAAAAACGTCTCCGTTTGACACCGGACTGGCACCATGCCTTTCCCCTCTAAGAGTTACATCCACATCCCACCCTAACAAAACGGGCCGCGGGGGGGGGGGCCCCCCAGGGTATTTTCTTAGAAAATTATGTAACTTTTTTATTTGACCTTTGTTCGACATGGGAGTGGGCACGTTGGATTCCCCTCATGAAGAGGAGTCTGAATCCACCCTCAGATCTCACACAGACCACAGTATGTATTGCAGGGGTATGGGGGTGCGAGGGGGTTCCCACACCGGGCAGTTGGTGTGGACCACTGGTTCACACCCCCTGGGGGGCAGGATGCTCTGCAGACCTCCGATTGGTCTGGGAGTTGCGTGCTGGATTCGTCTGACAACACAGATGCCGAATACATGGTCGTTTGTGTGTTTTATTAGTTGGGAGGGCGTGGAAGGGGCGTGGGAGTGTGGAGCTGTACCGGGGCGCGTGGCCGCCTGCTGATGCCAGTTTCAGGAGTACGATTGAGTTGTACAGTCACCCACTGAAACCATAGCAAGAGGATGATGTGACGAAGCTGCCCACCAAGTTTGAGCTCCAACAGATAAGGCCGGGGTGTACTTGGGGTATGGGCTCGATTAACGGAGGCGCGTTCTCGTCGCCGAGCCCTGGACCCAGCAATGCGGCGCTGCTGGTGACGAGGATCTCCGTGCCGCCGAAGAGCGGGGTAAAATACGACTGGCCCGGCTCCTGCTAGACTGCCCCTCGGTGGAACACTTCAGGAGCGGCTTGCCCGGCGCTGCCATGGCTTGGCGAGTAGCCGCGGCGCTGCCGCGGCCCGTGCTGGGAGACGGCCCTTATCCTCCCCCCATGCAGGACGCCATGCGGCACCGATCTCGACGAGTTGATCGACGAGCGGAGGAGCTGGCGCCCGTCAATGCATGCTGGACATTGGTCAAGATGGCTGCCCGTGGAGGCGGGCTACCATCACGGCTTCAGCGGTGGCGACCGCCGAGGCAACACAGAGTAAATCCGCTTCACCAATCGCAGCGTTCGTCACCGCGCTCATCCTCGGGGTCGCTCGTCTGCCGGTGACTGGCGTTGGAAGGTCTTCAGGCAGCCTCCATGACAACTCTGTCGTCCATGCACCCCTGGAGGGTGGGACCTGGCCATGCATGAGGCATGGGGCGCCGGCTGAGCCCCATGCAAACGAGAGCTGGACAGCCATGCACTGCCAGGCGGGGACCGTTCCAGTCAGCGCCAGGCGGCTCTGCCGGCTTGACTGGCCACAAGGCCACTACTGTGACCCTGAGGAAGGTCCTCTCCTATATGCTCCTTGCCAGACATGTCTCTCAGAGACCGCTGTTTGGGGTAGTCTAGCCGGCGGGAGCGGTAGTCTATCGGCCGGGAGCCGGCGGTACTCTAGTACTTAAGTGTGCTGGAGTATCGGCGGATGTCTCTAGTAGAAGAGTAGCCTGCTAAGCTGGAAACCCCGTGTTACTGTTACTGTACTTGGGGGGGGTCCCCCCCTAGGGGACTTTTTATAAAAAAAATGGAGGATGGGGTTTGAAAACTATTATTCTGCCCCCCCCTGCCCACGACTGTAAAAAACATCATCATCATCACCTTGACGCGCACGCGCCTCTGGCCACTCCCTCCAGCACGTCGGTCACACCTGCAAGCAACCTCCCAACCCCAACAAAACCGACAAAACCGACATGTAACCGACACGCCCCCCTCCCTACCTTGAACCGCCCCTTGGCCTCGATGATTGCCGGCATGTACTCCACGCGCCGCGTGACGAGCATGATGGATGTGCCCTTTGCGCCCGCGCGCCCCGTGCGCCCGCTGCGATGGATGTACGTCTCCCAGTCGGTGGGCGCGTCCATCATGAGCACGAGCTCAACGGATGCGATGTCGAGGCCGCGCGCGGCAACGTCAGTGGCAACCTGTGTGCAAGAAGGGAGGGAGGGAGGTAAGGAGGTGCGTGCATCACGAGCACGAGCTCGACGGATGCGATGTCGAGGCCGCGCACGGCAATGCCAATGACAAGCTGTGGGCAAGGAGGGGGGAGGGGTAGAGGGGTGTACGAGGGAGGGGGAGGGAGGTGCGTCAATCATGAGCACGAGTTGGACAGACGCGATGTCGAGCCCGCGGCGACGTCGGTGTGTGTGTGTGTGTGTGTGTGTGTGTGTGAAGGAGGCGCTGCCATCAAGAACATGTACCCCCTTATATGTATAGACACACGTGTGTGTGTGTGTGTGTGTGTGTGTGTGTGTGTGTGTGTGTGTGTGTGTCGGTGCAAGCACGCCACCACCCACCAGCGTGTTGAACTTTGACGTCTTGAACCCGTCGAGCGCCTCCTCCCTCGCCTTCTGCGGCATGTCGCCGTGCAGGCAGCGTGCGCCGATGCCGCTGTCAGAGAGGCTGCAGCGTGACAGGGGGGGGGGCGTGGAGGGTGGGGTGGGGGGTGGGGCGTTGGTCATACAGGGGTGTTTGTACATTCACAGCAGCACATCAGGCAGCGTGGTTGTACATTCACAGCTGTGAAGGGCCCAGGGCAACACATTGGTCCAAAAGGGCCCAAGCTAGGCTACAGTCGAGGGGTCATACAAGCGGCCCATGCAAGCAGCAAGGCGCGTGTGCTGCTGCTGCTGCTGCGGATGATGGATTTTCCAATCGTGTGTGACGCATCTACAGGCAGCGTATGTGCTACGTGCACCACCCACCCCTTGTGCGTCAGTCCCTCACCTGCCCGCAATGTCATTTGCGTCACTCTTGGTGTCTGTGAACACAATCGTGCGCCCGCCCAGTCCCCACGACTGGATGAGGTCCCGCACGAGAGTCGGGCGCGTGCTGAAGTGGCACGGAAGCATCATGTGGCGAACGGTGACAGCAGCTCCCTGCGTGAGTGCGTGCGTGCGCACGTGTGTGTGTGTGTGTGTGTGTGTGTGTGTGTGTGCATGCTTGTGTGTGCGCGAGGGAGCGTTTCAGAGAGAGCAAGCGTGTGTGTGTGCACGCGCACACGTTCGGGTGCCATGACCGAAACCAGATCCACACTTGAAAGTGACCAGTGCGCGGCTGCGTGGCGGGTGCTGCAGCGTGTCCACCCGTGCCCCATCGCAGCTGCCCCTATTACCTGCCCCCCAAGGGACAGGGACAGAGACACGCCACAATCAGAGTGGCGTGTTTCCCTCAGCCTCCCCCCCCACACACACACGCACACGCACACGCGCACGCACACACACACGCACGCACCTGCGTCATCTTGTCGTCCCCAATGAGGTCGACCATTTTGTGGTCCTTCTTGAGGAAGCGGTTGCAGATGTCCTGGAGTGGACGAGGAGCAGAGCGCGGCACAAGGGAGGGAGTGAGGGGAGGGAGGGCGGGGGAGGGGAAGGAGGGGCGCTGGGTGGGAGGCGGTGCAAGAGGCAGTGCGCGCGGTAGTCCTTGGTACCAGTGGGCAGTGCACTGCTGGTCACCCCATGCATAGATACGAGGGTGTGCAGGTCAGGCGCGTGCGGCTGAGCCCCATCTCCCCCCCCCCCCAGACACAAACACACAAGACACACGCACATACACAGGCACAGGCACAAGCACACAGGCACCCCCCCACACACACACCTTGATTGCTTTGGGCATCGTTGCTGAGAACAAGAACGTCTGGATCTTGGCCTGGTGCCCCTCCTCCGCCTGCAGAATCGTCTCGACGTCCTCAATGAAACCCATCTGGAGAGGATGGGGGGGAAAGGGGGGTTGGGGACATTGTGCACGTGTGTGTGTGTGTGTGTGTGTGTGTGTGTTAAGAGAGGGTCAGTGTGTGCGAAGGGGGAGGGCATTGTGCATGTGCATGTGTGTGAGTGTGTTTGTGTATGTGTATGAACATTCTCGACGAAGCTCATCTGAGAGAGAGGGTGTGCAAGTGTGTGTGCACGAGGGGGTGCGGGTGTTTGTGTATTTGAATGAACATCCTCGACGAAGCTCATCTGAGAGAGAGTGTGTGCAAGTGTGTGTGCACGAGGGTGTCGGGTGTGCGACTCCCCCTCAACTTACCTCATCACACACAGACACACGCACACACCTGAATTCAGTCCACCTCCTCCAACACCCTGTAGCGGATCGAGTTTTTCCTCGCTCCGCACCCGTTCTCCCTCCCCCTCTCCCCATCCCTCTCCCCATCCCTCTCCCCCCCTCTCTTTGTCCCCTCTCCCCATCCCTCTCTCCCCTATCCCCCCCTCACACTCTCTCCCCCTCCCCTCTTACCCCTCTCTCTCTCCCCCTCCTCTCCCTTCCCCCCCCCTCCCCCTTCCCCCACCAACCCACCTGCATCATGCGGTCCACCTCATCCAGCACACGGTAGCGAATCGTGTCAAGCTTGAGCCGCCCGCGCGTCATCAGGTCCTGCATGCGGGGTGAAGGGGGCAGCAGGGCATATACCATGAAAGGGGTGCTCAGATGGGTGGGTGGGTGGATGGTGGTGGTGAGCCTGCATTGTGCTGGGGGCGTATACTAGGTTTGGTGGCGAGTTGGGAGGGGTGTTGGGTGTGAGAGCGTGCGCGCGTGCGTGCGTGTGCATGTGTGTGTGCGTGTCGTGGCGGCCACACCTTGATGCGCCCTGGCGTTCCGACGACCACGTCGACTCCCTTCCTCAGCGCGCCTTCCTGCCCCTCGTACGGGGTCCCTCCATAAACAGTCAGCACGTCGAGGCGCGCGGCCTTGCCGACGCTCGCGAGAACCTCCTGGACCTGTGCGTTGTGTGAGTGCGTGTTTGGTGGTGGTGGTGGTGGCGTGAGCGTGTGTGCGTGTACGTCTGTGTGTGTGAGATACGAGAGACAGATATGAGAGACAAAAAGAGGGAGACAAAGAGAGAGAGAAAGACAGAGACAGAGAGACACGACACGCAGCCTGCCTGCCTGTCCTCGCGCACACGCAAAATCTGGGCTGGCACGCACCAGCTTTGCCAGCTCGTGTGCACCTGGGTGGATGGCATCGCGATGCTCAAACCTACACCCCGATCCCTGGTCCCCACTTATCAGCCCCCCTGGCCCACCCCACCTGCTTGGCCCGCTCGCACGTCGGCAGAGCAGCTGGGTGGGTGCGATCCCATCCATCAACCCTGGACCCTACTCCTCGATCCCTAACAACATCCCTTACCTGCTTGGCCATGCCATCCCATCCATCAACCCTGGACCACAGTCCCCGATCCCTAACAACATCCCTCACCTGCTTGGCCAGCTCGCGCGTCGGAAGCATCACAATGCAGCTGGGGGGGCGGCCGGCACCGCGCCCAACCTGGTGCAGGCCACTGGCGGCGTCCTGCGCGTGGGAGAATGATGATGAGGGCAGTCACGCTGATTGTGATGGTGACGGCGATGGCGATGGCGGTGATGATGATGATGATGATGATGATGACGAGAATGGAATGTTTACTACAGTCTGCGGTGCGCCTCTGATGGTGCGGCGTACAATACGGGGGCCTAGTGGCGTACCCCCCCCCCCCATCCCCGCGTGCACACGCGCACGCGCGTGACGCGACCCACCCACCCACCCCCCTGTCCTGCCCCACACAGCGTGTCCTAGTCACTCTAGGGTACTGTAAGTTTCTGCTGGCCGGACGCACGCCCGAGGGTGGGTCTCGCTTCCCCTACTTTAACTAACCAGTCACGATGCACCTGTGCATGAGTGCCATGCATACGCACACAAGACACACATGACCCTGCCTTCATTAGGTTCTCCACAATGGGCAGTGTGAACCCGAGCGTCTTTCCACACCCGGTGCGCGCACGGCCAACGACGTCAAAGCCAGCGAGGCCGTGCGGGATGCACTGAGCCTGGATGGCAAACAGGGACTCGATGCCCTGGGAGCGCTGTGGGGAGCAGCACAGGGAGGGAGGGCGGGGGGGGAGGGGGGGAGCATGGGCTTGCGTGAGCTGCAGGTTGTGTAACTGCGGGGGAGGGGATGGTGTGTGTGTGTGTGTGTGTGTGTGCATAGGGCATGGCTGCTGCTGCCAGGTGGGGGCGGAGGGGGAGGCGGAGAGCGTGGGTTGCGAGCCCGAGCGCGAGCCAGCCGCGCGCACGCATCTGCATCGCCCGCACCAGGATCGACTTGACGCCCGCGCTGAGGTCAAAGTTGTCGAGGTTCAGCGACGTGTCAACCTCTGGCAACGCCGCCACCGCTTCCTCCTCACTGCCGCCCGCCACCGCGTCATCGACCGCTGCAGCGGCCCCCGCCTTCTTTGCCTTCTTCTTTGCGCCCTGTTCATCACCGGCGCTCTCCTCGAGCGCGCGCTTTGCGGCCTTGGCCTCCTAGGCATGTGCGGGCGTGCGAGCATGTGTGCGTGTGCGTGCGAGCATGTGCGCGCGCGTGTGTGTGTGTGTGTGTGTGTGTATGCGTGCGCGCGTTTGTGTGTGTGTGTGTGTGTGTGTGCGCGTGTGAGGCAAGACTGTGCGTTGGCAGGGAACCATTACACAGCACCACCCCTTGTCACATGCCGACACACGTGGCAGGGTGCGCAGTTTGTCAACGTTGCACCCGCGGCCCGCTCCCTCACCTTCTTCGCTGCCTTTGCCGCTTTCTCAGCTGCCTTAGCCTCAGCTCCCTCTGCCTCAGCCGCCTCCGTGGTGGCCTTCGCCACTTTCTTCGCTGCCTTCTTGCCGTCCTGTGACAGGCAGGTAGGCATTCGGCACGGGCCTTGGTGGTGTGCTGCTAGAGAAACGCTGAACCCGTGCAGCACACCAGTAGCACCCAGCCGCCCCACCCATACCCCTGAGTCCCACCCACCTTTGGCTCCTTCGGCGCCTTTGCCTCCTTGGGCTCCTTGGCCTTCTTCACCTGCAACATGTGCAGGCAGCAAGGGGTTGGGTGCATGCACTGCGCCCATGCACACTCACCGCCATGCGCCATGGCGGCGGGTTTTCAGATCTCCGTCTCCGTGCATGGAACGGCTCTCGTCACTAGGGCGAGTGAAAGTGTACGCGCATGCTTGCGAGGCGAGCTGCAATCACGCAGCGGTGTGATGGCGGCGCTCACCACTCCTCCTTCGGGCTGCTCGTCGCCATTCTTCGCCTTCCTGGCCTTTAGGGGAGGCATGGTAATGAAGTGCGAGGGAGACATCAACCCAATGCGGGACAGAGGAGAGAGGAAGTTTTGCAACAGAAAAGTGCGAAACGAAACACACTATTTTACGACACATTCAACACCAGCTGATCAGCTTATCAGCTGATGGACCTCTCGTCGCTCCCGCAATTTATTCAGCGCCGCATCCAGTCTCTGGCACTGGACGCCGGAGCGGACCAAAATTTGGGCGGGACTCGAGTAGACGCGGGTCCCGAGCAGCGCGCAGGCGATGGGGGACGTCCCAGTCACCCCGTCAACGTGCGTGATGGAGACAAGGGCTCTGGAGACCACAGTGATCGCCCGCAGGGTGGACTCCAGATCCCTAGTCTGCGCACCGGACTCGTAGTTCTCGATGGCTTCGTAGCTGAGGGAAGCCTGCAGGTGGGGACGACGAGTCGACCCTCATACAACTGAAAACGGTCCAGCTTCCATGGACAGCCTGAGCCTGCGCCTCCATGCACGCGATCTGCATGCAAGCGTGTGTTGTGCATGTGTGCTGCATGTGCGCGCTGCCGCAGGTCGTGGCATCTGAGATGGCGGCGGCAATGGGAGAGCAGCAGCGGCACGCAGGCATGGGAGGCGCGTCTGGCAGCACCACCAGAGCTGCGAGCACGTGGCATGACACGAGCATGCGCGGCGATTTCATGCGCTGGCTGCACGTGGATGATGAGCGCAACGCTGGGCGGCTGGCGCTGGCAGGCGCGATGGACGCGATGCTCGCGCTGAGGCCTCAGCTGGCGGCCATGGGGTGAGCGCGCTGCCACACGCATGCACACACGACACACGCACGCACGCACGTGAACACGCGCCCCACCCCTCCCCGCAAACGCCAATCGCCGCCTGCCCCTCCGCCTCCCGTCCCTTCCGCAGGTATGACGTTGCCGGACGCGCCACCTTCCAGGCCGCCGTCTACCCCGGTGGCGGCGCACGATATGCCCGCCACGCAGACGCGAGCGAGTCTGCACCCGGGCGGGCCGTCACTGCGGTGCTGTACCTGAACGCAGCGGGATGGGACCCGGTCGACGGCGGCCACCTCGCGGTGTACAACACACCGCATGTGCATGCAGACGGTGACACAGCTGCTGCTGCTGCTGCCGCTGCTGCTGCTGCTGGCGGGGGAATCGGTGCTGCAACACCAGCAGCGGGCGACACATCACCATCTCATTCACCGCCTGACGTTGCAGTGCTGGTGGCCCCCCTGGGCGGGCGCCTCGTGGTGTTTGAGTCGAGCGTGGAGCACGAGGTGCTGGCGTGCCACGCGCCGAGGTGAGGGAGGGGGCGAGAGACGGAAGAGGGGAAGAGAAGAGGGGGGAGCGAGGGAGAGAAGGAGTTGCGAAGCATCGTCTGCTGGCGGCCACAGCCAATTTGCGACGGGAGGGCTTGGCTAGCACGAGCGCACAACGTTCCTCCGCTGCAGTACACAGTGTCGGGCCCCACTGGCCCCTGCTTCCCCATGCAGTCTGCCCCTGCCTCACCGTCCCTGCCTGATCATGTCTGCCCTGCAATGCCACAGGTCCGCACTCACCGCATGGTTCTACAAGGCCCCGCTCCAGAGAGATGCAACGGGCGCAGCAGGCGGCAGCGACAGCGGGTCGACTGTGCCCTTCCCACCTGTCTCCATCGCCGTCCGTGCGCCACCCCCACCTGGCGGCGCTGCCAGCGGCCACGCTGGTGATCCCACTGCCCCTTCCGCCACCGTTAGCACCGCCACCTCAGCTGAGGCGGACGAGGAGGCCTCAACCGGCACCATATTTGTGTCCATCGCGTCGTACCGCGACCCAGAGACCCGCTGGATGGTGTGGGACCTGTTCAAGAAGGCGGCACACCCGGGCAGGGTGCACGTCGGCGTGGTGTGGCAGGTGGAGCCGGGGGAGGAGGAAAGTGAGCTGACGACTGCGGTGGGCACAACAAGGGGCGTCGCGCCAGAGTGGCTGTCGCGCGTCAGGTGGGTTGCGATGCGTGGGTGTGATGAGGAGGCCTGTGCAACAGCTGTGGCGTCACATGCACACGATGCCTGCCGGACTTGGGTCACATGAGCCACATGTGCAGGTCACATGTGTGGGACAGGATGGAGGTGTGTCGTGTTGTACGCGGCAGGGATGGTGTCATAAACCGTTAACCCTAAGACCCTGTGTCGTACATACTACACCTTCGTACACAGCACCCACACGTCACACGCACATGCGATGCACGCATGCGCGCGCAGGGAGGTACGCCTGCCTGCGTCCCAGGCAGACGGCCCCGTGTGGGCGCGCCACCTGGCGCAGCGCCTTGTACGCGGAGAGGATTTCTTCCTGCAGCTCGATGCACACACGCGGTTTGTGGACGCGTGGGACGTCGCGTGCGTGCGCGAGCTGCAAGCGGCAGAGGGCGCGCAAGCGGATGCGGATCTGAGAGCGCGAGCCTGCTCTGGGGATGCGGCATCGGCCAGCAGCAGCAGCAGCAAGAGCAGGAGCAGCACGGCCACGGCTACCACCCATACCAGCATTGGCGTTGGCATTGGTGTGCGTCCCAAGGTCGTTCTGTCTACGTACCCTCCCGACTACAGCGGCTTTGGAGCGTGCGCGGCCACGCCCGACCCCGCCCATGCACCACTGCCGCTGCTGTGCGCCAGCCACTTTGATGATGCCGAGGCAGGCGGCGACGGGCTGCTGCGCTTCACCGCGAGAGCGCTCGCTGCGCGCCCGTCACAGCCACTGCCCAGCCCATTTTGGGCGGCGGGGTTCAGCTTCTCTCGTGGGTGCCTCGTGTCAGAGGTGCCGTACCCAGACAGCCTGCCGCACCTGTTCTTTGGGGAGGAGGTGCGTGTGTTAGGGGGGTGGGGGCGTGTATGTGTGAGGGTGGTCGGGTGGTCGGGTGGCTGTCTGCCCCAGTCATCCGTCCGTGGCTGGCTGTGGTGCTTGTTTGATGGGGGCAGATGAGGCGATGTTGAGGGGGCGAGCGTGCACGCGGTCCACAGTGTGGCGTCCCGAGTGTGGCGCCCAGTGCACCACCCACCTGCTGCCCCCCCCCCCTCTTCCCCCCCTCCGCCCTGTGCAGGTGTACATGCTGGCGCGCATGTGGACGCGCGGGTGGCGCGTGTGGGCGCCGAGCCGACCACTCGTGTTCCACCAGTGGGAGCGCAGCAGCCGCGCGCACACGTTCCAGGGGGTGAGTGAGGGAGGGAGGGAGGGATTGCGTGGGTGAGAGTGAGGGAGGGAGTGGGTGAGGCGGCATGGCGCTGGTGGAGGGCTCGGTGCTGTTGGAGAGGTGCAGGCAATGGACACCCACACCACACACCACACCATTGCCAGCACACGCCTCACTGCCACCCTCTGCACACACATCCCACAGGACGGCCGCCGCAACTACGCCACCAAGAGGGTCAGCGAGCAGAAGGTGCTGGCGGTGCTTGGGGCGGCGCCCTGGCCTGAGCACACTGGGCCGGGAGGAGCGCCTGAGGGCGGCCACACAGGGGGGGGGTGGGGTGTTGCCAGTGATTGCCCGCCGCCGTGTGGCTGGCGCCCGGGTGAGATGTGGGGCCTGGGGAGCGAGTGCAGCCTGGAGGAGTTTGAGCGCCACGTGGGCGTGAGCTTTATCGCACGCACGCTGTCGCACAGAGCGCTGTGGGGCGGGTTGACCGAGCGCGCGTTTGACGCGCAGTGAGTGTAACGAGGAGATCAGCCACACTCGAAAATGGGTCTACAAGATACTTCTGGCAGTCAAAACGTACAGTTTCGAATTTTAGAAGTGCAGTCGTGAAGATGAGCACGAAGAGAGGGGGGGGGGGGGGAGAGCACGGTTACACCACCCACGATAACGAAAAGGGGGGGGGGGCACAGTATGATGAGAGAGTAGTGATACACATCCACTGCCGGCGGTCACAATCCGTTCCAAAGTTCCAGCGGGACTATCAGACAGCAGGCACAAGGCCCACCAAAAGGTCAAACAACAACAAGAGGGTTTTACAATCACAGGCAGGTGGTCACAATCAGTTCCAGTTTTCCAGCAGGATCAAACAAAGCAGGAGCCCTGTCAAAAGTCAAGAAAAGGGGGGGGGAACCCCGTGGCAGCGTCACCCACACGTGGCGGCGGGCACCAAGCAAGCAGCACATCAGCCAGGCAGTACACCCAGCCCTGAAACAGTCAGAGGTAGGCCCCAGGTATAACCGGCTGTAAAGCCAGGACCATGAAGGGACCAAGAAGGCCCAGTTACAGTTACAGTTACACCGGCTTTCCAGCAAAGACTACCTCTAGTCCTAGTACCACCGCCTAGACCCAAGTCCAGTTCTGGCCCTGATGATGATGATGGATGTTACAGTCAGGGACACCTCTAAAGGCGTATAAGACCGTGCTCGGCGCGATATGGCCCGAGCACCTTACTGAGATGGCTGGCTGTTGGTGGTAGGGAACCCCAACTCTGTAAAGAGCGTGGGCGCACCCCTAGGTCCCCTACCGCAGCGGCAGCAAACGCTTGTTGAAGTCGGTGAGCGCATGTTGGGAAACGGAAAACGCAAGGAAGGTTCGTCGCCAATTGCCAGAAGAGACATCCCCCCGTGGGGAGAAAGGCCAAGACGTGGCCGAAAAGGATATCCAGCCGGGCCGCAACCTCTAACGTGTTAAGGGGTTTTCTAACTGGGATTTCAACCAGCATTCACAGGATTCTCAACCTGTTACCCTTAACCCGGCTCTGAGCAGAAGCTGACCCCTTGTAGTTGCACCGAGCACGACATTGGACGTGTCGCAGGCCCCCCCCCTGCTGAAGGGGGGAGGCACAGAAGGACTCGGTGAGGGGCACATCCCTAAGCCTAACTACCTAGAAAGGGGCTGGAAAAGGCGGTCAGTAGTGACCAACAGTGTGGGATTTGGTGATAGGTTAGAAAGCAAGCTTGCCCCCCGGTTATAGCGGATAAATATGTTCCTTCTGCATACTCCGTTTTGAGGTCGTCATCTTTGAGGCAGCTTTCACGTGTGAGACCCAGCGTGGGCATTTCTCAGGTGCGCCAGCTGCGGTGCACTGGAAACGGCACAGTCCACCGCAGCTCCTCGGGAACCCACGCTTGGGTCCCCGCCACTATCGTGGCTGCCTCATTGACTCCTAATACAAAACATCGTTCGCTTCAGGTCAATTATTCCTCCCGATCCTCTACCATCTCCAGGCTTGTGTTACGTATATCAAGGCACGAGACCAGAAAGTTGGCCATGTCACGCCAAAAACAAGGGTAAAGTAGCCCCGGGCTGGGGTTCATAAACGCCCGCATCTTCGCATCCAAGCCTTTATCGTCCCCAGGGACGCTCAGGAAAAGGGTGTGGAACTGTACGCGTGTCTCCGTATACGCTGGACACTCAAAAATCACGTGTGCCTCATCCTCCCGCATGCCACAAAGGCGACAGAGCCTCTGGCTGCGTGGCTCTGCCTGCGCCGTGTGGCGCCCCTTCTCTATCTGCAGTTCATGCAGCCCCATTCTAAAGCGTGCGAGTGTCGTGATCTGGGCGGCGCTGTTCAGCCCCGTCCAGAGCATTGGTGCGCCGCCACAGTCGTCTGCCATCCACCGCAAGTAAGTAAGCATCTTGAAGCGGTGTGACCATGAGTCAGGCACTGAGCGGACGACGCTGAGCTGGTTGGCGTCCTCTGGCAGCTCTGGTGTGCTGGTCTCTGATGCCAGCCAACCTGCCGCTGCTGTCTCTAGCAGGCGGGCGATGCCCCCCGCCTCCTGGCCCCACACCAGCGTGTGCCCCACTGTGCTGAGGCACTCGCTCAGCTGTGCCACCCAGCTCTCTCGCACGCCACCCGCCGCTAGCTCCCAGCTCTCCCGCATTGCCGCCTTCAGCAGATCGCCATCCGGCCGCCGTAGCGCTTTCGCCCAGAAGCGCGCCGCCTGCCGCAGCCAGTCGGTCGACAGCGGTCGCCAGCCCACCTCCGTCGCCAGCAGCGATAGCTGTTGCCCACACCTGCGAATACGGAGGGCCTCGCGCACAGATTGCAAGTGCAGGGCTTCCATGGCGCGCCACTTGCGGCGCGCCGCCTTGGAGGGGCCCCCGTCCCCTCCAGCCAACCCCCACTTGTCGGCTGCCCCCGAGAAGATCCCCTGTACCCCCATGCCCGCCCCCGCCATCAACCCTGGGCCCCAGATCTCGCACCCGTAGTTAATTACAGGTCGCACCCGTAGGTGCTACAGGTGTGGAACAGGTGCGCCTTTACTCCCACGTTGTGGAGGCCCATGGCATCGTATCTGCGCGCTAGGGCGAAGCGTGCACGCTGGCCCGCCCCCTGCCTCTGCTCCAGCCCCGCGCCTATTGCCCGACGGCTCCCCAAAAGCATGCCCAGATATTTAAACTCGTGATTGATGGGCAGGTCCATACCAGCGTACTTCAGGGTCACCCTTCCCCTGGCGCTCGTGACCGGGCAGTACTGGTCGTTAAACACCACCCCCTCAGATTTGCGGACATTGACAGTGAGAGCGTGCGTCCTGCAAAAAACGTGAAGTGCATCTAGCAAGCGCTGGAGCGCCTCCGGCGTCTCTGCCATGAGCACGAGGTCATCTGCATACAAGAGTAACCGTAGGAGCCGCCTGTTTGCTCCTGTCCCTAGGGGGACCCCGACCTCTGGCATCTGTGCGTCAAGCTCCCCTTCTAGTGAGTCGATAAACAGCCCAAACAAAAGCGGCGACATTGGGTCGCCCTGCATGACCCCCTGGCGTGTGGTGAAGCCTGGTCCCACCGTGCCGTCTATGCGCACGCACATGCCAGCCCCATCGTACAGTGATGTCAGGGCTGCTAAAAACGCCCCCCCCACCCCCAGGCTCTTAAGGCACTCCCACATGAGCTGCCGATGCACGCAGTCGTATGCCTTTCTAAAGTCGATGAAGGCAGTATACAGCGGTTTTCGCTCATGGCTGCGCCTCTCAATCATGTGCTGTAGGATGAAGGCATTGTCAGGGGTCCCCCGCCCCTTCCGGAACCCTGCCTGCCCGGCGGCTCTATGGCCGCCCTTCTCAGCAAGGTCGTCTAGTCTGCGGAGTAGCACCAGACTATAGAGCTTAGCAAGCGCCCCACCCACCGTGATGCCCCTATAGTTGTCCCGCTCGTCCAGATTGCCTTTCTTCGGCACCGGCGTGACTGCCCCCATGTGCCATGCTTTGGGATACCCCTCGCGGAAGACCCGATTGAGTAGATGTGTGATCGGTTCAAGCAGCGCGTGTTGCGGCTCGCTCCCCTCCACATCTCCCCCACCCCCTGTGTCCCCCTCCCCAGTCCATGCCCTTTGATAAAATTCTACCGGTACGCCGTCCACGCCCGGCGCTTTGCCCGCCGCCATGCCCAGGAGGGCTGTGCTCACCTCGTCCTCGGTGATCCAAGCGTTGAGTACTCGTGCCCGCTGCTTATTTCCTTCGGAGGCATCCGAAAACGGGTTCCCTCCCTCCTGCAGCTCCCCATGGGCATGCTCGCCCCCAACCAGGCCCTCAAAGTAGGTCGTCCACCCCTCTACATCCCTCAGCCCCCCTCCCTGGCTCCCTGGTTTAACCTTGCGCCAGAATTTCCTGGGGGCGCCATGCATGTGCATGTGCATGTGCATGCATGTGCATGTGCATGGCCCTAACAATTACTTGTGAGGGGCGGTAGCCACCAGCCGGCTGCCTGCCAACGTGTAGTCCCAGAGCAAAAAGGAGAGCTATTGTGCGACGCCTCCCAAATAGGTCCTAACTGCTTCTAGGGGATAGGGGGTCAAGAAGGCCCACCCCCAACTAATCCCAAAAGGCCGAAGCACGGCACCAGCCGCAACACTCTACGCAGCGGCCACACCTCGCCCGCCACCGCGCGTGTGTGGCACCACCTCCCTCACACACACCCTCAGGGGTCCAGGATGTCTTGTTCAGAGTGAGCCCGCCGTCCACCACTCCAATAAAGGTGTGGGCCGGGCCCACCACAGCCGCCCACCCGCGCGGCACCACGCCACCCTCAGCGAAGGAGGCCAGCGCATCCCACGTCTCAGTCGTCGCCAGCTCCCCCGCGCGCGCGGCCGCCGCCGCACAACCAAGTGGCCGCACACCATCACGCGGGCGCGTGATGCGCCACAGAAAAAGGGGGGATGCCCCACGGAAGCGCCACCCACACGCGGTGGCGGGCACCAAGCAAGCAGCACCCCAGTGCAGGCTCCACACTCAACCCCTCCAGGAAATGGATGGCGGGCCCAAGGTATAAAACCATGAAGGGACCAAAAAGCCCACCCTCAACCCACCGGAAGCGGGGCCGTTGTGCACACCCGCCGCAGCACTCTGCTCAGCTACCACATCACAACCCGCCAGCGCAAGCATGTGGCGCCACCTCCCCTAAAAAAAAACATCCTCTCAGGGATCTAGGACGTCTTGTTCAGAGTGAGCCCGCCGTCCACTACTCCAACAAAGGGGTGGGTCGGGCCCACCACACCCGCCCACCCGCGCGGCATCCCGCCGCCCTCAGCAAAGGACGCCAGCGCGTCCCACAGATCCATCGTCGCCAGCTCCCCCGCCCGCTCAACCGCCACCGAGCGAGCAGGGGGCTGCACACCATCACGCGGGCACGTAATGCGCCACAAGTGGCGGCGGCCTCGCTCCATGGCGTCCACCACGAGCGCAGACACCACCGCCCACACACCAGGCCGCACCCCAGGGGGTGGCTGCATCAGCCACACCTGGCAGCACGCGACGACCGGAGTAGAGGCAGGGAGGGCAGCAGCAACCGCCACCACCACTGCTTCCGCAACCGGGCACCCCCAGAAGCAGTGCGCACGCCATGCCGTCGCCGGCGGCCCGTCTTCCTCACGACACCGCCACCCGCACGGGCACTCGGGCACGCCCAGCGCAGCCTGCTTGTTGAAACCACTCACCTACAGGCGCCAGATGGGCTCCTTGCGGGCATTAAGGAGCGGCACCCGCCACAGCGCCGGCACCGCCGCCTCCAGGCCTCGCAGCCCTGCGCAGACCTGCGCTTCGGTCGCGCGGGGCCCCCCGTGCGGGCCGTGGCCCAGCGCCAGAGCCGCCTCCACCGTGGCCGCCCGCCGCACCCGCCGCTCGTCCACCACCGCCCGCAGCTGCAGCGCCACCGCCAGCTTGTACGTCAGCTTTCCCACCACGCCCGGGCCATGCGCAAACCCCACCCAACGAGGCTCATTCGCGGTGCCGCCCCCCCCAGCTGTAGGCAAAGGAATAGGTCGGGCAGTTGTGGAGCGCAGGCGCGGCCGCCCATGCTGCCAGCCAGCCGGCGTGACGACACTCGGCAGTTGCCAGCCGACCAGCCACAAAATCTCCACAACGACCGCGCACTCGCCTGCTCTGGGGAGGGGGTAGAACTGGCGCAGTGAGGGCGGCACCACCAGCCGCCGCCTTGACCCAGGCAGCAGGCAGCGCCGCAAGCACGACCGCCACTGCGGTGTAGAGGGGGTCGAGCGTGCGCCGCACACATAGCAGGTCCGGCTCACCCCTAGTCACTGGCGGCGGCGCGTCCGGGAAGAGGGCACAGCACAGGACCCCCCTCCAGGCACCGCCTCCGTCGTAGGCACCGCACGCCAGCGCCGCGCGAAGCCGCCCCAGCACGAGCGGCGCGCGCGCCGGAGCCGCGGCCGCGTACGCCACCAGGCACGCGTGGTCGACCGTGCGTGTGTTGCGCACCATGTCAACAGCAGCGAGCCACGCCCACAGCGCACACACGTCCGCAATCGTGCGCATGCCAGGGAGCGCGCTCCGCACACGGGCGAGGCCCTCTGCATGCCAGCGGGTAGCATTGTGATGGAAATTCTTCACCGCATATACAAGTAAGGCGAGCTACTCATGGCAAACATAGGCGACGTCTCCTTAATCACGGGAAGGACGCACTCGCCGCCGGGGGCGCGGGGCGGCAGGACTTTAAGATCGAACACCGCGATGATCACAGCCCTCGGGTCCACTAGCACAGCGGGCGACGAGCGGACAGCGGGTGGGCAGCGAACGGGCAGCGGAGAGGCAGCGAGGGCGGAGGACACAGCGACGAGGGCCGCCATCACGGCGCTCCCCCACCCCACGGGGAGCGCCGCGACCCCCCAGCGCGCAGCCCCCGGCACGTCCAGTGCCGGGATCGCGCCAGCGGGGCCGGCGGCGGCGTCAGGCATCGGCGAGGAGGGGGACGCGGATGGAGAGGGGGCAGCGACAGGGGCTGCCGGCATCACCCCCTCACTCGCTCTGGTCCTGTATCAGGACGAGCCGCTCGCGCCACCCAGCGGCTATGACGAGGGCATGCAAGGCGGGGAGGGCATGAGTGCCCTTGCACGGCAGCATGCGGCCATGCACGAGGTGGCCATGCGCCAAGCGGATGCCATGCGGGCGGACGCCAGGCGCAACCATGCAGCCACGGAGACACGCCTGTCTGGGCTCGAGACGGCGCTTGGCGGGCTCGGCAGCGGGTACGGGCGCATGAATGCAGAGGTGATCAGGCTGGGGCTAGGACTCACGGCCATGGAGGAGCGCACGGCGGGCCACGAGGCCCTCGTGCGAGAGGACACCAAGGCGCGGCAGGTGCAGTACAGCCGCGACCTGGCCAGCAGGGCAAGCAAGGACGAGCTCGGTGCACACGCCGCAGCCCAGCAGAGGGACACGGCTGCTCTGCGGGACGAGATCAGGCAGGCGGCCGGCATGGGCCCAACTGGGAACGTGCGAGCCGCCATCATCGCAGAGCGGCGAGAGACTCGCTGCAACCGCATGTTCAAGGTCATCATCCCTCAACGGGTGACCGACAGACCACTCGAGCTCGCGGACAAGCTGCACACGTGGCTCATCCGGCCGGAGCTGCTGGGGAAGCCACCACCTGCCGCGGGGCCGCTGGTGTTTGAGGACGCGTGGGTGCTGCGGCCGAAGGGAGGGGAGACCAGCAGCCAGGAGGGCACCAAGGCGGCGTTTGTGGTGGCGAGCCCCCTGCTGGCGCGCTGGGTGCACAGCCGCCTCGCGGCGGTGTCCGCGGCGGGGGTCAGCATCAGCGTGGAGCGGACGTCTGCGCAGCAGCAGGCGTGGCTGCCGCTGAAGGCGCTGTTCGCGCAGGCGATGCAGGAGGGGAGGAAGGTGCGCTCTGCCAGGGGTTGCCTGTGGGTTGATGACAAGCAGGTGCTCGCGGGCGGGGTGCTGCCGCCGCGGGAGCCGGCGCAGCAGGGCGGGGGAGAATACCCACCACCACCACCACCAGGGGCGCAGCATGCCGGGGGGGGACAGCCAGTGGACACGGGGCCGGACTTGGGGCAGCTGCCGGGAGCGGCGCTGCCGCGGCCGGCCGGGCCGGGGCACCACGGGGGACAGGCACTGACACTGCCACCAACAGGGGCGCAGCAGGCAGGGGGGGGCCAGGCGGTGGTCACGGATCCGGGCAGGTTGCAGCTGCCGAGGGTGGCGCAGCAGGCAAGAACGGGGTACCAGGGGGGGCATGCACTAACACCACCACCACCCGGGGCGCAGCAGGCATCGGGGGGGCAGATTGGGGGCACGGGGGCGGGCATGTGGCAGCCGCCGGGGTCGGGCATGTGGCAGCCGCCGCTAGGAGCAGGGTTCCAGGGGGGGCAGGCACCAACACCAACGGCACAGACCGCAGGTGGGGGGCATCCCTGGGGCATGGGTCCGGGCATGTGGCAGCCAGGGGCAATGCAAGAGGGGGCAGGGACGGCAGCACTGCAGCTTCAGATACACCATCTGCAGCAGCAGCTGCAACAGCTAACGGGCACGGGGCAACAGATGGGCATGGGGCAGCAGCAACAGGCTGCAGGGCTGCAGGCATTGCGCGTGCCGCAGCACACAAACGCAAGGCAGCAGCACATGGGCAATGGCGCGCAAGCACAGGCACAGGCGGCACAGGCACAGGCACAGGCACAGGCACAGGCACAGGCACAGGCACAGGCACACAGGCACAGGCACAGGCACAGGCACAGGCACAGGCACAGGCACAGAAGGCACAGGCACTGGCACAGGCACAAGCACTGGCACATGAGGGCATGGGGCAGGCGCAGCAGCAGACGCAGCACCAGATGGCAATGGGGATGCAGCAGCAGCTGCAGCAGCAACATCAGCAGGCGGGGGCACAAACATGGGGGCCGCAACACATGGGCATGTGGCAGCACCAGCAGGCTGGGGGGGGCCAGCATGCGGGGACGGGCGGGGGGGGGACACCACTGGCGGCGGGGCCGCCGCATCAGGTGATGACTGGGCCGCCGGCATGGGACCCCATTGGCGTAGGGCAGCAGCATGCTGGAATGGAACAGCAGCAGGGCATGGGGTCGGCGAGGGGGGGGGGCAGGGCCACTGGGGGCGCTGGGGGCGCCCCCGGTGGCGGCAATGGGCCCCATGCACGACGCGGAGCACACCGGGATGGCCGGGCACGGCGGGGCCGGGCCCAGCCGGCCGGGCCACGCCCCGGCATCGGGTTACGCGTAATGACGTGGAACGTTAAAGGGCAACACTATCACATAGACCAGAGCGCCGACGTCAGTAACTGGCTCTGGGCCACAACGGACATCATCGCATTCACTGAAACTGGGCATACCGGCGAGGCCCCCGGGGCTATTAGGGGGTTCAAGTGCCTAGCATGCAGCCGACGCCCATACACCGCTAAACACGGGGGGGTGGCGCTTCATGTGCGCTCCACGATCGCGAGCCACGTCAAGGTGGTGGAAGACACCCCAGCGCTGGGGATGCTTTGGTTCAGGATTAGGCTCAAGGGGGGGAGGGACGTGTACGCGTGCGCTGTCTACCTCCCCCCCCCCACCTCCACGTACCTGAAGCGGGAGGGCGGGAGCCTGTCGGCGGAAGCCCACATGCTGGCTCTCGCCCAAGGGATAGCCAAGTACAGGGAGCTGGGGGAGGTGCTAGTTTTGGGGGACCTCAACGCCCGCACCGGCCAAGCGGACGACAGGGGGGGCACGACGCCGAGGGGGGTGACCCCGCCCTCGCGCTGACCGCTTGGGACATCACACGGGCTGGGCGGGTAGGACAGCGGACGTCTGCCGACCACGGGCCGCAGAACGCGCACGGGAGGGACATGATTAGACTGTGCCGAGACACCGGGATGGTGATTCTGAACGGGCGCTTGCCAGAGGATGAGGGGGGAGCACACACATTCCATGCAACAGGCAGGAATGCGCACAGCGTTGTTGACTACCACGTTGCATCGCCGGCACTCATGTTTAGCGAGACGGGGGCCCCGCGGGAGGGGGCCACGCTCAGGGTGCATACGATCCCCACCCTGCCAGGCTGGAAGGGGTCCTTTGACCACTGCCCAGTTGTGCTGACCATGGGCGAGGCGGCCGGTGAGGCGGTCGCCACGCCACACCCTACCATGCCATGCACCACGCCAACTAGATTTAGGTGGCCTGAGGGGGGGGAGCGTGCCTACGCACGGGAGCTGCAGGGGGTGGCGGCAGAGATCAAGGGGGCGCGGGAGGCCCCCACGGTAGATGAGGAGCAGGCGCTCCTAGAAGGGGCGGTTGAGCGGGCAGCGCGGGCGCTGCACGCGTCAGGGGCGGCTGGGGCGGTGCTGGTAAAACCAGGGGGGGGGGCGCATCAGTGCGACCACACAACACATGGTATGCCCAGGAGTGCAAGGAGGCACGGCAGGCGTATCGAGAGGCCGAGAGGGCGCACGGGGCGCAGTCGACGCTGACCTCAGCAGCGTTCAGGGCGTATAGGCAGACCACGCGACGCGTGCGCCGGGCATGGGAGGCCCAGGAGTACGACGCTATGCTCAAACACATGCATGGCGCCCCCAGGAAATTCTGGCGCAAGGTTAAACCAGGGAGCCAGGGAGGGGGGCTGAGGGATGTAGAGGGGTGGACGACCTACTTTGAGGGCCTGGTTGGGGGCGAGCATGCCCATGGGGAGCTGCAGGAGGGAGGGAACCCGTTTTCGGATGCCTCCGAAGGAAATAAGCAGCGGGCACGAGTACTCAACGCTTGGATCACCGAGGACGAGGTGAGCACAGCCCTCCTGGGCATGGCGGCGGGCAAAGCGCCGGGCGTGGACGGCGTACCGGTGGAATTTTATCAAAGGGCATGGACTGGGGAGGGGGACACAGGGGGTGGGGGAGATGTGGAGGGGAGCGAGCCGCAACACGCGCTGCTTGAACCGATCACACATCTACTCAATCGGGTCTTCCGCGAGGGGTATCCCAAAGCATGGCACATGGGGGCAGTCACGCCGGTGCCGAAGAAAGGCAATCTGGACGAGCGGGACAACTATAGGGGCATCACGGTGGGTGGGGCGCTTGCTAAGCTCTATAGTCTGGTGCTACTCCGCAGACTAGACGACCTTGCTGAGAAGGGCGGCCATAGAGCCGCCGGGCAGGCAGGGTTCCGGAAGGGGCGGGGGACCCCTGACAATGCCTTCATCCTACAGCACATGATTGAGAGGCGCAGCCATGAGCGAAAACCGCTGTATACTGCCTTCATCGACTTTAGAAAGGCATACGACTGCGTGCATCGGCAGCTCATGTGGGAGTGCCTTAAGAGCCTGGGGGTGGGGGGGGCGTTTTTAGCAGCCCTGACATCACTGTACGATGGGGCTGGCATGTGCGTGCGCATAGACGGCACGGTGGGACCAGGCTTCACCACACGCCAGGGGGTCATGCAGGGCGACCCAATGTCGCCGCTTTTGTTTGGGCTGTTTATCGACTCACTAGAAGGGGAGCTTGACGCACAGATGCCAGAGGTCGGGGTCCCCCTAGGGACAGGAGCAAACAGGCGGCTCCTACGGTTACTCTTGTATGCAGATGACCTCGTGCTCATGGCAGAGACGCCGGAGGCGCTCCAGCGCTTGCTAGATGCACTTCACGTTTTTTGCAGGACGCACGCTCTCACTGTCAATGTCCGCAAATCTGAGGGGGTGGTGTTTAACGACCAGTACTGCCCGGTCACGAGCGCCAGGGGAAGGGTGACCCTGAAGTACGCTGGTATGGACCTGCCCATCAATCACGAGTTTAAATATCTGGGCATGCTTTTTGGGAGCCGTCGGGCAATAGGCGCGGGGCTGGAGCAGAGGCAGGGGGCGGGCCAGCGTGCACGCTTCGCCCTAGCGCGCAGATACGATGCCATGGGCCTCCACAACGTGGGAGTAAAGGCGCACCTGTTCAACGCACTGGTGCGACCTGTAATTAACTACGGGTGCGAGATCTGGGGCCCAGGGTTGATGGCGGGGGCGGGCATGGGGGTACAGGGGATCTTCTCGGGGGCAGCCGACAAGTGGGGGTTGGCTGGAGGGGACGGGGGCCCCTCCAAGGCGGCGCGCCGCAAGTGGCGCGCCATGGAAGCCCTGCACTTGCAATCTGTGCGCGAGGCCCTCCGTATTCGCAGGTGTGGGCAACAGCTATCGCTGCTGGCGACGGAGGTGGGCTGGCGACCGCTGTCGACCGACTGGCTGCGGCAGGCGGCGCGCTTCTGGGCGAAAGCGCTACGGCGGCCGGATGGCGATCTGCTGAAGGCGGCAATGCGGGAGAGCTGGGAGCTAGCGGCGGGTGGCGTGCGAGAGAGCTGGGTGGCACAGCTGAGCGAGTGCCTCAGCACAGTGGGGCACACGCTGGTGTGGGGCCAGGAGGCGGGGGGCATCGCCCGCCTGCTAGAGACAGCAGCGGCAGGTTGGCTGGCATCAGAGACCAGCACACCAGAGCTGCCAGAGGACGCCAACCAGCTCAGCGTCGTCCGCTCAGTGCCTGACTCATGGTCACACCGCTTCAAGATGCTTACTTACTTGCGGTGGATGGCAGACGACTGTGGCGGCGCACCAATGCTCTGGACGGGGCTGAACAGCGCCGCCCAGATCACGACACTCGCACGCTTTAGAATGGGGCTGCATGAACTGCAGATAGAGAAGGGGCGCCACACGGCGCAGGCAGAGCCACGCAGCCAGAGGCTCTGTCGCCTTTGTGGCATGCGGGAGGATGAGGCACACGTGATTTTTGAGTGTCCAGCGTATACGGAGACACGCGTACAGTTCCACACCCTTTTCCTGAGCGTCCCTGGGGACGATAAAGGCTTGGATGCGAAGATGCGGGCGTTTATGAACCCCAGCCCGGGGCTACTTTACCCTTGTTTTTGGCGTGACATGGCCAACTTTCTGGTCTCGTGCCTTGATATACGTAACACAAGCCTGGAGATGGTAGAGGATCGGGAGGAATAATTGACCTGAAGCGAACGATGTTTTGAATTAGGAGTCAATGAGGCAGCCACGATAGTGGCGGGGACCCAAGCGTGGGTTCCCGAGGAGCTGCGGTGGACTGTGCCGTTTGCAGTGCACCGCAGCTGGCGCACCTGAGAAATGCCCACGCTGGGTCTCACACGTGAAAGCTGCCTCAAAGATGACGACCTCAAAACGGAGTATGCAGAAGGAACATATTTATCCGCTATAACCGGGGGGCAAGCTTGCTTTCTAACCTATCACCAAATCCCACACTGTTGGTCACTACTGACCGCCTTTTCCAGCCCCTTTCTAGGTAGTTAGGCTTAGGGATGTGCCCCTCACCGAGTCCTTCTGTGCCTCCCCCCTTCAGCAGGGGGGGGCCTGCGACACGTCCAATGTCGTGCTCGGTGCAACTACAAGGGGTCAGCTTCTGCTCAGAGCCGGGTTAAGGGTAACAGGTTGAGAATCCTGTGAATGCTGGTTGAAATCCCAGTTAGAAAACCCCTTAACACGTTAGAGGTTGCGGCCCGGCTGGATATCCTTTTCGGCCACGTCTTGGCCTTTCTCCCCACGGGGGGATGTCTCTTCTGGCAATTGGCGACGAACCTGCCTTGCGTTTTCCGTTTCCCAACATGCGCTCACCGACTTCAACAAGCGTTTGCTGCCGCTGCGGTAGGGGACCTAGGGGTGCGCCCACGCTCTTTACAGAGTTGGGGTTCCCTACCACCAACAGCCAGCCATCTCAGTAAGGTGCTCCGGCCATATGGCGCCGAGCACGGTCTTATACGCCTTTAGAGGTGTCCCTGACTGTAACATCCATCATCATCAGCATCGCCCCCACTGAAAAGCGCGTGCACAGCCACCTCAACAGGGGGCTCCCGCCACTCAACCGTCCGCTGCGTGTCCTGCAGCTCCAGCTGCAGGAGGGGGTTTGCCCAGAGCGGCGCCTCCGCCCCCCACAGCTCAGCTGTTTGCACGCGCCCCGGGATGCGCGCCACCGGCCCTAGGGCCTGCACCCCATCGAGCAGGCGCCTCAGCGGCCCAGCCAGCAGCGACACGCCCAGAGCCACGTTCTCGCACTCACCAATGAGGCCGCTTGGCAGGGTGCCTGGCCCAGGCGCGAGGCCAGCCATAAGCACAAAGAGGCTCAGGTGGGCATCCGGGCACAGGCGGCGCACTGCCTCCACCATCAGCGGCTCCCATGCCGACTGGGCTGGGGGCGCGGGCGGCTGGACCGGCCGGGCCCCGCCTCCGCCGCCCCCCCCACCACCCTCACCCCTGCCACCGCCGCCGCTGCCGCTGCCACCGCCACCGCCACTGCCGCCACCCTCGCCGGCCCGTGGGGCACGCAGCAGGAGACGGGGGGCGCCAGCCGCCCACGCCCCGAACAGGCACGCGAGGTGGATGATGATGAGTTTTTACAATCCACTTTCTGGCGGGCACGCGTTCGGTTCCAAAGCTCCAGCAGGACTTAGAGGAAGCAGTCCTGAAGACCTGCCAACAGAAAAAGGGGGGATGCCCCACGGAAGCGCCACCCACACGCGGTGGCGGGCACCAAGCAAGCAGCACCACAGTGCAGGCTCCACACTCAACCCCTCCAGGAAATGGATGGCGGGCCCAAGGTATAAAACCATGAAGGGACCAAAAATCCCACCCTCAACCCACCGGAAGCGGGGCCGTTGTGCACACCCGCCGCAGCACTCTGCTCAGCTACCACATCACAACCCGCCAGCGCAAGCATGTGGCGCCACCTCCCCTAAAAAAAAAACATCCTCTCAGGGATCTAGGACGTCTTGTTCAGAGTGAGCCCGCCGTCCACTACTCCAACAAAGGGGTGGGTCGGGCCCACCACACCCGCCCACCCGCGCGGCATCCCGCCGCCCTCAGCAAAGGACGCCAGCGCGTCCCACAGATCCATCGTCGCCAGCTCCCCCGCCCGCTCAACCGCCACCGAGCGAGCAGGGGGCTGCACACCATCACGCGGGCACGTAATGCGCCACAAGTGGCGGCGGCCTCGCTCCATGGCGTCCACCACGAGCGCTGCCACCACCGCCCACACACCAGCACGCACCCCAGCGGGAGGCTGCAGCAGCCACACCTGGCAGCACGTGATGACCAGCGTAGGAGCAGGGAGGGCAGCAGCAGCAGCCACCACCACCGCCTCCGCCACCGGGCACCCCCAGAAGCTGTGCGCACGCCACGCCGTCGCCGGCGGCCCGTCCTCATCACGGCACCGCCACCCGCAGGGGTACTCGGGCACGCCTAGTGCAGCCTGCTTGTGAAAACCACTCACCCACAGCCGCCAGATGGGCTCCTTGCGAGCGTTGAGGAGCGGCATCCGCCACAGTGTCGGCACCGCCGCCTCCAGGCCGCGCAGCCCCGCGACGACCTGCGCGTCGGTCGCGCGGGGGCCCCCGTGCGGCCCGCGGTCCAGCGCCAGAGCCGCCTCCACCGTGGCTGGTGGATGGTCAAGCTACAAAAGTAACAGTAACAGTAACAGTAACACGGGGTTTCCAGCTAAGCAGGCTACTCTTCTACTAGAGACACCCGCCGATACTCCAGCACACTTCAGTACTAGAGTACCGCCGGCTCCCGGCCGATAGACTACCGCTCCCGCCGGCTAGACTACCCCAAACAGCGGTCTCTGAGAGACATGTCTGGCAAGGAGCATATAGGAGAGGACCTTCCTCAGGGTCACAGTAGTGGCCTTGTGGCCAGTCAAGCCGGCAGAGCCGACTGGCGCTGACTGGAACGGTCCCCGCCTGGCAGTGCATGGCTGTCCAGCTCTCGTTTGCATGGGGCTCAGCCGGCGCCCCATGCCTCATGCATGGCCAGGTCCCACCCTCCAGGGGTGCATGGACGACAGAGTTGTCATGGAGGCTGCCTGAAGACCTTCCAACGCCAGTCACCGGCAGACGAGCGACCCCGAGGATGAGCGCGGTGACGAACGCTGCGATTGGTGAAGCGGATTTACTCTGTGTTGCCTCGGCGGTCGCCACCGCTGAAGCCGTGATGGTAGCCCGCCTCCACGGGCAGCCATCTTGACCAATGTCCAGCATGCATTGACGGGCGCCAGCTCCTCCGCTCGTCGATCAACTCGTCGAGATCGGTGCCGCATGGCGTCCTGCATGGGGGGAGGATAAGGGCCGTCTCCCAGCACGGGCCGCGGCAGCGCCGCGGCTACTCGCCAAGCCATGGCAGCGCCGGGCAAGCCGCTCCTGAAGTGTTCCACCGAGGGGCAGTCTAGCAGGAGCCAGGCCAGTCGTATTTTACCCCGCTCGTCAGCGGCACGGAGATCCTCGTCACCAGCAGCGCCGCATTGCTGGGTCCAGGGCTCGGCGACGAGAACGCGCCTCCGTTAATCGAGCCCCAGTAATGCCGCCCACATTCGGTGGCGGGCTTCAAGCAGCAGCATCAGTGCAGGCACCATATTCAACACCTCCTGTCGCCGGGGGCCCCTGAACCCCGAGTATACGACCAAGAAGCTGGTGGCACCGCTTGGAATCGTGTGAGGAATGACGAGCCACCACAAGTGCGGCCAAGCCACAGCCCTCCCCAAGGCTGCTGGCTGCGAGCACAACCTTGACCAGCCTTGCCATGCACCCTGGGGCAGGAGGGCGTGGTTGCTTGAACTTCTTAGGTGGTATGAACAAGTCAAATCCACACCTCCGCCGCCCACGTAATAGCCAGGCTGTGCAACTCTCTCTCTCTCTAAACTGCCTGAGTTTCAGGAGGCTGGGAAGCCTGTGTATTGAAACAGGTGAGCAGTGGCTGCGGGCACATGGGGCTGGGCGGCGGCTGCTGTGGGGGGAGGCGGCATGGGCGACGCGGCCAGGCGCGGGCGCCATGGAGGGCCTTGCCAAGGCCAGGAGCCCAGAGGTACAGTTCCATGCACGCGAGCACGGAGCATGGAGGCGGCTCGGGCGAGCTGCAGCTGCCTTGCTGGTCTGGGAGCAGCCTCCTCTGGCCTGGCCGCCGTCTCCACCCTCCCGCCCCCGCCTTCGCCGCATTTGTGAGGATCGAGGGCCTGATGGCATGGGGTTGTGCCCAGGGCGGGGGCATGCGGCGGCCGGGCGTGGAGAAGTATTTGCGACGATTGCGACGCTGAGGACGAGCTGGCCGCACCACGCCGCCCCGGCGCATGCGCCGCCGTGGAGCTGGCTGGCCGTATTATTCATCGGGCATGCGGCGGCCGTAGGCAGCCGTGGGCAGGCGACCTGGGCGGCAGCACAGCTCACAGCGCAGCCCTCAGCGCACCGACGCCAGCCGATCGCGGGACGCAGCGTGGACAGTCATTGGGCCGTCTCATTATTGATTGATGCGCCGCACGGGGGGTCAGGGAGCGCGGGGTAGGAGCACACACCCCACCATCATGTCCCAACCATGCGAGCCGGCTGACCCCTGCCGCCCCTGCTGCTGCGTGTGTGCATGCGTGTGCCTGTGTGCGCAGGGGAGCAGCCATGGGTCGCCGTCCCTTCAGGTGCTACCGCCAGACCAAGGGTAAGCCCTACCCCAAGTCGCGCTACGTGCGCTCGGTGCCGGACCCCAAGATCCGCATCTACGATGTCGGCCTCAAGCGCGCCGACGTCGACACTTTCCCCCACTGCGTCCACCTGATCAGGTATGCGTGCGCATGCAGAGGCAGTGCCAGGGCGTTGGGGGCCTGCAGCACCCCGGGTGGGGCGAGACTGCGAGCGCTTTCCATGCGGAGTTGCCATGCATGCATGCATACTCGCATGCACATGCGCCGGCCAGCTTCACTTGATGTTTGTGCGCTGCAACTGGCTCCACTTTCACCGCTGTCCTCCCCCCCCCCCCTGCTGTCGCCTTTTTTCCTGTGCCGCAGTTGGGAGATGGGGAACGTCTCGTCTGAGGCGCTCGAGGCTGCGCGCATTGCCGCCAACAAGTACATGGTCAAGTTCGGTGGCAAGGAGTCGTACCACCTGCGCGTGCGCGTGCACCCCTACCACGTCGTCCGCATCAACAAGATGCTTACGTGCGCTGGAGCTGATAGGCTCCAGACCGGCATGCGTGGTGCGTTCGGCAAGGCGTACGGCCTCTGCGCGCGCGTCCAGATCGGACAGATCCTGCTGTCGATCCGCGTGCGCGAGGCGCAGGTGGTGACCGCCAAGGAGGCGCTGCGCCGCGCCAAGTTCAAGTTTGCTGGGCGCCAGAAGATCGTTGTGGGGAGGAACTGGGGCTTCACGCCTTACCCTCGCGCCGACTACGTGGAGTGGAAGCAGGACGGCCGCATCGAGTCCAAGGGTGTGCACGCACGCCTGATTGGCAACCGCGGCCCCCTCTCCGCGCGCCCTGAGGGCGAGTTCTTCGAGAAGGCCGCGCGCGACTGCAAGCTGCCCATGCACGAGTAAGCGTCTCGCTTATTGTGCACGTGCGGCTGGTGTAGAGCTGCGCTCATCTGGGTCGGAAGAATCATGTAAAGACGCGCTGTCGCTGTCTCTGTGGTGACGGCCAGCCTCAAACTGATCCAACAGCCACAGAGCCTCTTCCCACCCAGCCGAAATCTGATTCGGTCACTCCCCATTGCGCAACAGCCGATTCCTGCTGGTTCGGAAGGGGCCTGCAATCAAACAATTTCTGCACACGCCGAGCATGATGGTGGGTGGTCGGGGCAGCAGTGGAGGCTCCAACTTGGCTCCAACTGACAGACGAGCGTGAATCTTGCCACGGGGCGATCCTCCATCTCGTCTTAACAGTCAAAGCCGCGCGAGCTGTGCGTGAGGGAAACAAACAGTGCTTCAGGTTACAAGAAGGGTGTGGCGTCGCACAACCGTCGCGGTAGTGCGGGCAGCCGAGTGCGCCACTGAGAGGGTGTGCGCAGTGATGGGGTGCTAATATAGCGATACGACGCGTGAACAGGACCATGCGCAGCCCTAGATGGATGGGACTGTGGAGATGGTGGCTGTGCAACAAACAAACAGCAACAACAGTTCGAACAAAATTCCAGCGCCCGTCGATCGATCGTCATCATCAAAAGGGCGGTGACCTTGAGGCTCACGTGCTCAGCGCGCACGCCCGGGTCATCATCCGTGGGTGGGGGCGTCTGGGTCCCTTCAGCGGTGGCGTGTCAGGAACAGCTCGGCGTCGGCCAGCTCCTTGGTCAGGCGGTCGAGGCGCTTCTTGGGGATGGGCGCAGCCGTGCCGAAGTTGTTGTAGTGGCCAGCGATCGCGTTCAGCGCAGAGTACGTGTTCCTGGGGTGGCGGGAAGATGTGGGCGGGGACGATACGGGATGACGGGAAGGTTGGATGCGAGCGTGGTGGGGCAAGGCGCATCCGTAGCGTGTGTTTGTGTGTGTGTGTGTCGGTGTTGCGGGTGCCGACAGACACGCAGCACACGCGTGTGCACGCACGCACGCCACGCCGCGGGGGCTGCATACATGGGCGTGCCATGGTGCTGCCGCGTTGCGCTGTGCACACGGGCAGCCTTTATCCTCACCCAAACGAGGGGCGGCCAGAGACGATGGGCTCCCTGCGGTAGTTGGCCACCCAGGTGTTGATGTCCTTGCGCAGCACCTTCACCCTGTCGTCCTTGCTCGGGTCGTCGCGGGGCAGAGCCAGCACGCTGTTCACATTCACCAGCACAGCGGCCTGCACGCAGAGAGCAGAGCACAAATGGCAGCGACGCATGCATGCATGGTGTAAGAGGGGCACGCCATGCATCTCATCTACACCCCATGTGGCATCCTGCGCGATGCGGCCCCACGCGTTCATCGGCGCAGAGGCCCCAGGGATGCGTTGGGTGCTGCCGAGTTGGGGCGCCTGCAGGCGCGTGCATGCACGATCCCAATCTCCAAGCGCTCGCACCGTCTCGGCCTCATATTTCGTCTTGACTCCCTCATCTCCGTCGAGGCCCAGGAACGCGAACGCAGGCGAAGGAGAGGCCAGCAGCACGACGGAGGCGCCGGCGAGGACGGAGGCCAGGGCCTGTCGGCGAGTGGCCGACTCGGACTGAAGAAGGGGGGGACGTGGACAGTGGGTGCCACGATCCAGGACCCAACAAGCATGCATGGCATCGCGAATAGCACTGATGCAACGATCAAGGACACAAGTATGCCTGGCGTCCTCCCTGGCGGGCGTGGTGGTGCAGCTCTCCATCAGAGCACTCACCCCAGACTGCTGCGACACGGCGAGCGCCACCACGCGCGATGCACGCGGCGCGCGCACGGGCGTAGGCCTGTGCTCGCAGCAGCAACGAAGCACAGTGCTGGGTCAGCATCGTACAGGTGGGGTAAGCATATCGTCTCGCCATGCAACCCCTCGACACCAACCCAATCACCTGGCACATGGTGCGGCGGACGACGACGCGGCCTTGAGGCCGGAGCGCTGGAAGGTGGCCATGATGGATGTGAGGAGGTTGTGTGTTGGGGGGGAAGGAGGGGACTGCAGTTTGAGCCTGTGTGGGGGGGGGCTGCCCAAAAGCCCAGGGAGCCAGAGCCCACCCGAGAGCCCAGAGAGAGAGCCCACACAGCCTTGGTTGTTGAGAGGACAGGCTGTACTGGTGTGAGTTGTTGGGGGGCACTACCTGGTATCTGGCTGCCAGGGAGACGTGGAGTCATCTGGATGATGAGGACGAGACGCTAGCTTTTCCGTTGCGCACTACGTGTGGGGCATACAAATAAATGTTGGTGCTGCCAAGGGGAGTGTGTGTGGAGGGGGGGGGGCACGACACTCGATTCGGCCGCACCAGGTCAGATATGGTGCGGTCGCCCACTTCACACATACACTGGGCTAATACCGAGCCCAGTGTGCTGGGGGCAAAACATGCAAGTTGTGGATGGCTCTCCATTCGTTTGTGTGTGCGGCAAGTAAAAGGCATACACGTGAAAGTCGCAGTCCACCGTCGTTTCATCGCGCGTTTACACGAGACCTTGCAGGCGTTCATGATCAGCCGGATACACGGGCCGACCGCATCCGCACGTGTGACCATACATGCCCCGCCATGCCCCCGCTACGTCCGCTCCCATGTGGTGCACGCTCGCTCACTCGTGCGCACACACAGTTCGGTGGGGGGGAGCTGCTTTCCGCACCGCTGCAGGGGCCCGCGTGCATGCGTGTCCCACCCCACACAATAATCACAGGGGTTCAGGTTGGTTCAGGCTGCGCCCGCGCCGCCTCCGCCAGCGCTCGTCCGTAGCGCTCGCCCAGCGCCCCAGCTGCTGCCAGCTGCTGCTCCTCCTCAGTGCCGCCCCCGCTGCTGCCACTCACATCGCAGCGACACGACCCAGTGCGGCGGTGCAGAAAGCGCCCGTCGGGCGACGCGATGAGGCAGTCGAATTCCAGGTCCAGGTGAGAGGACGGGCTGGGGCAGGGCTCGGCGCCCGCTGTTGAGGCCGCTGCCTGAGCCTGCGCCTCTGCTTCTGCTGCTTCTGCTTCTGCTACCACAGCTGCTGGTGTCGGAGGTGCTGCTGCTGCTGCTGCTGCTGCTGTTGCCCCATCTGTTGCTGCTGTATCTGTCGCTGGTCGGCCGCCTGTGCCGTCGTCCCCCCCATGGTGCAGTCGCGCGGTCGCGAGGGCCGCCACAGCGACCGGCGGCATCACAGACGCCGTTCCCATGAGTGCCCGCAGGCATGCGCGCTCCGCAGTGACCTCGAGCAGTGTCGGCATGTGGCACACACAGGCGAGCAGCCTACGCAGGCTTGGCGAGGGTGGTGGTGCGTTTGGTGTCTGGGGTGTGTGTGTGGGCTGCTGGGTGGTAGGTGGTGTGGAGCACACACGCACACACACGACGGAGCCCGAAGGCAGCATCCACATGCATGGGGAGGGGGAGGGGGAGGGGGGGGGGGAGAGGGAGGGCGCACCTCCGGGTCCGCGTGTCTCCCTCGCGGCACATGACTCCGATCGTCCCCTGGCACGCAGCGGGCAGCATGTCATGTGTTCCGAGCACTTGCCCAGCGATGTGCTTCTGGCCGAGGCGCTTGAGGCCTGGGGAGTGGGCGTGCATGCTGGATTGGCTTATGGGGCTGGTGCGCTGGTGCTGTTGGTGGTGGTGCGGGGAGGAGCGGTGGGGGGTACGATAAGCGCTGGTGAATGCGCGCCTCCGCGCGTCCCCCACCGCGTAGAAAGGGGATGTGATGTGTAGGTGAGGCGCTCTCAAGGCGGTCGAGCGGCGCGGCGCTGCGTTCCCTCCAAATCAAAACCACAACGATGTTCCGTGCGTCCCCCTCTCTCTCTCCACCTCGAGCGGGGGAGTGGGCGTACACCCCGCGGTTTGTGTGTGTGTGTGTGCATGCATGCGTGTGTGTGTGTGTGTGTGTGGAGCAGAGTGTTGGCCTGCGTGAGCCCCACGTGGGGGTGGCAGTGGAGCGAGGCCTACCCGCGAGCGCGACCACCGTGGCCGACAGCTCTCCTGCCTCCAGTGCGGCCACGCGTGCCTGCACGCTGCCGCGCAGGGGCACCACCTCGAGGGATGGATAGCTGGAAAGTAGCTGCGCCCTCCGGCGCATGCTGCTCGTGCCCACCTTGGAGCCAGCAGGCAGGTCGCCTGCAGGCAGCGCCAGCAGGCAGTGTCACACACACACATTCAGGGCAGCATCGGCGGCAGCCCTCACCCGCACCCTAGCACAGCTTACCCTAGGTCTCGCAGGAAGGGGGGGCGTGTTTGGACAACACCGTGCACGTCTGAAGACGAAAAAACATACTTCTGCGCCGCGTTCACCTGCGCAGTGACCCCCACCCTGCCCCCTGTCCACACGCGCACCCACCCACCAACCCACCCAGGCACGCGTGGCCGGCCGCCAGCACCACTGCATCCCGCACATCCTCACGTGCGAGGCACGCGGCCAGCACCAGGCCGTGTGGGGCGCTTGGGGGCGCGTCCTTGAGCGAGTGGACAGCGACATCGGCGTCGCCACGCTGGACAGCATCGTCGACCTGCGGAGGTTGGGCATGTGTGCGCGCGCGCGTGTGTGTGTGGCGGTGCATCACACATGCCCACTCACACACACACACACACAATCAACCGGGTGGATCAGCGGTTCGCCAGCGTGGCGGTGATGGAGCCGGTGGAACGCGTGCTCTCTTGTCCCGCCGTGCCCAGCCGCTTGAAGCCCGCCACCGAATGTGGGCGGCATTACTGGGGCTCGATTAACGGAGGCGCGTTCTCGTCGCCGAGCCCTGGACCCAGCAATGCGGCGCTGCTGGTGACGAGGATCTCCGTGCCGCTGACGAGCGGGGTAAAATACGACTGGCCTGGCTCCTGCTAGACTGCCCCTCGGTGGAACACTCAGGAGCGGCTTGCCCGGCGCTGCCATGGCTTGGCGAGTAGCCGCGGCGCTGCCGCGGCCCGTGCTGGGAGACGGCCCTTATCCTCCCCCCATGCAGGACGCCATGCGGCACCGATCTCGACGAGTTGATCGACGAGCGGAGGAGCTGGCGCCCGTCAATGCATGCTGGACATTGGTCAAGATGGCTGCCCGTGGAGGCGGGCTACCATCACGGCTTCAGCGGTGGCGACCGCCGAGGCAACACAGAGTAAATCCGCTTCACCAATCGCAGCGTTCGTCACCGCGCTCATCCTCGGGGTCGCTCGTCTGCCGGTGACTGGCGTTGGAAGGTCTTCAGGCAGCCTCCATGACAACTCTGTCGTCCATGCACCCCTGGAGGGTGGGACCTGGCCATGCATGAGGCATGGGGCGCCGGCTGAGCCCCATGCAAACGAGAGCTGGACAGCCATGCACTGCCAGGCGGGGACCGTTCCAGTCAGCGCCAGTCGGCTCTGCCGGCTTGACTGGCCACAAGGCCACTACTGTGACCCTGAGGAAGGTCCTCTCCTATATGCTCCTTGCCAGACATGTCTCTCAGAGACCGCTGTTTGGGGTAGTCTAGCCGGCGGGAGCGGTAGTCTATTGGCGGGGAGCCGGCGGTTCTCTAGTACACTCAAGTGGGCTGGAGTATCGGCGGGTGATCTCTAGTAGAAGAGTAGCCTGCTTAGCTGGAAACCCCGTGTTACTTGCCCAGCCGCAACGCACCTCCTGCGTGAATGCACCTGAGCCCAGCGCGCGCAGGGACTCGCCCAGTGCCGCGTCGCCGCGCGTGGCAACCACCAGCGTGGCCACGCGCAGGACCCAGCCCTCAGCCTCTGCAGCTACCTGGAGCGATGCGCCGACCTGGCAGGCATGGCGGTTGGCGTGTGAGCATGCTTGCGCGCCATGCACCAGCTTTCCAAGCAACCTCACCATCTGCGCCTGCGCCTGCGCCAGCTTCGATCCCCGCGTGGCGATGGTGATCAACAGGTCGAATGTCTGGCAAGCCCGCACACACAAGCGCAGCCCTCGGCGCTGCGAAGTACGAGCGAGGCCCGATGTGGCTACGAGGCGAGGCCCGAGGGTCGCACAGGGTCGCCTGTGAAGACGGCGCATCGCGAGCAACACGTGTCGCGTGTGAGTCGCGAGGAGGTTGCAGGGTAACGGCTATTTACCGGTTCAAACCACATTTCAAACTCACTTCACTGGGTTTCAACTGCTCCCGCTCTCCCTGCACCTTATCACTCTCTCCTGCGTCTATCTCTTGCTTCTGTCTCTCTCTCTCTCTCTCTTTCAACTGTCCTACTGGTTTCGTGGCCGAGCGCCCAGCCCGCGTGCCGCCTCTTTCCTGTTGTGGACCGCACGCGCAGTGTCGAGAAGACGTACGGCCTCTTCCCCGTCGCCCGCCTCCTCCTCCATGCGGCTCCAAGCCTCATAGAGCGGCGGGTGCTGGAACGTCGGCGGCACGGACGCGCCGCAGATAAAGAGTCGACGCGCGGTTGGCACGTCGCCCTGCGACCACTCCATCAGAGCCCACTCCATCCACAGCGGGGGGTTCCTGCGCGTGGGCACGAATACATGTGGGAGGGAGGGTGCATGTAGGGTGTGCTCACGCTGCAGCAGAGGGGGATGTGCGTACCAGGGTGGTGGTGGTGGTGTGTGCGTGCACTGTCCCACACGCAAGCACACGTGAGGAGGGCCGGTCACGCGCCCACGCCCACACCTGGGGCACAGCTGTGTCGCCTGCTGGAACAGCGCACGTGCGTGCTCCACCTTGCCCAGTCGCCACGTCATCGTGCAGTACGCGTACCACAGGTGCGGGTGCGCGGGCGCGGCAGCGACGCCCCTCCGGAAGCAGCCCTCGGCGGCCTCAAAGTGGCGGCGCCGCCGTTCCAGCACGCCCCACTGCAGCCACGTCTTGGGGTCGTGCGGCTCTAGGCGCGCCGCACGACCGTACAGCTCGCCCGCCCTGTCCACGCACCCGAGCCGCTTCTCCAGGAGCGCAAACTGGCGCAGGAAGCGCGTGGTGGGGGGGCCACCCCCCTGCACGCTGCACGACCGCAGGCCGGCCTCAAACGCGGAGCGCGCGGACGTGGCGTCGCCGCGGAACGCGGCCAGCTCTGCCAGTCCCTCGAAGCACAGGAGCGAGCCAGAACGGTGGGGGGATGTGGCGATGACGCTGCCGCCGCCCCCTCGTCCCGAACCTGTTGCAATCGCTACCGCTGCAATCCCCCTGCTGAACGCGGCGTGCGCGTCGTCGGTGCGGCCGTCGTTGAGTGCGAGCAGCCCTCGCGTATGGCACAGGTGCGGGTTGCCCGGCTGCAGCGCCTCTAGCCGCGACAGCAGCCCCTCTGCTGCCTCGCGCTGCCCGTGACGCAGAGCCTGCTGAGCGCGCGCATGGAGCAGCGCGACGAGCGCGTGCACGGTGGTGGGGTCAGCAGCACTGGAAGCGCCAGCAGCGCCAGCAGCACCAGCCCCACTAGGGGGCCGCTGCTCGCCGCTCCCGCGTCCGCTCCCGCCCTCCTCCTCGCCCGCCTGTCGAGACCGCCCACCAGCAACAGCGTCCACCCCCGCCCCCCCAGCGTCGCCGCTGCCGCCACCGCCACACAACAGCACGTCCTCGGCAGCGGCATATGCCGCGTCCGCAGCGTCGCGTGACCCCGAGCGGTCCTCCAGCGCCGCGGACGCTTGCAGGCTAGGGCCGTGGCGAGGGTCGGCGCGCAGCGCGGCCTGGAGTGCGGCAGCAGCATGGGACGGGGTGGGGGGCGGGGTGGGGTGAGGACGTGTGCGTGTGTAGGTGGCGGTGGTGAGTGGGTGGGGCAGAGGCTGGGAGGCAAGCAGGCCGGCAAGCACGTCCACAACCTTGCAAGAAGTGCGCACAGCTCAGCCACCTGGGCCCCATCCCTTTGCAAACCCCGAAGCAACCAGCAGCCGCAGCTCACCTGCAGCAGCGCGCGCGCGCGTCTGATCCCGCCCGCGACCAGCTCCCTGAACACACACAGCGGGTGGACACAGGCAGTTCAGCTCACACAGTTCAGTTGGGTGGGCACAGGGAGTGGAGTGGGCACAGGCAGTTGGGCACACGCCAGTTGGGTGGACACAGGCATTGCTGCACCCTCTGCACACAGCCCAGCCCACTAGAGGCGACAGTGCCACACACCCCTTCCGCCCCCCCCCCTTCCCCCCACCTCACCTGCGCGCCCACGCGTGCAGCAGCGGCGCGGCCGGCCCTGCTGTCGTGTTGCCCTGCTCCCACACCATCCGTGCGCGTGCGCAGTCACCGGCCATCCATTCCACCTTGCCCAGCGACTGCATGTGCGCATGCGTGCGAGGGGGGTTTAAGAGTGTGGAGGCCGAGTGTGGGCGGCCCGTGGGGCCCCAGCTGCCCCCCACCCTCCCTGCATGTATGATAATTGTGTGCAGCACGCCCCCCCCCCCCTGCTGAGTGGAGCATGCAAGTGCGCACCATCCAGCTCGGCAGGTGCTGCGGGTCCGCTTGCAGTGCTAGCAGCAGCAGCCGACGTGCCTCTGACAGGCGACCCTGTCCGGCCTCCATCTCTGCCCAGGCCTGCGGGAGAGGTGTGGGAGGGAGGGGCGTGGGATGGAGGGAGGGGTGCGGGGCCTTGCAAAGAGGTGTGTTGCGTGTATGTGCAGAGGCATGCTGTTAGCACAAGCGGTGGCATGCGTGTCAAAGTGCAAGCAGCATACGCAGTGCATGCAGCACAATTCGTGCATGCACGCGTTAACAGCATAGCGATGGTGCATCCACGCCGCCGCACGGCGATGATGCAACTCACGTGCAGCAGCGGTGGGTGTCTGGGCACCGCCTCGCACCCCTCCTCGAACACCTCCCTCGCGCGCTGCACGTCGCCCAGCGCCGCCTCCATGCGTGCCCACGCACAGTGCACGTGCGGCATGCGCGGCGCGCGCGAGAGAGCCTCGGAGAACTTGACACGCGCGGCACGCTCGTTGCCAGCTGACGCCTCCATCATTGCCCACGCCTGGTTGACGGGGTGGGGTGGGGGTGGGGGGCGTGCGGGTGCGTCGGTGGGATGCAATGCAGGCAGGGCGCACCCGCGACGGCATGCCATGACGGGTGTGTGCACGCATGGCCGCATGCCGCCCATGCGAGCTGCATGCATGCACCCGACGCACCTGTAGTACTGTCGCCTGGTGTGGGTTGGCCTCATGCGCTGCACGGAATATCTCACGCGCCGCGTCAAACTCGCCAGCGCCCGCATGCAGCCGTGCGGCGGTGGTGAGCAGCGCCAGGTGCCCTGGCTGTACCTTCAGGCCGACACGCAGCAGCTCCTCCGCAGCAGCTCGGTTGCCAGACTTGGCCTCCAGAGACGCGGCCAGGGATAGCAGGTGCGTGTCATGCGGGAAGCGGGCGAGGCCATCGTGCAGGATGACGAGCGCTGCATGGCGACGGCCCTGCGACTGCGCAGCCTTGGCCCTGCGGTGGATCTCCACTTGCTCCCTGGTGACCTTCGGGAGGCTGCTGGTCTCCCTCCAGCTGTCGCGCCAGTCTGCTGGTGCTGTGCCACGAGAGCTTGAGGACGTGGCTTCCCCAGGATCCAGCACCCCCACCTCTACCGCGCTCGTGCCGCTAGAACTGGCGCGTGTACGGAACCTCGGAATAGATGCTGCGCTGATGCTGGGGCCCCGCGGAAGCGAGGAGACCCGTGGAGTGAAGCATGGGCGTGCATGGGCGTGCATGGGCACAATGCGCCGGACCACCTCCCCTTGAATGCACCGATGCCTCCTCCCTTGCCTGCGATGAGGGGGACCACCCTGGGTAGCTTGATTGACTTGATCGCGTGGAGTTCAAGTCAAGTAGATCTGGAGCGAAAGGTGTGGGGGTTCTCCAGGATGATGTAGCCCCACCTTTGCCTGCCCTGTACCGTTTCTTAACTAATACCCAGCGGCATGGCTCCACTGGGACTTTGCAGCAGCCGCATGCTCGGTGCTCCTGCATGGCGGTGCATGGGCACCGCACCTGCACAGCCATATGCGCATGGGCGCCGCGTGGTGGTGCCTCCCCGTGCCTCACCTTCTCCCGAGACCCCGCCTGAAGCTTCCGGCACCTCGAGCAGCAGCCATGACAGCAGTGGCAGCAGCAGCAGCAGCGGCCCGACTCCCAGCGGCCCTGTGGAGCTGGTTCAGTGGGGAGGGACGCTGCCAAGCAAGCGGCGCTTGCTCATCAGTGGAACGTCGGCCGCAGCCATAGGTGGGGGGAGGAATGGGAATGTGTGTGTGTGTGTGTGTGTGTGCGTCGCTCAAACGTCTACCTATGCGTGTCTACCCGTGCGCTCGCTCGCTCCTCCTCTGCCTCACCGCCCCCGCACCACTACCTCCGTTGGCACTGACCTTGTGTGCAGCACTCGGCGGCAACCTTGGCGGCATCACAAGCTTCCTGCTGGGTCTTGACGGCGGCCGCATTGCGTCAAAGAGTAGGCTGGATGTGCTCGTGCCTGTGCTCGGGCACAAGCGCTGCGTGAACTACGTCGAAGGGTTTGGTGGGTCTTGTCGCCTGCACGCACGCGACGCGTGCTCATGCGGCGTATCGACACTCGAAGCACTCCGACCCGCCTCCGCCTCTGCTGCCCATGCTGCCGAAAGTGGAGCAGCGCTGATGACTCACGTCTGGGTGTTGCCGCGCGTGTCTGTGCTTGATCGTGCAGAGTTCACGTACCCCGAGCAGTGGCTCGCTGACCAGACGGTCGCAGTGCGGCAGGCACAGCGTGCAGAGGCGTCGCGATCGCTCGACCTGCCGTCGCTGCGCTCGCCGACAACGCAGCCGAGGGCGCGGCAGGTCGCGGAGCCAGTCGCGGCGTTTGGGCCGCCCGGATCCACGTGGGGGCTTGTACACGCGTGTCTGCATGAGCGGTGCATACACATGTGCTCAGGGTGAAAGCCAGTCGCGCGTGGCCATGGATCGGATTGGGCCAACGCGCTTGCCGTGCTGGGAAGTACATCAAAACACACGTGGTGGTGCGTGTGAGTGTGCGCCCCTCCAGCACTGTCTGCCTGCCCGGAGGGGGTGGGGAAGGGAGATCCTGACCGCACGTCCACGCATGCTGCCACCCGCAACCGACGTTGCTTACGCAGCGGCGAGGAGAACATCAGCGTCATCAGCGCTACCATCATGCCCGGGTTCACCCTCGAGTCCCTGGGTTCGCCGGATGACTACGCCGCGGCATTTCTGGCCAACATTGCGCCAGAGGGCTCTGGGCGTGAGGCGACGCTGCTTGACGCGCGGTCAAGGTGTGTTTGTGTGAGTGTGTGTGTGTGTGTGTGTGCGCGTCTGTGTGTGTGCATGTGTGTGCGTGCATGCATGTGTGCGAGTGTGTATGTGTGTGTGTGTGTGTGTGTGTGTGTACGCGCATCATGCTAGGTGGCCGGCCGGGGGCCCACCCTTTGCAGCCGCGAGTGCGCACACACACAGGCACGCTGCGCAAGCGCGCCGCATTGCCCTGCATTTTGTTGCCCCGCCGCCTGCTGCATCGAGGGCGCAACGTACGCGTGCGTGCGTGCGTGCAGGACGGACGCGTCTGACCAACTCTACTACACGCTTGAGTACATCATCACGCGCACTGGCGCGTCCCCGTTCCGCCGCCATAACATCAGCGTCTACACGTCGTGGTGGGTTGCATGCAGGGCGGGCCTTTGTGTGCTTCTGGTGGTGTGCTGCTGCTGGTGTGCTGCTGGTGTGCCCGCTCGCCCAGCCGCAGGTGCACTGCGGGGCTGCCCGTGCAGCACGTGTGCAGCCGCGTGTGTGGGCGCCTGCCTGCTGACACACACCCGCGCCTGCTGTACGTTTGTGGTGTGCGCATCCACAGGGAGGGGTCGCTGCAGACTTTCAACGCCCAGTGTCCTGAGGGGCTGTGGGAGAGGGACGGCGACGTGCTGCGCGCGGCCGCGGCCAGCTACCGCGTTCTCGCGTAGAAGAGAGGCAGACACTGCCAGCGCATCAGTGCTATACGATGATGTTGAGCATGATGAGGACGATGATGTCGAGGCTATGATGTTGAGGATTGTATCAATCCACTTCTGGCAAGGCACGCAGCGCACTACAGTGCGCTACTGATGCCTGCACACCACCACCACACCACATAAGTAATAAATGACAGGCTCTAGCTGGGTGAACCCCTGGCTCAAGGGTGAGCCCCTCGCGTTAAGGGCTTAGGGTTATTTAAGGGTGAAGGGAGAAAGTGTGGTGTCCAGAGTGCATATCCCCGCCACTAGATCCTCGGGCAGGCTTTGTCTAATGGGGCCTCGACGGAAAACGGTCTTCGTGCAGGGCGTGGAGGGGACCCTGCAGGTAAAACAGCTCGCATATGCGATACGCCTCACCCCTCGATCCATCGTCCAACACGCCCCAATCACGCGCCCTGTAGGGGTCATTGCGCATCGGCGGTGTGGAGTTGCACCCGAGCAGGGTGCGGGTGGCGGGTCGAGGAGGAAGGGGCCGAGGACGAGGGAGGGGTGCACGGCGTGAGGAGGACAGCTCAGATGCCTCCAGCAGCGTCGACTCGGAGCTGCAGGACTACCTCGACAACATGCAGGGAAATGTTGGAGGCGGGAGTGGTGAGCGCACGAACGAGCAGGTGAGAGCACAACAAGAAGGGTGCAACCATGCACGCCATGCGGATGCACGCCATGCGGATGCATGGGGCCGCAATCGTCCCCCCCCCCCCCACACACGACACCACCACCACCGCACATAGGGTGGCAGCGATGGCCCAGGCTTCGCCCAGAGTGCTTCTCCTTCTGCTGCCGCTGGCGCCGCTGCCGCTGCAGCTGCCGCCTTTGCCGACGACTCGGACGACAACCCGTACGACGACCGACGCCTCATGCGCGCGTTTGGGAGGTGCCCGGTCGGCGAGATGACGAGCAGTCGTGACGGCAGCAGCGACGATGACTCCGACTCGGACACAGGTGGCAACGGCAAGAGCGACGCAACGGTGGGGAGACACACGCGTGTTGGGGCACGGGGTTGGGCGCTGTGGTGGTAGGTTGGTGCGGGGTCACGCTGGTCACGCTTGCCGGGGCTTGCGCCGTGCCTGGCGCGGCCAAAGGTGCAGAGTTTACCGGCCTCACACTGGTCAGTTCACACGCGTGCTGTCGGCATGCTCATGTGTCTGTCAGGCGTCCGCGTTCCCCTTCTACACGAACAAGGTCGCCAGCTCACGCAAGAAGAAGGAACGAGATGCGCTGGAAAACTCGGGTGAGGCAGGCGACCCAGGCCGCGTGTCTTTGTGCTGCACAGTGGGTGGGGTTGAGACAAGGTGGGGGGGGATTGCGCATCGTCAACCCACCCACACTAACGCTGATCACTGCCGACTGCTGCGCCCGTCTGCACACTATCTCCTGCAGGCCGCAAGCCACACCAGCGGTCGGTCGTGAAGGGTGCACAGGGCGGCAAGCTGGCACCGGGGGAGAAGAAGAAGTTGCGCAAGGAGAAGATGACGGTGTGTGTGTGTGTGTGTGTGCGTGTGAGGGCTGTGTGTGTGTGTGTGGTAAACAATCACCCCCCGCAGGGCTGGCTCATGAGCCAAGCATTAGGTATTGGCTCGTGGCGCGAGGAATCGTGGCGCGAGGAATTCCTCTGGTGCCACCACCCTGTCGCAGCGCACCCTCCGGCTCATGGACGCCCGGCAGCGCGCGCACACGGCATGGCTCAGGAGCAAGTCTGCTGCTGCCAAACGAGAGCGCAACCGCGCCAACCGCGTGGCCGACGCAGCTGTGCAGAGAGACAGGGAGAGGTGGATCGGCCAGCAGGTGGCGGAGGCGCAAGACATGCTACGCAAGAAGAATCTGCGCCAGTTTGCGCGCGCGTGCGACAGGCTGGCGGGCCGCAGCCGCAGCCATCAGATCCCACCTGCCATGCGGGACGTCTCGGGCGCGCTGCACAGCGGTCCAGACGGGGTGCTGAAGGCCATGACAGAGTCATTCGACAAGCTATATGGCGGGGAGACCAAGCTCAGCGACGAGACCCTGAACCAGCTGGAGAACGATGTAGCGGCGTTTGAGCTCACACGCGCCACAGAGGTGGACGAAGCGCACGGGCGCCCCTCTGACCTGGCTGAGACGGAGGCGTGTGTGCGAGCGTTGCGCTCGGCCGCCGCTCCGGGCGGTGACCAGCTGGACGCCATGCTGTTGCGGTGCCCACCTGCCATCGCATGGCTCCACCGGGTCATCATCGCCGTATGGCGGTCGGGGAGAGCCCCGAGGGAATGGAAAACTGCTATTATCACACCGTTATATAAGGGGAAGGGTCCGCGTGACTCCCCTGGTAACTACCGCGGTATAAGCCTTCTCTCTATTGCCGGGAAAGTGTACGCTGCCATACTTCTGCACCGCGTCTCCACGCAGGTTGATGGTCAGTTGCATGAGGCTCAGTGTGGTTTCAGAAAAAGCAGAGGCACTGTTGATGCGATTTTTACTCTGCGCTCGCTGAGCGCGGCACATGCCGAGTACAAACAATGCATGGCTGTGGCATTTGTCGACTATTCTAAAGCTTACGATTGCATAAACCGTGCGGCACTGTGGAGAGTCCTTAGATTATATAGTGTTCATCCGCACATTATTGATCTGTTGGAGGATCTTCACACCAACACCGCAGCTGCCGTGCGGCTGGCTGGGAAAATCGGGCACGAATTCCCCGTGTCGTCTGGTGTGCGACAGGGGTGCGTCATTGCTCCTGTGTTGTTCAATGTTTTTATTGACCACATAGTGAAAAAGGCGCTAGACATGATGCCAGAGGGGGCTGGCGTGTCAGTCGTGACCCGAGCCGGCGGCTCTGTGTTGTCGTCGTCGGTTGAGCGCATAGTAATGCTGATGTATGCCGACGATTTATGTTTGTTCTCGCATGACCCAGCTCAGTTGGCGCTTATGCTGAAAATCCTTGACAAAGTGTCCTCTAGCTTTGGCATGCAAATCAACGCCGCCAAGACAGAAGTGATGATTTTGCCAGCAGATTTTGACGCGGATCTGCCCACGTTTGCGCTGACTGGTGGTGAAGTGAAGACCGTCTCTGCATTTAAGTATCTAGGGAGTTGGATAACCCAGAGTGGTGGTGTGGAAAAGGAGATCGGTGTGCGTGTCGGTCGCGCGCTGGGCGTGTTTGCGTCTTTTGATAAGATTTGGGCCAGCAAGAAGATGCAAGTGCAGTCTAAGATGCGGGTTTACAACACTTTCGTGCTGCCCCACTTTCTGTACGGCTGCGAAACATGGGCCCCTACTAAAACACAACTGACTCGATTGGAGGTTGCCCACTCTAACTGCCTTCGTCGCATTCTGGGTGTGCGCCTGGTCGACCGGCACAGATTAACTTATATTCGGCAGGCGTGCGACACTGAGCCAATTGAGAGCCTTGTGGCAAAGCGATCAATGCAGTGGCTAGGCCATGTGATGCGCATGCCGGCTTCTCGTCTTCCTCGTACGACTTTTGACTGCACAATGGATGTGGCTCGGCAGCAAGGCCGGCCTCCAGCCTCCTCCCGACACTATTTTCTTAAGCTACTGATTCAGCAGCTAGGCGAAACTAGTGGCACTCGTTCTGATTGGAAGACTTTTTCGGACACGGCGTTTGAGCGTGCTCAGGATAGGGTCGGGTGGAGAGCCGTGGTGTACGGTCCGGCTGCCCCTCAGGCGCCGGCCCCTCCACCACGGCGGTCAAGTAGATTGGCAAGCGCCACTTGACCCCCTATCCCCTAGAAGCAGTTAGGACCTATTTTGGAGGCGTCGCACAATAGCTCTCCTTTTTGCTCTGGGACTACACGTTGGCAGGCAGCCGGCTGGTGGCTACCGCCCCTCACAAGTAATTGTTAGGGCCAGAACTGGACTTGGGTCTAGGCGGTGGTACTAGGACTAGAGGTAGTCTTTGCTGGAAAGCCGATGTAACTGTAACTGCCACCACCACTGCTCCGCGTGCTCCCGTCGCACTCTGACACCACTGCCTGCTGCCTGCCTGCTGTCTCCTGCCTGCTGCCTACCTGCTGCTGCCTGCTCGTAGGCGAAGCGCGCCGCACGCGAGGGCGGCCGCGGCTTTGACGCCGCACGCGTAGCGCGCCAGCTCGCTGAGTTTGCCGCGTCTGACGGCGATATGATGGCGCTCGACACCGCGGGCAAGCACGGGCTGGTGCGCACACGTGGGATGCCTGCGCCCATGGGTTGGGGCTCGAGGTTGGGTGTGGTCGGTCTCACCTGCTGCCTCAACCAGCTGTGTGGTGCTGTCAATGGGGGAAGGGGGGGGGGGGAGAGGGGGAGGGGTCTTGGGCGTATGATGGCTAGCGCTGCGTGACGGGCCGACGCTTGCTTTGAGCCCCCCCCCTCCTCCCCGCGTGTGCATGCACTTCAGGAGCTGTCGCTGCGCATGGCGCGCGTGCTCCAGCTCAAGGCCAGCATCCAAGGCTCTGACAGCAAGAGGCTCGTGGTGGTGTCGCGCACCGAGCGCACACACGCGCCGAGCTCAGCTGCGCTGAAGCAGGTGCGCACTGCACAACAGCAAACTGCACGTGTCTGCCCCCTCAACACTTCCTTCCTGCCTCCCTCCCTCCAGCTCTCCGCCCCCTGTCAGAAACACCAGCTGCGCACCCTTGTGTGTGTGTGTGTGTGTGTGTGTGTTTATGTGTTATATGTGTACGCGTGTGCTTGTCTGCTCCGTTTGACGCTTTGCTTGCTGCCTGTCCCCCCTGCCCCCTCCCATCGCCACCAGCTCACGCAGCTGGTGGAGAATGAGGTGCAGCAGCAGCGCAAGGGCGCGGTGTTTGGCGGTCCGGTTGGTGCTGCAGGCATGCCGCTCGGCCCACCGCAGCAGCAGCAGCAGCAGCAGGGCGGCGGCAGCAGGGCGCGCTGGCAGCAGCGCGCATCAGCGTACGAGGCCGGCGGCGTGTACGCGCGCCCGGTTGCGTTTGTCGCCGCCGACACGACCAATGACGCAGGGCTGGATGGGGGCATGGTCACCCACCCGGCGCGCGCGCACGCGGGGGGTGGTGGCGCGCAACACACATCAGAGTGGGGTGTGGGTGGCAGCGACGCTGCGAGTGGTGTGGAGCGGTCTGCAGGAGAGGCAGGCGTGCTGCGTGGCGTGGAGGCAGCAGCAGGCGCGCGTGTAGCAGAGGACACGGCGCATGGGGCAGCAGGGCAGGCAGGTAGCAGCACGGGGGCGGAGCAGACCGGCCCCGACCGTGGCTCAGTGCCCATCGACGCAGACCCTGAGGTGTCGATGCGGGACGGCGACAGCGGCAACGAAGAGGAGAAAGTTGATGAGCAGGAGGAGGGTGCCGATGAGAGTGGCAGCGGCGAGGGCGGCAGTGAAGAGGACGAGGAGGAGGGGGGGGAGGGGGAGGGTGAGGAAGAGCAGCAGCTCCATGTTGGGCTTGGCTATGCGAGCAACAGGTTGGTGGGTGGGTGGGTGGATGGTTGGTGGGGTGGTGGTGGCAGGAGCCGGGGCGCAGAGTGGGGTGGGATGGGGAGCCGTGTGTGTGTGGGGTGTGTGGGGTGTGTGGGGCAGGATCTTAAGTGACAGGTGCAGTTTGGTGCATGACCATTCGCGCTGCTGGCCAGAGGAGAGAATTCGAACCCCTGCTGCCCCCCCCTCACACACACCCGCAGTGCCGCTTACCTGTTTGAGCCCATGAGTCTTTCCCTCGGCCTGGGGTGGGAGCCGCCAGTGGCTGTGCCACCAGCTGCGCAGCGCTCACCGGCAGTGGATGACGTTTCTGGCACTGTGGCCGCGCTGGGACTCGGTGGCGGTGACGGTGGTGGTGGCGGTGGCAACGACCCTGCTTCGCTGCTCGCTTCCATCCTGCTGCGACAGTCCCAGCGCGCGCCGGCCAGCGGCAGCGGTCGCGCCGCACCGCAAGCAGTCGGTGGTCCCTTGCACTACGCACTTCACCCGGAGAGCAGCCACTATTACCAACGTGATGACGACAGCGACAGCGGGAGCGGCGTGGACATCGACATGACTGGCTCGTTGCACGGGCAGCTGCAAGAGATCAACCGAACGGCGCAGCAGGTGGGCCCCCTCCCCTCCCAGCTGCACGCCCACCCGCGTGTGTCTCCCCCTCCCTTGCCGTGTGTGTGTGTGTGTGTGCGTGTGAGTGTGCGTGTGCGTGTGCGTGTGCGTGTGCATGTGCGTGTGCGTGTGCGTGTGCGTGTGCGTGTGCGTGCCCGTGCGCGCGCGTGTGCGCATGATGTGTTGCTGACGGTCGCTCGCCCCCACCCCCCACCCCCGTGCGTGTGGCGACCCCTGACCTCCCCTTCCTTCCCTGCCGCTGCATGTGCAGGCCAAGCGCTCGGGCAAGAAGCAGTCAAAGGATGCGCGGCGGCAGCAGCGTCAGCAGCAGTGGGGCGGAGACGTCGCACCCCCCGGCGGTGTTGGCATTCACCCGCCAGGCCATGGCGCAGTCGCCGTGCGAGCGGCTGGACCTGCGAGCATGGCCCTCGGTTTTGCCGGCTTTGAGCGCCACGGCACTGGCATCGGGTCGAGGCTCATGGCGCGCATGGGCTGGGTGGAGGGCGCGGGCCTTGGGCGGCAGCAGCAGGGGCGCGCGGAGCCGGTGAAGGCGAGCCAGCGACCAAAGCACCTGGGGCTGGGGGCGGGCGCGACCGGCGACCACCGCGGCGACTGATGCTGCGATGGCCCACGCAGGCTGTGTGACTGAACATAGGGGGGCGGGCGCACACACACTCACACGCACACAACGTAGTGGGAGCTGCACACGATCTAGATCTGAGACCGCGCCCACGGGGACATCTGCTCGGCTTCTCCCTACCCCCCTCGCCCGATTCAAAGTCCTGGAGGGTGAGCACTGACGTGATAGGTCTTTTACTTGTCCAGATCCCCCCCAGGGCCTGGGGCCGATCCCCTGCCCAGGTGCACACCATGCCCACACTTTGCATGTCACACCACATGTGTAAATTGGCGTCGGCTCTAGTCCACCTAGATCCGAGACCGTTGCCAGCGTTTCATTACGCCCTGGTCTCTATGGCTTAACAGCGGGCTAGGAGGAGAGGCCCTTTACTGCTTGTGTGCTTGTAGCCATGGCTGCAGCGACGGACCTCGACCAGACTCTGCTGGATCTGCTGGAGAGGGTGCTGGAGGTAAGTGGAACGGGTCCGGAGAGGAGAGGGCGGAACCGCGATCGCCCTTCATGATGAAACCATGCTGGGGGATGCGCCACACGGCCGCCGCGCCCTAACCACTCCCTGCATGGTCCCCGCAGGCGAACGTGGACATCGACCTCTTGTACAGGGAGCTGCAGGATGCGGGGCCCGCTGACCAGGTGTACGCCGCGCTGGTGGAAGTGTCGTGGTGAGTCTTGAGACCGGGGGAGGCTCGTGGAGGTGTGAGGCGTTGCAAGGCCGCATGGGGGCATGGCGAGCGTGTGGGATGGCTCGGATGTGCCATGCACACGCCCGTGCCAGAGCGCGCGCATGTGGCACGCATGCGCTGTGCATGCATGGTCGATTCGCATGAGCATGTTCCGGTACGCACACGCCCGGCCCACGCCTTGCATGGTGTGGTGTGCGTCGCGCCTGCGCGGTGGCGATCCACTCAGCATCTCTCACTCACGCCTGCACTCAAAACACCCCCAGGCTGCAGTGGGTGCGCCTCGAGGGCTCGGCCAACAGCCAGCGGCGCCTGCGGCTGGTGGAGATTCTGCAGGCGTGCGTCAAGGACAAGAAGGTGCGCGTGCACGATGTGTGTGTGTGTGTGCCCGACATGCGTGCGTGTGGCTCTTGATGTGCTGCTGCTGCTGCTGCTGCTGCCGTGCTGCGTTGCTGCTCTGGTGCTGCTGCTGCCGTCGCTACTACGACATCCCTGCTCGCCAAGCTTGACCCTGCTGCATGCGCCGGCCGCGTGCGTGTGTCGCTGCAGATCGACCGCCGCCTCGCGATGGAGGTTTTTGAGCACGACTGCATGCAGGCGTCTGGGCTGCTGAACGACAAGGAGCTCGAGGTGTGGAAGCGCAAGGAGGTTCGATTCAACACGAAGACCGCGTACACGCAGTCCAAGTTCAACCTGCTGCGCGAGGACAGCGAGGGCTATGCAAAGCTCATCGCGTGCGTTAACCACTTTGGGGAGGCGGCACTCACGCACGACACGGTGCCGCTGCTGTTCCAGGAGGTGCAGGTGCGTTTGGTTTTGGTTGGGGGTGGGTGGCTAGCCAGGAGGGGGGTCTGCCGCTGCTCGCCACAGCCCGTGCCGCTCGTCTCACCCCGTGATGCCCCCCCCCCCCCCCCCTGGCTGCCCCCCTGCCCCCCCCTGCCCCTCCTGCCCTCCTCCCCTCCTCCCCTGCCCAAGGCCTTCACCCTTCCCCCACCCCTCCCTTGCAGGCCCTCATCGGCTACTTTGACCTTGACCCCAACCGCGTGCTCGACCTCGTGCTGGAGGCCGGCGTGCAGCAGCCGGGCAACGCAGGCTACGTGTCGCTTGTGCCGCTGGTGAGGGATGGGGGTGGGCTGTGCGTGTGAATGTGGGTGGGGGGCAGGGGGCAGGGCGCGCTGGGCGCACGCGTGCGTGCGTGCGTGCGAGCGCTGTCTGGACCTGGAATGCGAATCCTCCTTCTTCCCCCTCCCGATGTTAGTTGGCCACCCTTGCGTGCGTGCACCCAAGCATGCGCCCCCCCTCCCCCTCCCCCCCCTCCGTGTTGCAGTTCAAGGCCGAGGCTGTCGTCCACCTGCTGGGCTTCAAGTTCCAGCACTACCAGCGCAACGGCGGGCCGGCCGCCCCGGACAAGCTCTACGCCTTTGCCGCGCACCTGGTGTCAGTCGGCCAGGTGAGCCCCCCACCCCCTGCCCCCTGCCCCCTGTCCCTCTTTTACCTCCCCCGTCCCCTCCTCCTCTCCTCCTCCTCTTCTCTTCTCCTCTCCTCCTCTCCTCTTCTCCCCCTCTCCTCCTGTCCTCCTGTCCTCCTCTCCTCCTCTCCTCCTCTCTCTCTCTCTCTCTCTCCCTCTCTCTCCCTCTCTCTCCCTCTCTCTCCCTCTCTCTCTCTCCTGTCCTCCTGTCCTCCTGTCCTCCTGTCCTCCTGTTCTCCTCCCCTCCTCCTTTCCTCCCCTCCTCTCCTCCTCCCCTCGCCTCCTCGCCTCCTCGCCTCCTCTTTTTTCCTTGCCCCCCCCCCCCAAGGCCCCCCCCCCTATAACACCCCCTACGACCCCCTTGCCCCACTCCCTCCTCCGAAGGTGTCGCTCGAGGGCCTGTGCGGCCACCTGAGCCCCAGCAACGCCACGCTGCGGCGTGAGCAGGCTGCCGCGGGCGCTGCAATGCGCGCTGCTGTCGATGACATTGGCACCGTGAGCCTCACGTCTGCTGCGGTCGACGCACTGCCCGCGCGCAACGCTGCGGACGGCAAGGGCGACGAGGCGTTCAACTCGTCTGGGCTCAAATCCAGCACCAAGCTCTCAAGCGCTGCGATCGACCTCGACGCGTCGTCCTTCCGCCCACACCTGCTGCACCCACGACCAGAGGGCAACCAGAAGCTGGGGCTCGCGCTCGCGCTCGTGGCACGCGGCGACCTCGACTCTGCGGGCGTGCTCATGGACTCGCTCGAGGTGGGGTGGGGTGGGGGGGGAGGGAGGGATGGCTGTGGTGTGGGGTGTGGCTGGGCGGGCTCCACGGGCGTGCCCCCATGGGTGTACGTGCGTGCGTGCGTTCACCCCTGAACCCCCCTACCTTACTTGCGCAACCTGCTGCAGGCTGGAGGCCTGTCTGCGCCCGCGTGGCCGCCCATGGCGGCCGCACTGTGCGCAGCGCTCGCTCCAGACGTGGAGGCCGCGTGTGCTGTGATTGCGCCAAAGGGGCTGGCGTCGCATTGCGCGCTCGACAGTGCGTCCGCGAGCAGGGCAGGCGACGCAGTGGGCGCGCCGCCGCCGCTTACGCCGCGCGCGGTGCAGCTGCTGCTCCGCCTTGGCATGTTCCTCTACACAGACGTGGTGCTGCTGACGCGGGTGAGCAAGGGAGGACCACTCAACACAGTAGTAGAGCACAGTCCAGCCCCGATGATATACATCGCTGCGCCCTCGACGTGCGTGTGCACACAGCCATGGTGCTGCCGACGCGGTGCCCCCTCCCCCTGCTCACCCCGCACCCCTCCCGGCCCCCCCCTTGCTGCTCTGTCGCAGAGTGCAGTGAGTGTGTGTGTGTGTGGGCCGCACCCCGCCCTTGCCTTCTCCTTGTCATCCCGCCTCTCCCCCCCCTCCCCCTCCCCCTCCCCCTCCCCTCCCCTCCCCCCTCCCCCTCCCCCTCCCCCCTCCCCCCCCCCTCCCCCCTCCCCTCCTCCCCCCTCCTCCCCCTCCCTCCCCCCTCCCCCCTCCCCCCTCTGCCTTCTCACGCGTGCTCACGCGTGCGCCTGCAGGTCATCCGTGTCCTGCGCTACCAGCTGCAGCTGCACTGCGCCGATGCGCTCAACCCAGATGGTGGCGCGCCGTCGAGTAGCGCACAGGTGCGCGCCTGCGTGCGTGCGTGCGTGAGTTTGTGTGTGCGTCTGTGCGTGTGCACGTGCGAGGCACCCAGTCACGCTGGCCACTGACACACACCCTTTCATCTCTCTCATAGTCGGCCCCCGCCCCCCGTGCCGCCGTGCCTCCCTCCCTCTCCCTCTTCCTCCCTGCCCACCCGCAGGCCACCACACTGCGTGACGTGGAGACCGTGCTGACATACTTCGTGCTGCCTTGCCCCCCTCCCCCCACCCACCACCCTTCCCCCCTCTTCCTCTCTCCCTGCCTGATCGCAGGCGGCCGCACTGCGTGACGTGGAAAACGTCCTGACGCGCTGCGTGCTGCCGTCGACCCAGCTGGTGCCGTCCAACGCTGCTCTCGCGAGCGAGCTGTGGTGCCTGCTGTCCATGTTCCCATACCACTCGCGGTTCCGCTTCTACCAGGAGGCAAAGGTGTGCGCGCGCGTGCGTGTGCGTGCGCATGCATGTGTGTGTGGCTGCATGCGTGCGTGCGCGTGTGGGTGCACACACGCGCGTCTGATCGCGTTGCGTGCGCAACCTCACGCTGCCCTGTCCCGCGCGTGCCGTGTCATCTTCTGTTCCGCCACGCAGGAGCTGACCGAGCGCAGCGCTTTCCTCAGTGCTGCGTCAAAGCTGGCGACGCGCGAGGTCCGCAAGGTGCGTGCGACGGGGCAAGCGAACCCTCCGCCCCACAAACAGCAATCTTGAGACGGAGCTGATTGATGCCTGTGCGCCCCCTTCCTCCCCTCCCCTCCCCCCCCCTCTCGATCCCCCCGTTACTGCCCTCCCTCCTTGAAGCAAATTGCGTGCCCCACGCGTGAAGAGCACCCACGTCACTACATCCCACCCAAGCTGCCCTGCTGCCCACCCCCCACACACGTGTTCATCACCCCCTCCCCCAGGTCCTCAAGCGCCTCGCGCGCCCCGAGCGTGACGAGGGCGGCCGCGAGCGCCGCGAGACCAAGGAGGCGATGAAGCCGTATGCGCGCATGCTGGCCAAGGCTGCGCATGCGTGCCCGACGCAGGTGGCCGAGCTACTCATCCAGGTGCGGTGCGGTGCGGTGCAGTTGAATGGATGCGTGCGGCGGATGGGGGTGGGGCCAGCGTGGCGTTGTGTTACATGTAACATTGGCGGTGGTGGTGTGGTGGTGGTGCTGCTGACGCGCCCCTCCCGCTTCCCTGCCCTCTCTCTCTGCACGCAGCTCGCCGAGTCCTACTCCAACCAGATTGAGCCGATCAGCGACGCACTGCGCTACGTCACCCCGCTCGCGTTCGACGTGCTCACGTACTGCATCCTGGCGCGCATGGCGCTCGACCGACCAAAGGTGCCGGGCGGCAGGCGACAGCTCCCTGCTCTGCTCTGCACGCGCGACTGCACTGTGTTGCACTGCACTGCACTGTGCTGAACTGCACTGTGCTGCACTACACTGGCCCCCTTCGACCGACTGTGCACTGCGGTCCTATTCCACTGACTGCACTACCGCACTACTACCCCCCCCCTCACCCCCCTCAGATCAAGGACGATGGCATCAACATCTGCGACTGGCTGCAGAACCTGTCGACATTCAACGCGGCGGTGTGCCGCAAGTACCCAGACATGGAGATCAGCGCAATGTGCCAGATGCTGTCCAACGCGCTGCGTGCGGGCGATGCGTTCGACCTGCTCGTGCTCAAGGACCTGAATGAGGTGCGGTTTGTTTTGGGGTGGTGTGGTGGTGGTGGTGTGTGTGTGTGTGTGTGTGTCTGGGGGGTGAATGAAGGGGGGCAACGCGCGACCTGCTCGTGCTCAAGGACCTGAACGAGGTGCGGGTGTAGGCGGGAAGTGGGTGAGCGTGTGCGCGCGCGCGCGCGCGCGTGTGTGTGTGTGTGTGTGTTTGCTGGGGTGTATTACTGATGATGATGCATTTTACAGTCTGTGTGTGACACCAGTAGCGATGTATTAGACCTGTGTCGGCGCTAGCGCCCGACACCTACAACTCAGTTTCAGGATGAAACTGGCTGGCTACCTGGTAGGGGCGAGAGTAAACCCACAGATGCGCGCACGCACTGGATCTAGACAGGACACTGATTACTGATAGTAGTACATGCAATGCCGGTGCATGCGGCTCGCGCTCATGTAACGCTGGGTTGGTTGGTTGTTTGGTTGTGTGTGTGCGCGTGCGGCTCACCCTCTCAGCCACTTTGCATGCCTGCATACCGCGTGCACACCGCAGACCTCTGTTAGTTTAGTGCTCGCACAAGACACACGCGCGCGCTCACTTGTGTGCCTGCACCGTGTTGTGTGTGCTGCTGTGCTGCTGTGTGTGGCAGGTTCTGACCGGCATCGTGGTGCACTCGGAGGTCAGCGAGAAGCAGCTGGAAGGGCTGGCTGGCGGGCCGGAGCTGCGCGAGCGCGCGATTGTGAGCAGCAGCGAGGAGCGGGAGAGGAGCATGAAGGTGGGGGGAGGGGTGTTGGGGTGTGTGTGGTGGCAGTGGTGGCAGTGGTGGTGGTGGTGGTGGTGGTGGTGGCTGGGTGGGCCGGAGCTGCGCGAGCGCGCGCTCGTGAGCAACGAGGAGCGGGAGAGGGAACATGATGGTGAGGAAGGGTGGTAGTGGTGGTGTGTGGTGGCAGTGGTGGAGGTGGCTGGGTGGGCCGGAGCTGCACGAGCGCGCAATCGTGAGCAACAGCAAGGAGCGGGAGAGGAGCATGCAGGTGGGTGAGGGTGGTGGTGGTGGTGTGATGGCGGTGGTGGTGGTGGCTGGGTGGGCCGGAGCTGCGCAAGCGCGCGATTGTCAGCAGCAGCAAGGAGCGGGAGAGGAGCATGGAGGTGGGGGGAGTGGTGTTGGTGTGAAGTGGTGGTTGAGTGGGAGCAGCAGTGATGAGGTGGAGATGAGGAGAACGGGTTGTGTGGGTGGAGTGGTGTGTGTGTGTGAGAGGGTGTGAGTGTGTGTGTGTGTGTGTGTGTGTCGGTTGTGCTGCACGTGGGGCACACCGTGATAGCTGCGGCGAGGGGCCCTACGTCCTGCCTGCCCACTGTCGGGGGCCAGGCCTCGTGCCTGCCTCCACCCCATCAACAGCTCAGCTCAACTTTCCCCTCCTCCCTCCCCCCCCCTTCCACCTTACCCTCCTCTCCTTGCACACGCGGCCGCGCGGCTGCTCCCCCCCCCTTCCTCCCCCTCCCTTACCTCCCCTCTCCTTGGCAGGCTTCGGCGCGCGGCAGCGTTGCCTGCTCTCTGCTGTGTGCTGCAGCGCAGCCGCCACTCCTACCACCACTCACCCGCACCTCCTTTCCCCCCCCTCCCCTCCTATCCTTGGCAGGCATGGGCGCGCGGCGGCCGCCGCCTGCTGTCTGCTCTTCAGCGCGGCCGCCCCGAGCGCCACCTCGCGCTGCCGCTGCTCGTGCTCATCGCGCAGCAGCGGCACGTGATTGCGACGCAGACGGAGAGCAAGCACGTGAAGCTCATCGCAGAGATGTACGACAGGTGCCAGGAGACGTGCAAGCAGTACATTCGCTTCCTGCAGGTGGGTGTGCACGCGCAGCACGGTGGGGAAGCGCGCCGCATCACTGCCACAGCCCCACCCTGGGCTCTCCGCCCCGTGCGCACCCCCAGCCCACAACCCGTGATGTCCCTCCCCCCCCCACACACAGGCACACACTCATGCACCCACCCATCTTGTCCCCCCCCTCGCCCGCCCCCCCCCTCCTCCCACACACAGAACGCGCTGCCCGAGGACGAGTACGCGCGCCTGCTTCCTCCCATCGACGTCCAGCGCCGCGAGTACGGCCTCGACCCTGAGGTCGTCTTCACGCTGTACCGCCCGCTGTTGCGCCGCCTGCTGTTCCTCACGTGCCCGCTGCCAGAGGACGGGGAGCTCGAGGAGGGAGAGGACGCAGCAGCCGCATCCGCCGTCACCACCGCGCCCGCGTCTGCCGCGTCTGCCTCGACTGCTGTGGTCGAGTCGACGGAGCCCCCAAAGGCCGAGCCCGAGTTCGCCGGCCTCACGTGGTCGTCGCTCGTGGACAGCATGCGGGCGAGCATGCCAAACGAGGGCGTGTGGGCAGCCCTGGCAACAGAGGTGTACTCAACGTTCTGGACACTCGACACCAGCGACATCTACGTGCCCACCAAGCGGTAGGGGGAGGGGCGGCAGCGGGTGCATGGTGGCAGCTGGCGGCGCGCACTGTGCATGCCACGCGCTTGCGTGCTTGCACGGGCCAGCGGTGCCACACGTCTCCCCCCTCCCCCCCAATCAGCGTGCGTCACGGTGTGCCGACGCGACCCCAAGCCGACCCTAATCTTATACGCGCCCTCCCCTGAGGTCCAAGCCTCTCTTTCATCCAATCCTCCCCTCCTCCCTCCCCTTCCCTCACCCATCCCCACAGCTACCACGACGAGATTGCGGCCGTCGAGTCCGAGATCGCGCAGGCCGATCGCCAGATCAACGCGTCACGCTCGCCCTACGCCCCGCCCGGCATGATGGGCTACGGCGGCGGCGGTGGCAGCTCGGCGGCGGCCGACGCGCTTGAAACGCTCAGGCGCAACAAATCAAACCTAGTGGTGAGTTTGTGGGAGTGTGGGTGTGGGTGTGTGGTGGTGGTGGTGGGGGGGCGATCACACGCGCATGCGGTGGCGTAGGGTGGCATAGCGTGGCTTGGCTTGGCGGTGCCACAAACAGCACAGCGTGGGCGCGGCGCAAGCACCCGCGCGTTAGTTGTCAGGAGCAGCGTGCCCACTGCGACTACTGAGCCGCCGCTCTGCCGTCTGTTCCACCCACACAACCCGCCTGCCATGCACGCCCGCGCTAACGGTCCAACCGCGCACTGCTGCTGCTGCTGCTGCCGCGTGCAGGACCTGCTGGCTAAGCTCAAGGCCGAGTTGGACAGCCAGATCAAGCACGTGGGCGAGGTGCGCGCGCGGCTGGACCGCGACAAGGAGACGCTGTTTGGCGGCGCGGGCAAGAAGAGCGGCAAGTGCAACATCCTTCACGCGTCGCTCGTCGAGGAGTGCATCCTCCCACGCATGCTCTTCAGCCCCGAGGACGCTCTCTACTGCGCCAAGTTCCCCGCACTGCTGCACCAGCTCGACACGCCCTACTTCTCAACGCTGCTGTTCTACAACGAGCTGCTGCGCACGGTGCCGCACGTGCTCAAGTGCGTCACCACGCGCGAGGGCGCCAACATGGGCATCTTCCTGCGCGAGTGCTTCCAGCTGCTGTCGCACTGGCGCAGCAGCGAGGAGGTGTACAAAAAGGATGCCGAGGCGTGCGTCGGCTTTGCGGTCAGCTTCTCCGACCTGACGAGCTGCAAGAAGACGTCATACGAGCAGTACACCAAGCTCATGCACAAGTGAGTCGTTTATTGTTGCTGGGGGTGGTGGTGGTGGGGGTTGGGGGTTGCGATGGTGGGGTTGGTTGGGTGAGGGGTCGTGGCAGGCGCCCCCCCCCTTGCTGCTGCTGCTGCTGCTGCCGCTGCTGCTGCTACAGCTGCCAGCCAATGCCTGTGCGCATGCACGTCGTGCTCTCTCGCACAGGTGGCACCTGGCGTGCTGCCAGATCTTCCAGTCGTGCCTGCGCAACGAGGAGTGGACGTCGCGCCGCAACGCGCTCTCCGTGCTCACGTCTGTCGTCGAGTACTTCCCAGTCGTCACTGAGCAGTACAACGCGCTCAAGAAGCTAGTTGAGGGCATGCGCGACACCGAGACGCGCGAGGACCTCAAGAAGCTCGCGCAGGGGTACCTGTCGCTGCTGGAGCGCGAGGGCGCCAAGCCTGACCGCCTGGTCCCCTCGCTGCAGTGGGGAGGCATCCCCCCCAAGCAAGGCGTGCGCAAGGCGTCTGCTGTGCCCACCACCGCTGGCGCATCCGCGTCGTCGGCGCTCAGGCCAGACGCACGCGCGTTCCAGCCCAAGCCGACAGACGCCAGTGGGCGCGCGGTCAAGGTGGAAGAGGGCAGTGCGGCGGGCGCACAGAAGCGCGCGCGCCACGCAGACGGAGGTGGCGGGGGCGTAGACGGTGACAAGGACGCGGCTCGCACCGTCAAGACAGAGGGCGGCCGTAACGGCGATGACAAAGAGCGTGGAGGGGGCGGCGACAAGGACAAGGACGAGCGGCGCGACGGCGGCGGGACCGGCGTCAAGCAGCACGTGCCGCGCAAGCGCCTGCCTGACGCGCCGCCCGATCGCGTCGAGCCCCACGCCGCGTCGTCGCGCGATCCGTCGCGCGACCGCAGCGCGCGCGACCACGGCGGTGCTGGCGGTGCTGGCGCCCACAACGACGCGCACGAGTCGTCGAGCAAGCGCCGGCGCGCCGAGGCGGCCGGCCCCGCGGCAGAGGGCGCCACCGACCTGCGTTCTGCGGTGCTCAGCCGCTCGCTGCCCGTGCGCGAGCGCAACG
>VFSX01000902.1:0-22770 GCA_016618255.1 Chlamydomonas sp. UWO 241 | reverse complement strand
TTTCCTCTTTGTTTCCTGTGTTGCTGTCGCTTAGGTGTCGGCATGGCTGCGTTGCTTGAGTGTAACGTTGGCCTCTGAAAAAAAATAAAAAATTCTACGTCTCCCTCTCCCCTCGAGTCCTTTTCAGCTTTCTTCCAGACGTTCCCTCATCGTTCCATTGTCCGCATCCCTGCCTGCCCCTTTCCGCCCTGCCTGCACCACCATCCCCTCTTGTTTGCCATTCCCCCCTTCCCTCTCCCTGCCTGCCCACTCCCTGCTTGTTCCCTCTCCCTGCCCTCCCTCCTCTCCTTGCGTGCCCCGCACGCCCGAGCCCCCCCCCGTGCCCCACCTCCTCCCTTCCGCACAGGTATTCTTTCGTCATCCCTTGCTTCTACGTCTCCCTCTCCCCTCGAGTCCTTTTCAGCTCTCTTCCAGTCGTTCCCTCATTGTTCCATCGTCCCACGTGCCTCGAGTTTCCTGACTTCCATTCCCTCGTGTCCGTGTCCTTCGTCTTCCTTCTCCCCAAGTCCCGTTCCCCCGAGTCAAAGTTCCTGCAGCCCTGTCGGCTCTGGTGCTCTCGATGGATTGGCTTGCGTGTCCCTGTGTTTTCAGGGGCCGCCACGGCTCCGGCCGTGCCTTCGGGAGTCTCCGTTCCACCACCAGGGTCTCTTGTTTCTGCTTTGTTTCCTGTGTTGCTGTCGCTTAGGTGTCGGCATGGCTGCGTTGCTTGAGTGTAACGTTGGCCTCTGAAAAAAGAGAAAAAAAGGACACGAGGGAATGGAAGTCAGGAAACTCGAGGCACGTGGGACGATGGAACGGTGAGGGAACGACTGGAAGAAAGCTGAAGAGGACTCGAGAAGAGAGGGAGACGTAGAAGCAAGGGATGACGAAAGAATACCTGTGCGGAAGGGGAGGGAGGGGGGCAGCGGGGGGGGGGGGGCAAGGCGGGGCAACGCAAAGAGGGGAGTGTTGCTTTGATTGTAATACCCTTTTTTTTTTTAAAACCCGCCCCTCCCCCCCCCCGTGCCCCCCTCCCTCCCCTCCGAACAGGTATTCTTTCGTCCATCCTTTGCTTCTACGTCTCCCTCTCCCTCGAGTCCTTTTCAGCTTTCTTCCAGTCGTTCCCTCATCGTTCCATCGTGCCCACGTGCCTCGAGTTTCCTGACTTCCATTCCCTCGTGTCCGTGTCCTTCGTCTTCCTTCTCCTCAAGTCCCGTTCCCCCGAGTCAAAGTTCCTGTAGTCCTGTCGGCTCTGGTGCTCTAGATGGATTGGCTTGCGTGTCGCTGTGTTTGCAGGGGCCGCCACGGTTCCGACCGTGCCTTCGGGAGTCTCCGTTCCAACACCAGGTTCTCTTGTTTCCTCTTTGTTTCATGTGTTGCTGTCGCTTAGGTGTCGGCATGGCTGCGTTGCTAGAGTGTAACGTTGGCCTCTGAAAAAAAAACAAAAAAAAACGGGAGGGGATGGTTCCACCTTTGGGCTTGTGGTTAACGATGTTATCTGCAATCCTAAAGGCTCCAGGTTCGATTCCTGGGTCGCTCACCGGTTTCTGGTTTCCGGTTTACCAAAAATACCAATACCAGTTTCCCTGTTCCTCAGTTCCCGTGTTGCTGTAGCCTAGGCGTCGGCATAAGGTGTTGCTTTGATGTAATACCTTTAAAAAAAATAAAAAAAAAATCACCGGTTTCTGGTTTCCGGTTTACCAAAAATACCAATGCCAGATTCCCTGTTCCTTGATCCCCGTGTTGCTGTAGCCTAGGCGTCGGCATAAGGTGTTGCTTCGATGTAATACCTTTTAAAAAAAAACAAAAAAACTGTGGGGGGATGGTTCCACCTTTGGGCTAGTGGTTAACGATGTAATCTGCAATCCTATATGAAAAAAAAAGAAAAAAAAGGCCGTGCCTTCGGGAGTCTCCGTTCCAACACCAGGGTCTCTTTTTTCCTCTTTGTTTCCTGTGTTGCTGTCGCTCAGGTGTCGGCATGGCTGCGTTGCTTGAGTGAACCGTTGGCCTATGAAAAAAAAAAAAAAAAGGCCGTGCCTTCGGGAGTCTCCGTTCCAACACCAGAAACTCTTGTTTCCTCCTTGTTCCTGTGTTGCTGTCACTTAGGTGTCGGCATGGCTTTGTTGCTTGAGTGTAACGTTGGCCTATGAAAAAAAAAATAGCCAAACATGCCCATGGCGATCGAGCTGCCCAGTAGGGATCCTTGCGCGGTTGCGGAGGGCGCCCGCGCTGATGCCAGCCTCGCTCGGGAGGCGCCACGCTGGAGGGAAGACAGCACCGTCTGTTAGGACCCCAAAGACGTTGGAGCCGAAGCCCATGTCCTCGCTGGCTGCCTTGGTGTAGCACAGGTGCAGCCGCGCAGCACGAACGGTCATTTCGAGGAGAGAGACGGTGTCTTGGCCAAACCCTTTTTTTTTTTTTCAGAGGCCAACGTTAGGGGATGGTTCCACCTTTGGGCTAGTGGTTAACGATGTTATCTGTAATCCTAAAGGCTCCAGGTTCGATTCGATTCCACTCTCCACTCTCCACTCTCCACTCTCCACTCTCCACTCTCCACTCTCCACTCTCCACTCTCCACTCTCCACTCTCCACTCTCCACTCTCCACTCTCCACTCTCCACTCTCCACTCTCCAGCCGCCTTTTTCAGTAGCTTCCGACTCCGTGGACGGATTTCCTCGATTTCGGTTGCGTTGGAGCCCCTTTAACGTGCGCTTCGACGCTAGAGTGACGGCGGAGGCACTGGCTCAGCCGCGCGTCGCCGCATTTTCTCTGTGGCCGACGACCGTTACCCCTGCTCGTCGCCACTGTCGTTCGGCTACCTGGCTCAGCCGGTGACACCCAGACCTGCTGGTCTGTGCGACGTGGAGTGGCCTCTGCTCTGGTATTGGCCCAGGTGAGTGCCTCCATGCATTTCGGCATGCACATGCGCATGGACCCCATGTGCGCGTGACCCCTTCCCCCCCGGGCTGCCCCCCCTGTCTCCGCCTTTCGCCCCTCCAACTAGGCTCTGCTTTTGCTCCTCTCCCTGTTCCTGCCACCCTCCCACACAGCCCACGCCGCCGCCGATTCCTAGAGGGCCCCTCCTCCCGCCCACGCCGCCGCCGGTTCTTAGAGTGTCCGCCCCCCCACGCCCTCCGTGCTCCTCCCGCCCACGCCGCCGCTGGTTCCTAGAGTGGCCCCTCCCCCCGGGCCCCTAGCCCCCTGTCCCTAGTGGCGGTTTCCCGTCTCCTTTGGACCTGCGCGCACACGCACGCACGCACGCACGCACGCACGCACGCACGCACGCACGCACGCACGCACGCACGCACGCACGCACGCACGCACGCACGCACGCACGCACGCACGCACGCACGCACGCGCTGGCACGCACGCTCGCTCGCTCGCGTGCACACGCCTTGTTTTGAACCTAGAACCAGTGGTGGCTCCTGTGAGCGCTCCTTGCCTTTCCCGGAGCCTAGGCACTACTAGTGTCCCTTTCTCTAGGTAGCCAGCACTCCTAGTGGCCCCCCTAGCGTTTCCCCCCTAGCGACTCCCAAGGGGCCCTCCTGGGCACCCCTCCGTAGAGGACTCTTTCTGCGGCCCTCTTTTTCCAGTCTCCACCACCCCCACCCGACGCCGTAAACCCCCTTTCACGTGCACCCCACGCACCCTCTCCCCTCCGTCTGTTGTAGCCAGCTGGCAGCTTCGGCCTCTGGTTTTCCCTTTGCCCCTCCCCCCAGGATCTGTCTTTCCCCCTCTGGGCTACACTCCCCCCCACCACCTGCGTCGCCGCCGCCACGTCCCATGGCCCCTTGGATATTGCCGCTTACACCCCGAGGCCCCTAAGCCCTTTTGGGATCCCTGGCCCTTTGGCCCCCCTAGTGCCGCCCGCTCTCCCTCCTCGCACCGCCTCTGACCCTTAGCCCCAGCGGCCTCTAGGCCCCTGCTCCCCCAACCCCTCTCTCCGCCGCTGCATCCTTTTGGTTTTTGGTGTGCACGCACGCACGCACGCACGCACGCACGCACGCACGCACGCACGCACGAACGCACGCTCGAACACGCACAGGCACAAACGTTTGCCTGAGCACGCATCGGCACGCATGCGCGCCCACTAGAATGCACGCCATCCTTTGAGTCTAGCGCTGCCGGTGCCTCCTCTAGCTGCTCCCTGTCTTTCCCGGAGCCTTCCGACTCGTAGTTTTCTCCTGCCCCTCCCAGTGGCCGCCCTAGTGACTCACAAGGGGCCCTGAGCCCCCCCCCTCCCCCGGGGCCTCTAGTTTTCTCTGCCCGCTTCCCTTTTAGCCCTCTGGCAACTCCAGCCACTGGACCCGCCCCCCCAGCACCCTTAGTACCACCGCTTTCCACGCGCACTCGCACCCCTTTTCTCTGCCCTGAAGCGGCGCCAGCTCAAGCGGCTCCGTCCAGACGGGGGTCGCACTCCGCTGCCACCCCAAACCGTGCCGCTCTGACCCCCTCCTGGCCTCCTCTGGCCTGCCGACTCACCGACCCCCTGAGCCGCCGACCCCTAGGTAGGTCCCTGACCTGCCGGACTGCTGACCCCCCCACGCCCCCAATTCCCGATCCACCAGCCCAAAGCCCCTCCCGTCCGCACTTCCCCCTCGGCCTCGCCTTCCCTGTTTTCTTACTTTTCTTCTAAGTTTGTCCTGCCCGTATAGGAGCCGGCTTGCCGCCGCCCGGCCCCGACGACTCGCGGCCCGGGTTGTCGGTGCCTGTGCGGGTGGTTTGAACTTAGAAGGAGGGGACGAAGGCGGCGACTCAGAGCCCCGGCGGGATTTCCGGCCGTTGCGGTTTAGAGGCAGTTTGATCGGGAGTTTGACGGTTGTGTGGGGGACCGGTAGGTCAGCCCTAGGGTAGTCGACTCCTACGGCATGCTCGTTCGGAGCGCGCTGTGGGCGGGTGACCACTCTTTGGTCGCCCGCGTAGTCGACCATGGCCAACGCCTCGGTGGTGGGACGGTTGACAACGTCCACGCGCGCACGTCGGTCTTCTGCCTGATGGTGGGGGACGCAGCCGGCAGGCCGCACCAGGACAGCCTTCACGCGGCACTAATGACCGACCTGACCACCAGATTTGGTGTCGGGAAGGATCACCCACCTGCATGCACCATCCGCAAGAGCGGGCTCATCGTGATTGAGCTCCAGCTGAACCAGATGACCGCATCGTATGGCTCCCTCTACCGTTACCTGACCAGCGGTGGGGCGTACCCAGTAGAGTGGCGTAACGGCATCTGGCAGGTGGCTGTTAAGCGCGCTGAGCACCCGCTCCCCAACACTGCCATCCAGATCCTGGTGCAGAATGTGCCTGCTGCCCTCTCCACTCACGAGCTTGCGGCGGCCCTCCTCGCGATGGCTGGCTACGCACCAGTGACTCCACTAATGGGCACGGCGCCGGCTGACGTGGTGCGCTTCAACAGCGACCCCGATGCCGTCGTCGTGCTGCGCATGCGGCTCGGTCGGGACAAGGCTACCAACCAGCCCGACGGTGGAAAAATCGTGGTGTGGGTAACCCCGCCGGCGTCGGACCCTTGGCTGCGCCGCCTCCCGGCTGCGCTCTACGTGCCGGGCATCACAACCTCACCGGTGCTCGTGCTCCTGAAGGACGACCCGCTCGTGCGAGCTTCTGTGCTCACCCCCGCGGTCCTCTACTCACCAGGGCACCCTTCTCCGGCGGCTATGCCTGCCGTCGCGGCTGCCGCCATCGGGGGCGGCTCGGCCACGCTGCCGGGGACCACGCTGCCAAACGGGGTCATGCTGCCCGCCCACCTCGACCTTGACATCGACGTGGTCGCACGCGCGTCCGGCGGGCCCGCCCCTGGCTCCACTTCTGCTGACGCTGGCCCTCCGGCTGCGGGAGCAGCGGCGGGGGTCATGCCGCCTGGGCTTAACGCCCCTTCTGGCTCGGCCGAGGCTGCAGTGCCCCCGCTCGCCGCTGCCCCCGAGGATGGCGGCGCGCACGTGGGGCCCGCTTCTGCCACTGCCACTGAGGTGCCAAACCCCCCGGAGCTGGGGTCTTGCTCTATTTGCCGCGAGCCTCTCTCCGACGTCGACAACCTGGTCAGCACCAGCTGCAACCACGTATTCCATCTCTGCTGCCTTGACAAGTGGCGCGCTGGCCACAACACGTGCCCCAACTGCCGCACCACCATCCCCGCTCTTCCCCGGGCATCCGTTGACTCACCGGGGTCGGGTGGCCTCTTGCGGGAGGGGTGGGCCGGCGTCCTCGATGGGTTCTATGAGTCGGACGAGGAAGGCATCGCTGGCAACACGTCGAGGTTTGCCGACGCTGGCCGCTCTGCGGGGGCTGGTGGTGTCACCGAGGGCGGTGCGGCCGCCGTGCTAGCTGGTGGTGCCGACTCCGCTGGTGGCAGTGGCGCTGATGCAGGTCCTGCTGTCGCTGCCCTCCCCGTAGCTGACAACGGCATCGGTGCACACACTGCTGGCAGTGCTGGTGCCACGGCCAGCGGTGGCCACATCGCGCACTCTGCAGGTGTTGGCCGCGTGGCTGGCGGTGCCAACGAGGTGCACACGGACACCTCCATGCGTATGCCAGAAGGGGGCAGCGATGTGCTTGCCACCGGAGGGACCGCAGGGGGCCACGAGGTGCACTCTGCAGGCACAAGCGTCATGGGTGCTGCCGTGCGTTCTGGGTCTGCTGCCCCGCCGACAGCCAGCGCTTCCGCCCCCATGGCTGTTGCGGGGTCACCACCCACTGACTCATCCCCTGGTGATGACGGCGGGGACAGTGGTGGCTCTCTAGGACCCCGCGTCGGGACTCTGGCTGCTTCCGGCCGTGCTGACAGGGCCGGCTCCTGGCGGGCATCACCGAGCCGTGACGATGAGGCCGTCGCCCTCGCGCGCGCTGCTGCGAGCCGTGCTCGGGGCGGGCGGAGCACACCTGTCAACCCCCTTGCAATCCGTACTACGAGTAGCAGCGGTTACATGCTCCGGAACCGCTCTGCCCTCAGCCCGCCGGGCAGCTGGCTAAACCTCCCCGGCATGAACGGCCGCGCGCACGCCGGTGCGATGGCAATGGAAGTCGACCTGCCCGTTGTCACTGCTGCCGCGCCTTTGGTGCCTCCCACCGTACCCAGGCAGTCAGCACCGGCGGATCTTGGCATGGGCCTCGGGGCGCACGCTGGCACCTCCCGGGGCCCGGTTGGCACCCAGACTCTGCCTTTGCAGGTCAACTCCATCTTCGGGCAGCCAACCCTAGGGACATCGGCCGCGCTCACCCCGCCCACTGGTGCACGTGCTGCCGGGCGTGGTGCATCGGCAGCCGCCACGTCGCTGCCACCGCGGCCCACCATCTTCGGGCAGCCGATCCCGGACCAACCGGCATCGCGCTCCCCAGCGGTCGACCCGCGCACGCGGTACCAGTTTGGGTCAGGGGTGTCTGGCCATGCCACTCCCGACAGGTGGTTCGACTCAAACCCCGTCTTCTACCACGATCAGGTTCACGGCGACTACTGCGAGCATGACCGTGGCCCCGCCTTCCGCCACCACCCGGAGCGAGGCCGCAGGTCATATGACGACGACGAAGACGACTCTCTCCCAGCGCGCTGCGGCCCCCACGGCATGTGGGCTGGTCCCCAGCGCAGGGCGCCATGAGTACGCCCGGTGCGCCCACCGGCCGCCGCCTCTCAGTCATCATGCTCAACGTACGGGGCCTCACTGGTGCTAAGCTGGTGCAGGTCACGGCCTGGCTGCGCGAGCAGCAGGCGGACGTGGGCATCTTGACTGAGACGCAAACCGCCGCAGATCCACAAGATTTGTTGCGGCGGCAGCCCGGTGCGAGCGCCTTTTGGCCTGGCGCGCGGTTCTTCCACACGCCGGGTGCCGGTTCCACCGGCGGGGTGGTGATGGTCCTCAGTCCGGACTGCCCCCTCACTCAGCCCACTAGGCATGATGCCCCCCTCGACACGTCGGGGCGCATCCTCCGCGTCGACGCGTTCCTCGATGGATCGCCTTTCCGCCTCATTGGAGTCTACGCCCCGGCACAGCCTGTCCACCGGGGAGTTTTCTTCTCTTCCACCCTGGCTGGATACTTCCCGGTCAATGACCCTACCCCGACTGTTGTGGCTGGCGATTTCAACGTCACCCTGCACCAGGATGACCGCGTCGCCTGCCCGGTGCCAGGGGTGCACATCGGTGCATCAGAGCTGCTGGCCGTCATGGGCTCGGCACAGCTGTGCGACATTTGGCGCGACCTCAACCCTGCCGCCATGGCCTTCACTCACTGGTCGGCGTCGACATCATCGGGAAAACGCCTGGACCGCTTCCTTGTCTCTGAGTGCTTCTCACCAGCTCTGACCACAGCTGCGCTTCCTGCCGCCACTGCGCTCAGTGCGACCTCAGACATTCTGCCCTCAGCGCCCGTCTCCACCGACCACCTGCCTGTGTCCCTCATGGTGACTTGCATGACGTCAGGCGTGCCGCGTGGCCGGGGCATCCTGTCGTTCCCCCTGCGTTTGCTGAACTCCAAGGAGCCCTCTGCAGCCGTGAGCGCCTTTATCGTTAAGACGGTCCCCCCACTCATGGTGTGCCCGGCGTCTGAGCTCATCGGCGCCTTCGATGCCTGGAAGTCGGCATTCATAGACATGGCTGTTGGTGTTGACAAGCGCCACCGCCGCGACCGCCAGGCGCCCGCGCGTGCCGCCGACCACTGCGCGCGCAGCGCCCGAGAGGGCATGCTTGCTGCAGCAGCATCCGGGGGGGACGTCGGTGCGGCTGCCACCATTTGGCTCGCGCAGAAGGACAACGCTGCGGCGGCATGGCGTGCGCTCTCCGCATTGGCATGGGACGTGGCTGCCACCCTCGACCAGAACAAGGGTGAAACCAGCTCGTACTACTTCCACCACCAGGCACGCGAGATGCACACAGTCACCACCATGCTCTCCCTCAACCGACCCGGCCGTGCCCCTACTGACAGCCCCGATGCCGCCTCGTTTGTGTCGGACGCTCCGAAAGCGACCAAGTACGTTGTCGACTTCTTCTCTTCTGAGTCTTCCATCGGTCTGTTCCGCCCGCAGCTGGGCATTGACCCCGCAGCCCAGCACACCCTCCTGACCACCCTGCCAAGGAGGCTGGATGGGCCCTTCGCTGCCTTGGCCGAGGGCGTCGACTGTGCCAACGACGCGCTTGCTGGCATGCTTACGGCAGAAGAGCTGCAGGTTGCGCTCTCCCACGCGGCTAGGGGCAAGGTCCCCGGCGGCGACGGCATTCCGTACGAGGTCTACCGCCACTGGCGCGGTTCCCTCTCCCCCCTCCTCCTCCGTGTGTTCAACACCGGCTTTGGAGAGGCTGGCCGCACGTCACCTACCCCGTTTGCTCTGCTCCTCCGTGGGGTTGTTTGCTTGCTCTCCAAGCCAGGCAAGCCGGGCGATGAGCTCGATGGCTACCGGCCCATCACGCTCCTCAATTCAGACGTGAAGCTTGTGATGAGCATCATAGCCAACCGCCTACAAGTCCCGCTTGACTACCTCATCGACATCGGGCAGGGCGCGTTCATCCATGGCCGTGACATCTCTCACAACGTGCGCTACCATCTCGCGCTGGCTGCCCGCTTCCGCGACCTCGGCCTGCCGGGCTGGCTGGTGCACAGCGACCTGACTAAGGCGTACGACACGGTGAACAGGGGCTGGCTCGACCAAGCCATGATCCGCATGGGTTTCCGACCCGACGGGGTGGTTAGGTGGTGTCGAATCCTCCTCGGAGGGGCCAAGGTCAGGGTGCGCGTCAACGGCTTCTTCACGCCAGATTTCCCGATGGACTCTGGTCTCTTTCAGGGCTCGGCGCTCTCATGCATGGAGTGGGTCATCGTTCTGCAGCCCGTGATGTCCTACCTGTCGTCGCTGCAGGCTGGCGGTACACTCACCACGTTCAGGCTGCCCGGACCAAACGGGGTCGGTGAGGGGTCGGAGGCCCCTCCGGCGCAGGCGTTCGCGGATGACGTCACGCTCGCCACGCGCTGCCCCGAGAGCGACATCGCGAGGTTCCAGACGGCGCTCGCCCTCTCCCGCAGCGCTGGCAACCCGGGCGAGTCGGTCAACAAGTTCTTCTTCACACGGCTCGCCGGTCCGACCCCCGATGATCTCATGTTTCAGGCAGGTGTCCGCGAGCGCCACGTTGCGACTGGCTACCCCCTCCGTGACATTGCAGCTGCGGTCTCTCGCCACCTCGGCGTGCCTATCGCCCCTGATAACCTGGACGCCGTCGTTGCCGCCGCGTACGGCACCATGGCGGGTTCCATGCTTGCTGCCACTAGGCGGTGGGCAGGCGTCGCGCCCACGCTCATCGGCCGTGCTCACGTCGCCACGCAGTGCATCGCGGCCAAGCTCGTCTACCAGGCGGGTTTCACCATGACCGTACGTGCCCTGCTTCAGGCCATGCAACAGGTCACAAACCGCTACGTCGCAGCCTCTGCGCGTGCGGAGGAGGTCACTCCAAACGCGGGGTGCCTCTACCCGTGCGCTGCTGTGTCCCACCTGCCCCGGGGCATGGGGGGCATTGGCCTGCCCGACCTCGATTCGCACGCGACGGCCATGAGGGCGAAGGCCATCTGGCAGCTGTTCGGCTTCAACTCACACCCGTGGGCAGCACTGTACGCGTCGGAAGTCGCCAAGCCTGCTGCTGCCGTCCCCCATCTCCCGCCTGGGCCACTCTGGGTCGCTACGCAGCCGGGGGCGGTTTCCGGCCTCAGCATGGATGCGACGTCTATTGTGCGGGAAGGCGTCAAGGCGTTCATGCAGCTGCGCATAACGCGCATCATGCCTCCGGACTCGCTGTCTTTTGAGTCTGTCATGCGCGAGGCCACTTTTGGCAACGACGCCGTGCCGGGCATCGATTTCCAGGGCCTCCGCACCGATGCGGCGCGGCGGTGGAGGCGCCTCTGCGACGTGCGTGATGCATGGTGCCAGCGCGCCGCCCTGTCAGCGGCCGCTCTCTCTGACCTTGATCTCATCATCGCGGCATTGCCTGCCGCGTGGCGCATCAATGTGCAATGCAGCGCTGCGCCGACTGCCCCCTGGTCGCGTGTTGGCACTGACGCAGCAACAGGCTGGGCAATCATCCGCGGTGCTGACCCGATGGCGCCAGAGGATGCAGGCTCGGCAGCAGTGCGCCGGTGGTTGGTTTGGCCGTCTGGTAGGCTGCACCCGCTGCCGGGAGGCGCGGGGCGGCCTGGTCAGGCGGCGATGGTCGTCATCCGCCCAAAGCCGCGTCAGCGCTGGCTCCGCGCTGACTACAACTTCTACGCGGCCGAAATGGTCAAGGTTGACCCCGACGATCGCCGCGCTGTCGCTGAGCCATGGCTGGTGGGTGTGTGGGACACCATGCAGCTTGACCCGTGTGCCTGGGGCATCCCGGCCGTCGCAGGGATCGGCCAAGATACCGTCTCTCTCCTCGAAATGACCGTTCGTGCTGCGCGGCTGCGCCTGCGCTACACCACGGCAGCCAGCGAGGACATGGGCTTCGGCTCCAACGTTTTTGGGGTCCGAACAGACGGTGCGGTCTTCCCCCCAGCGTGGCGCCTCCCGAGCGAGGCTGGCATCAGTGCGGGCGCCCTCCGCAACCGCGCAACGATCCCTACTGGGCAGCTCGATCGCCACGGGCTTGTTGGGCGTGACGAGCGCTGGTGCCGCACGCTAGAGGTGGTCAGGAACGGTTTCCCGCCAGAGGACGTTGACAACCCCGTGGCGTGGGTGCGCGGGGTCCAGTCAGGTGCCGGCCCCTCCGCGCCTCGGCAGCCCAACCGCCTGCAGGTGCGTCGCTCCGAGGGGGAGGCTGCTGCTCAGGCCCAGCCTCCTCCCAGCGGGGCGCCGATCAGCGACCCCGACCTACCAGAGGGGTTTGCTCAGGTCTGGACCCGCCTCCTCGACCCGACCATCCACCGGCCTTTTGTAATCACCGCTTGGCGCATCCTCCACTGCTGCCTTGGCTGCAACGCCTTCATCGCGGTCAAGCTCCTCGACCCGGACACCGCGCCGGCTGATGCGGACGGTAACCCAGACGTGTCAACTGCGTGTTGCGGTCACCCGTTCTGTGCCTCTCTCACCGACCCGCCTTTCGAGACCCTCGCTCACACGTTTCTCGACTGCCCGGCGGCACGACCAGCCATGCTATGGCTTTGTGACACGTGGGCGGCGCTGACGGGTGGCGCGCCGCCGCCGCTCACCGCCGCCGTTATGCTTGCCGATGACATGTCCGGGTGGAGTGGCGCGCCCGTGGCGAAAGCTAAGAAGAAGGAGCTGCGCGCGTGGACGCGCCTCCGTGTCACGGTCATCGGCGCCATCTGGCGTGTGCGCTGTGACCGCCAGGCGAGTGGGCTGTTGGGGGACAGCCTTGCCCTTCGCGCCGTCCGCCTGGCCCTCGACTCTGTCACCGGTGCCATCCGGCGGGATTGGCAGCGTACCGAGGAGGACATCACCATGGTGGATGATGGCTTCTTCTGCGTGGACTGGTGGCGTGGCTTTGACGCATGGCGTGACAAGGACTGGTTCTGCAGCCAATGGGCGACACCGCCGCTCCTTTGCGCGGTGCTTGCTGCGCCCGGTGCCACTACAGGCGACACAACGTACACCCTCGACGTCCGCGTGGGCGTCGTGGGGCAGGTCCCGCTGCCGGCGTGAAAGGTTTCCTGCTGTGCGTACGCCATTGCTTGCCTGACCTCCACGTGTCTGCTTACTTTGGTGCCCCAGAGACCACCACTGTTCCGTCAGGCAGCCCCTCACTCCCCCTGCTGTCCTCCCCTCCCCCCGCTGCTTTTCTCTCTGCCCCTTCTCCCCCTTTTTCTGTGGTAGAGAGTCCGGCCACTCGGCCGTGTCTCATGTTCTGCCGCGTCGCTGCCCTTTTTGTCCTTTTTGGTTTCTTCTGCTTTGCCTCCTGTTCCCTGCCCCCCACCTGCCCTCTGGCTCGAGCCTGAAGGCGGGTGTGTGGGGGGGGGGGTGAGGACTGGTGGAGGCATGGCGCTCCTCCGCCAGCCCTCTCCCAGTCCCCCCATCAAAAGAAAAAAAGAAAAAAAAAAAAAATCTCCCGCTTTGGCATCTTGGAGGGTGGGACCTGGCCATGCATGACGCATGGGGCGCCGGCTGAGCCCCATGCGAACGAGAGCTGGACAGCCATGCACTGCCAGGCGGGGACCGTTCCAGTCAGCGCCAGTCGGCTTTGTCGGCTTGACTGGCCACAAGGCCACTACTGTGACCCTGAGGAAGGTCCTTTCCTATGTGCTCCTTGCCAGACATGTCTCTCAGAGACCGCTGTTTGGGGTAGTCTAGCCGGCGGGAGCGGTAGTCTATTGGCCGGGAGCCGGCGGTTCTCTAGTACACTCAAGTGGGCTGGAGTATCGGCGGGTGATCTCTAGTAGAAGAGTAGCCTGCTTAGCTGGAAACCCCGTGTTACTTGTTACTGTTACTTGCTTTGGCATCAGGTTAGACACCGGTTTGAGTTTGCTGCTTTCCCAGTTAGGCGTGCTTTTTAGTCCTCTCTGTGCCCCACCTTTTATTCCTGCCCATCTGCCCTCTGGCTCAAGCCGGTGGGCAGGGGGGGGGGGCTGGCGGAGGATTCCCTCCGCCAGTCCTCCCCATTCCCTGTGCACCTGCCTCCCCATCTGCCTTCCAGCTCCGCCCCCTTCCCTTTTCCTCCCTCTCCCTATTCGTCTCCTCTGCCTCTCGCCCCCTTCATTCTTCCTCCCACTCCCTGTTCTTCTCCTCTGCCTCTCGCCCTCTCCTCAGCCACCACGCCCGCCTCCCGGTTCTTCCACTTTTACTATCCCTACCCCCTCCTCCCTCTCTCCTCTCCCCACTCTGGTCCGTCTCCCCCTCTCACTGCTCCGTTTGCTCGTCCCACGCTCCCCGGTCTTCACCTCCCACCCACCCCACCTTCTCTCCCACGCCTCCCTCCCACGTTTTGAGTTTGCTGCTCTCCCGGTTAGGCGTGCTTTTTAGTCTTCTCTGTGCCCCTCCTTTCATCCCCCCCACCTGCCCTCTGGCTCAAGCCGGTGGGCAGGTGGGGGGGGGGGGGCTGGCGGAGGAGTCCCTCCGCCAGTCCTCCCCATTCCCTGTGCACCTGCCTCCCCATTTGCCGTCCGGCTCCGCCCCCTTCCTTTTTCCTCCCTCTCCCTGTTCTTCTCCACTGCCTCTCGCTCTCTTCTCAGCCACCTCGCCCGCCTCCCGGTTCTTCCACTCTTCCTATCCCTCCCCCTTCCTCCCTCTAAAAAAAAAAAAAAAAAATCTCCTCTCCCCGCTCTGATCCGTCTCCCCCTCTCTCTGCTCTGTTTGCTCGTCCCACGCTCCCTGATATTCACCTCCCACCCCCCCCCACGCTCCCTCCCACCCTCCCACGCCTCCCTGCTTTCCCTGCCCTCTTCTCTCCCCCGTGCTCCCCGCTCATCCTGCCTGTTTCTCACTCCCTTCACTGTTCTTATTGGCCCCCCGCATCTCCCTGTCTTTACCTCTCCCTCCCATCCCTGCCTGCCCCCTCCCCCGCATCTCCCTGTCTTTCTCTCTCCACCCCAGCCCTGCCTGCCCCTTCCCGCCCTGCCTGCACCACCATCCTTTCGTGTCTGCCATTCCCCCCTTACCTCTCCCTGCCTGCCCACTCCCTACTTGTTCCCTCTCCCTGCCCTCCTCCCCTCCTTGCGTAGCCCCGCCCCTGCCCCCCCCCGCCCCCCCCCCTCCCTCCCCTTACGAACAGGATTCTTTCGTCATCCCTTGCTTCTACGTCTCCCTCTCCCCTCGAGTCCTTTTCAGCTTTCTTCCAGTCGTTCCCTCATCGTTCCATTGTCCCACGTGCCTCGAGTTTCCTGACTTCCATTCCCTCGTGTCCGTGTCCTTCGTCTTCCTTCTCCTCAAGTCCCGTTCCCCCGAGTCAAAGTTCCTGTAGTCCTGTCGGCTCTGGTGCTCTAGATGGATTGGCTTGCGTGTCCCTGTGTTTGCAGGGGCCGCCACGGTTCCGGCCGTGCCTTCGGGAGTCTCCGTTCCAACACCAGGGTCTCTTGTTTCCTCTTTGTTTCCTGTGTTGCTGTCGCTTAGGTGTCGGCATGGCTGCGTTGCTTGAGTGTAACGTTGGCCTCTGAAAAAAAAAAAAAAAAAAGGACTAAAGGAACTTGAGGATAAGGAAGACGGAGGACACGGACACGAGGGAATGAAAGTCAGGAAGTCAGGACAGCCTTGCCCTTCGCGCCGTCCGCCTGGCCCTCGACTCTGTCACCGGTGCCATCCGGCAGGATTGGCAGCGTACCGAGGAGGACATCACCATGGCAGATGATGGCTTCATCTTTTTTTTTTTTTTTTTTTAAAGGTATTACATCAAAGCAACACCTTTTGCCGACGCCTAGGCTACAGCAACACGGGGACCAAGGAATAAGCAAACTGGTATTGGTATTTTTGGTAAACCGAAAACCAGAAACCGGTGAGCGACCCAGGAATCGAACCTGGAGCCTATAGGATTGCAGATAACATCGTTAACCACTAGCCCAAAGGTGGAACCATCCCCCCCCCGCCTTCAGGCTCGAGCCAGAGGGCAGGTGGGCGGCAGGGAACAGGAGGCAAAGCAGAAGAAACCAAAAAGGACAAAAGGGCAGCGACGCGGCAGAACATTTATTTTTTTATTTGTTTTAAAGGTATTACGTCAAAGCAACACCTTATGCCAACGCCTAGGCTACAGCAACACGGGAACTGAGGAACAGGGAAACTGGTATTGGTATTTTTGGTAAACCGGAAACCAGAAACCGGTGAGCGACAAAGAATGAGACACGGCCGATGAGACACGGCCGAGTGGCCGGACTCTCTACCACAGAAAAAGGGGGAGAAGGGGCAGAGAGAAAAGCAGCGGGGGGAGGGGAGGACAGCAAGGGGAGTGAGGGGCTGCCTGACGGAACAGTGGTGGTCTCTGGGGCACCAAAGTAAGCAGACACGTGGAGGTCATGCAAGCAATGGCGTACGCTCAGCAGGAAACCTTTCACGCCGGCCGCGGGACCTGCCCCACGACGCCCACGCGGACGTCGAGGGTGTACGTCGTGTCGCCTGTAGTGGCACCGGGCGCAGCAAGCACCGCGCAAAGGAGCGGCGGTGTCGCCCACTGGCTGCAGAACCAGTCCTTGTCACGCTCTGCGTCAAAGCCACGCCACCAGTCCACGCAAAAGAAGCCATCATCCACCATGGTGATGTCCTCCTCGGTACGCTGCCAATCCCGCCGGATGGCACCGGTGACAGAGTCGAGGGCCAGGCGGACGGCGCGAAGGGCAAGGCTGTCCTGACTTCCTGACTTTCATTCCCTCGTGTCCGTGTCCTCCGTCTTCCTTATCCTCAAGTTCCTTTAGTCCTGTCGGCTCTGGTGCTCTAGATGGATTGGCTTGCGTGTCCCTGTGTTTTCAGGGGCCGCCACGGCTCCGGCCGTGCCTTCGGGAGTCTCCGTTCCAACACCAGGGTCTCTTGTTTTCCTCTTTGTTTCATGTGTTGCTGTCGCTTAGGTGTCGGCATGGCTGCGTTGCTTGAGTGTAACGTTGGCCTCTGAAAAAAAATAAAAAATTATACGTCTCCCTCTCCCCTCGATTCCTTTTCAGCTTTCTTCCAGTCGTTCCCTCATCGTTCCATTTTCCCCATCCCTGCCTGCCCCTTTCCGCCCTGCCTGCACCACCATCCCTTCTTGTCTGCCATTGCCCCCTTCCCTCTCCCTGCCTGCCCACTCCCTGCTTGTTCCCTCTCCCTGCCCTCCCTCCCCTCCTTGCTTTTGTTCCACCTTTGGGCTAGTGGTTAACGATGTTATCTGCAATCCTAAAGCCTCCAGGTTCGATTCCTGGGTCGCTCACCGGTTTCTGGTTTCCGTTTTACCAAAAATACCAATACCAGTTTCTCTGTTCCTCAGTCCCGTGTTGCTGTAGCCTAGGCGTCGGCATAAGGTGTTGCTTTGATGTAATACCTTCAAAAAAAAAAAACTTGCCTGCCCCGCCCCCGCCCGCCCCCCATGCCCCCTCCCTCCCCCTCCGCACAGGTATTCTTTCGTCATCCCTTGCTTCTACGTCTCCCTCTCCCCTCGAGTCCTTTTCAGCTTTCTTCCAGTCGTTCCCTCATCGTTCCATTTTCCCCATCCCTGCCTGCCCCTTTCCGCCCTGCCTGCACCACCATCCCTTCTTGTCTGCCATTCCCCCCTTCCCTCTCCCTTTTTTTTTTTTTTTTTTTTTAAAAAATTCTCCTCCGCCACTCCTCCCCATTCCCTGTGCACCTGCCTCCCCATTTGCCGTCCGGCTCCGCCCCCTTCCTTTTTCCTCCCTCTCCCTGTTCTTCTCCACTGCCTCTCGCTCTCTTCTCAGCCACCTCGCCCGCCTCCCGGTTCTTCCACTCTTCCTATCCCTCCCCCTTCCTCCCTCTAAAAAAAAAAAAAAAAATCTCCTCTCCCCGCTCTGATCCGTCTCCCCCTCTCTCTGCTCTGTTTGCTCGTCCCACGCTCCCTGATATTCACCTCCCACCCCCCCCACGCTCCCTCCCACCCTCCCACGCCTCCCTGCTTTCCCTGCCCTCTTCTCTCCCCCGTGCTCCCCGCTCATCCTGCCTGTTTCTCACTCCCTTCACTGTTCTTATTGGCCCCCCGCATCTCCCTGTCTTTACCTCTCCCTCCCATCCCTGCCTGCCCCCTCCCCCGCATCTCCCTGTCTTTCTCTCTCCACCCCAGCCCTGCCTGCCCCTTCCCGCCCTGCCTGCACCACCATCCTTTCGTGTCTGCCATTCCCCCCTTACCTCTCCCTGCCTGCCCACTCCCTACTTGTTCCCTCTCCCTGCCCTCCCTCCCCTCCTTGCGTGCCCCGCCTCCCCCCCCCCCCCGTGCCCCCCCCTCCCTCCCCTTCCGCACAGGTATTCTTTCGTCATCCTTGCTTCTACGTCTCCCTCTCCCCTCGAGTCCTTTTCAGCTTTCTTCCAGTCGTTCCCTCATCGTTCCATTGTCCCACGTGCCTCGAGTTTCCTGACTTCCATTCCCTCGTGTCCGTGTCCTTCGTCTTCCTTCTCCTCAAGTCCCGTTCCCCCGAGTCAAAGTTCCTGTAGTCCTGTCGGCTCTGGTGATCTAGATGGATTGGCTTGAGTGTCCCTGTGTTTGCAGGGGCCGCCACGGTTCCGACCGTGCCTTCGGGAGTCTCCGTTCCAACACCAGGGTCTCTTGTTTCCTCTTTGTTTCATGTGTTGCTGTCGCTTAGGTGTCGGCATGGCTGCGTTGCTTGAGTGTAACGTTGGCCTCTGAAAAAAAACAAAAAAAAAACAGGGTCACTTGTTTCCTCTTTGTTTCATGTGTTGCTGTCGCTTAGGTGTCGGCATGGCTGCGTTGCTTCAGTGTAACGTTGGCCTCTGAAAGAAAAAAAAAAAAAGGACACGAGGGAATGGAAGTCAGGAAACTCGAGGCACGTGGGACGATGGAACGGTGAGGGAACGACTGGAAGAAAGCTGAAAAGGACTCGAGAAGAGAGGGAGACGTAGAAGCAAGGGATGACGAAAGAATACCTGTGCGAATGGGGAGGGAGGGGGGGGCACGGGGGGGGGGGGCGAAGGCGGGGCACGCAAAGAGGGAGGTGTTGCTTTGATGTAATACCTTTTATTAAAAAAAAAACGCCCCCCCCCCCCCGTGCCTCCCCCTCCCTCCCCTTCCGAACAGGTATTCTTTCGTCATCCCTTGCTTCTACGTCTCCCTCTCCCCTCGAGTCCTTTTCAGCTTTCTTCCAGTCGTTCCCTCATCGTTCCATCGTCCCACGTGCCTCGAGTTTCCTGACTTCCATTCCCTCGTGTCCGTGTCCTTCGTCTTCCTTCTCCTCAAGTCCCGTTCCCCCGAGTCAAAGTTCCTGTAGTCCTGTCGGCTCTGGTGCTCTAGATGGATTGGCTTGCGTGTCCCTGTGTTTGCAGGGGCCGCCACGGTTCCGACCGTGCCTTCGGGAGTCTCCGTTCCAACACCAGGGTCTCTTGTTTCCTCTTTGTTTCCTATGTTGCTGTCGCTCAGGTGTCGGCATGGATGCGTTGCTTGAGTGAACCGTTGGCCTATGAAAAAAAAAAAAAAAAAAGGCCTTGCCTTCGGGAGTCTCCGTTCCAACACCAGAGTCTCTTGTTTCCTCTTTGTTCCTGTGTTGCTGTCACTTAGGTGTCGGCATGGCTGCGTTGCTTGAGTGTAACGTTGGTCTATGAAAAAAAAAAATAGCCAAACATGCCCAAGGCGATCGAGCTGCGCAGTAGGGATCCTTGCGCGGTTGCAGAGATGATGCCAGCCTCGCTCGGGAGGCGCCACGCTGGAGGGAAGACAGCACCGTCTGTTCGGACCCCAAAGACGTTGGAGCCGAAGCCCAAGTCCTCGCTGGCTGCCTTGGTGTAGCACAGGTGCAGCCGCGCAGCACGAACGGTCATTTCGAGGAGAGAGACGGTGTCTTAGGTATTACAAGGTATTACATCAAAGCAACACCTTTTGCCGACGCCTAGGCTACAGCAACACGGGGACCAAGGAATAAGCAAACTGGTATTGGTATTTTTTGTAAACCGAAAACCAGAAACCGGTGAGCGACCCAGGAATCGAACCTGGAGCCTATAGGATTGCAGATAACATCGTTAACAACTAGCCCAAAGGTGGAACCATCCCCCCCCCGCCTACAGGCTCGAGCCAGAGGGCAGGTGGGCGGCAGGGAACAGGAGGCAAAGCAGAAGAAACCAAAAAGGACAAAAAGGGCAGCGACGCGGCAGAACATTTTTTTTTTTTTTTTTTAAAAGGTATTACATCAAAGCAACACCTTATGCCGACGCCTAGGCTACAGCAACACGGGAACTGAGGAACAGGGAAACTGGTATTGGTATTTTTGGTAAACCGGAAACCAGAAACCGGTGAGCGACAAAGAATGAGACACGGCCGATGAGACACGGCCGAGTGGCCGGACTCTCTACCACAGAAAAAGGGGGAGAAGGGGCAGAGAGAAAAGCAGCGGGGGGAGGGGAGGACAGCAGGGGGATTTTTTTTTTTTTTTTTTCAGAGGCCAACGTTACACTCAAGCAACGCAGCCATGCCGACACCTAAGCGACAGCAACACAGGAAACAAAGAGGAAACAAGAGACCCTGGTGTTGGAACGGAGACTCCCGAAGGCACGGTCGGAACCGTGGCGGCCCCTGAAAACACAGGGACACGCAAGCCAATCCATCTAGAGCACCAGAGCCGACAGGACTACAGGAACTTTGACTCGGGGGAACGGACTTGAGGAGAAGGAAGACGAAGGACACGGACACGAGGGAATGGAAGTCAGGAAACTCGAGGCACGTGGGACGATGGAACGATGAGGGAACGACTGGAAGAAAGCTGAAAAGGACTCGAGGGGAGAGGGAGACGTAGAAGCAAGGGATGACGAAAGAATACCTGTGCGGAAGTAAAAAAGGGGAGGGAGGGGGGGGCACGGGGGGGAGGGCGGGGGCGGGGCACGCCAAGGAGGGAGGGAGGGCAGGCGAAGGGAACAAGCAGGGACGTGGGCAGGCAGGGAGAGTGAGAAGGGGGAATGGCAACAAGAAGGGATGGTGGTGCAGGGCAGGGCGGAAAGGGGATGGCAAGGGATGGGGGAGAGAAAGACAGGGAGAGATGCCGGGGACGGGGGCAGGCAGGGATGGGAGGGAGAGGTAAAGACAGGGAGATGCGGGGGGCCAATAAGAACAGTGAAGGGAGTGGTCAGGCAAGCAATGGCGTACGCACAGCAGGAAACCTTTCACGCCGGCAGCGGGACCTGCCCCACGACGCCCACGCGGACGTCGAGGGTGTACGTTGTGTCGCCTGTAGTGGCACCGGGCGCAGCAAGCACCGCGCAAAGGAGCGGCGGTGTCGCCCCTTGGCTGCAGAACCAGTCCTTGTCACGCTCTGCGTCAAAGCCACGCCACCAGTCCACGCAGAAGAAGCCATCATCCACCATGGTGATGTCCTCCTCGGTACGCTGCCAATCCCGCCGGATTGCACCGGTGACAGAGTCGAGGGCCAGGCGGACGGCGCGAAGGGCAAGGCTGTCCCCCAACAGCCCACTCGCCTGGCGGTCACAGCGCACACGCCAGATGGGGCCGATGACCGTGACACGGAGGCGCGTCCACGCGCGCAGCTCCTTCTTCTTAGCTTTTGCCACGGGCGCGCCACTCCACCCGGACATGTCATCGGCAAGCATAACGGCGGCGGTGAGCGGCGGCGGCGCGCCACCCGTCAGCGCCGCCCATGTGTCACAAAGCCATAGCATGGCTGGTCGTGCCGCCGGGCAGTCGAGAAACGTGTGAGCGAGGGTCTCGAAAGGCGGGTCGGTGAGAGAGGCACAGAACGAGTGACCGCAACACGCAGTTGACACGTCTGGGTTACCGTCCGCATCAGCCGGCGCGGTGTCCGGGTCGAGGAGCTTGACCGCGATGAAGGCGTTGCAGCCAAGGCAGCAGTGGAGGATGCGCCAAGCGGTGATTACAAAAGGCCGGTGGATGGTCGGGTCGAGGAGGCGGGTCCAGACCTGAGCAAATCCCTCTGGTAGGTCGGGGTCGCTGATCGGCGCCCCGCTGGGAGGAGGCTGGGCCTGAGCAGCAGCCTCCCCCTCGGAGCGACGCACCTGCAGGCGGTTGGGCTGCCGAGGCGCGGAGGGGCCGGCACCTGACTGGACTCCGCGCACCCACGCCACGGGGTTGTCAACGTCCTCTGGCCGGAAACCGTTCCTGACCACCTCTAGCGTGCGGCACCAGCGCTCGTCACGCCCAACAAGCCCGTTGCGATCGAGCTGCCCAGTAGGGATCGTTGCGCGGTTGCGGAGGGCGCCCGCACTGATGCCAGCCTCGCTCGGGAGGCGCCACGCTGGGGGGAAGACCGCACCGTCTGTTCGGACCCCAAAGACGTTGGAGCCGAAGCCCATGTCCTCGCTGGCTGCCGTGGTGTAGCGCAGGCGCAGCCGCGCAGCACGAACGGTCATTTCGAGGAGAGAGACGGTATCTTGGCGATCCCTGCGACGGCCGGGATGCCCCAGGCACACGGGTCAAGCTGCATGGTGTCCCACACACCCACCAGCCATGGCTCAGCGACAGCGCGGCGATCGTCGGGTTCAACCTTGACCATTTCGGCCGCGTAGAAGTTGTAGTCAGCACGGAGCCAGCGCTGACGCGGCTTTGGGCGGATGACGACCATCGCCGCCTGACCAGGCCGCCCCGCGCCTCCCGGCAGCGGGGGCAGCCTACCAGACGGCCAAACCAACCACCGGCGCACTGCTGCCGAGCCTGCATCCTCTGGCGCCATCGGGTCAGCACCGCGGATGATTGCCCAGCCTGTTGCTGCGTCAGTGCCAACAAGCGACCAGGGGGCAGTCGGCGCAGCGCTGCATTGCACATTGATGCGCCACGCGGCAGGCAATGCCGCGATGATGAGATCAAGTTCAGAGAGAGCGGCCGCTGACAGGGCGGCGCGCTGGCACCATGCATCACGCACGTCGCAGAGGCGCCTCCACCGCCGCGCCGCATCGGTGCGGAGGCCCTGGAAATCGATGCCCGGCACGGCGTCGTTGCCAAAAGTGGCCTCGCTCATGACGGACTCAAAAGACAGCGAGTCTGGAGGCATGATGCGCGTGATGCGCAGCTGCATGAACGCCTTGACGCCTTCCCGCACAATAGACGTCGCATCCATGCTGAGGCCGGAAACCGCCCCGGCTGCGTAGCGACCCAGAGTGGCCCAGGCGGGAGATGGGGGACGACAGCAGCAGGCTTGGCGACTTCCGACGCGTACAGTGCTGCCCACGGGTGTGAGTTGAAGCCGAAGAGCTGCCAGATGGCCTTCGCCCTCATGGCCGTC
>VFSX01001035.1:0-15184 GCA_016618255.1 Chlamydomonas sp. UWO 241 | reverse complement strand
GTCCTGTCGGCTCTGGTGATCTAGATGGATTGGCTTGAGTGTCCCTGTGTTTGCAGGGGCCGCCACGGTTCCGACCGTGCCTTCGGGAGTCTCCGTTCCAACACCAGGGTCTCTTGTTTCCTCTTTGTTTCATGTGTTGCTGTCGCTTAGGTGTCGGCATGGCTGCGTTGCTTGAGTGTAACGTTGGCCTCTGAAAAAAAACAAAAAAAAAACAGGGTCACTTGTTTCCTCTTTGTTTCATGTGTTGCTGTCGCTTAGGTGTCGGCATGGCTGCGTTGCTTCAGTGTAACGTTGGCCTCTGAAAGAAAAAAAAAAAAAGGACACGAGGGAATGGAAGTCAGGAAACTCGAGGCACGTGGGACGATGGAACGGTGAGGGAACGACTGGAAGAAAGCTGAAAAGGACTCGAGAAGAGAGGGAGACGTAGAAGCAAGGGATGACGAAAGAATACCTGTGCGAATGGGGAGGGAGGGGGGGGCACGGGGGGGGGGGGCGCAAGGCGGGGCACGCAAAGAGGGGAGGGGGTTGCTTTGATGTAATACCTTATTAGTTAAAAAAAAAACGCCCCCCCCCCCCCCCCCGTGCCTCCCCCTCCCTCCCCTTCCGAACAGGTATTCTTTCGTCATCCCTTGCTTCTACGTCTCCCTCTCCCCTCGAGTCCTTTTCAGCTTTCTTCCAGTCGTTCCCTCATCGTTCCATTGCCCCACGTGCCTCGAGTTTCCTGACTTCCATTCCCTCGTGTCCGTGTCCTTCGTCTTCCTTCTCCTCAAGTCCCGTTCCCCCGAGTCAAAGTTCCTGTAGCCATGTCGGCTCTGGTGCTCTAGATGGATTGGCTTGCGTGTCCCTGTGTTTGCAGGGGCCGCCACGGTTCCGACCGTGCCTTCGGGAGTCTCCGTTCCAACACCAGGGTCTCTTGTTTCCTCTTTGTTTCCTATGTTGCTGTCGCTCAGGTGTCGGCATGGATGCGTTGCTTGAGTGAACCGTTGGCCTATGAAAAAAAAAAAAAAAAAAAGGCCTTGCCTTCGGGAGTCTCCGTTCCAACACCAGAGTCTCTTGTTTCCTCTTTGTTCCTGTGTTGCTGTCACTTAGGTGTCGGCATGGCTGCGTTGCTTGAGTGTAACGTTGGTCTATGAAAAAAAAAAATAGCCAAACATGCCCAAGGCGATCGAGCTGCGCAGTAGGGATCCTTGCGCGGTTGCAGAGATGATGCCAGCCTCGCTCGGGAGGCGCCACGCTGGAGGGAAGACAGCACCGTCTGTTCGGACCCCAAAGACGTTGGAGCCGAAGCCCAAGTCCTCGCTGGCTGCCTTGGTGTAGCACAGGTGCAGCCGCGCAGCACGAACGGTCATTTCGAGGAGAGAGACGGTGTCTTAGGTATTACAAGGTATTACATCAAAGCAACACCTTTTGCCGACGCCTAGGCTACAGCAACACGGGGACCAAGGAATAAGCAAACTGGTATTGGTATTTTTTGTAAACCGAAAACCAGAAACCGGTGAGCGACCCAGGAATCGAACCTGGAGCCTATAGGATTGCAGATAACATCGTTAACAACTAGCCCAAAGGTGGAACCATCCCCCCCCCGCCTACAGGCTCGAGCCAGAGGGCAGGTGGGCGGCAGGGAACAGGAGGCAAAGCAGAAGAAACCAAAAAGGACAAAAAGGGCAGCGACGCGGCAGAACATTTTTTTTTTTTTTTTTTAAAAGGTATTACATCAAAGCAACACCTTATGCCGACGCCTAGACTACAGCAACACGGGAACTGAGGAACAGAGAAACTGGTATTGGTATTTTTGGTAAACCGGAAACCAGAAACCGGTGAGCGACAAAGAATGAGACACGGCCGATGAGACACGGCCGAGTGGCCGGACTCTCTACCACAGAAAAAGGGGGAGAAGGGGCAGAGAGAAAAGCAGCGGGGGGAGGGGAGGACAGCAGGGGGATTTTTTTTTTTTTTTTTTTCAGAGGCCAACGTTACACTCAAGCAACGCAGCCATGCCGACACCTAAGCGACAGCAACACAGGAAACGAAGAGGAAACAAGAGACCCTGGTGTTGGAACGGAGACTCCCGAAGGCACGGTCGGAACCGTGGCGGCCCCTGCAAACACAGGGACACGCAAGCCAATCCATCTAGAGCACCAGAGCCGACAGGTACAGGAACTTTGACTCGGGGGAACGGGACTTGAGGAGAAGGAAGACGAAGGACACGGACACGAGGGAATGGAAGTCAGGAAAACTCGAGGCACGTGGGACGATGGAACGATGAGGGAACGACTGGAAGTATGCTGTAAAGGACTCGAGGGGAGCGGGAGACGTAGAAGCAAGGGATGACGAAAAATAACCTGTGCGGAGGGGGAGGGAGGGGGCACGGGGGGGGGGGGCGGGCGGGCGCGCAAGGAGGGGAGGGAGGGCAGGGAAGGGGAACAAGCAGGGAGTGGGCAGGCAGGGAGAGGGAAGGGGGAATGGCAGACAAGAAGGGATGGTGGTGCAGGCAGGGCGGAAAGGGGCAGGCAGGGATGGGGGGGAGAGAAAGACAGGGAGATGCCGGGGAGGGGGCAGGCAGGGATGGGAGGGAGAGGTAAAGACAGGGAGATGCGGGGGGCCAATAAGAACAGTGAAGGGAGTGGTCAGGCAAGCAATGGCGTACGCACAGCAGGAAACCTTTCACGCCGGCAGCGGGACCTGCCCCACGACGCCCACGCGGACGTCGAGGGTGTACGTTGTGTTGCCTGTAGTGGCACCGGGCGCAGCAAGCACCGCGCAAAGGAGCTGCGGTGTCGCCCATTGGCTGCAGAACCAGTCCTTGTCACGCTCTGCGTCAAAGCCACGCCACCAGTCCACGCAGAAGAAGCCATCATCCACCATGGTGATGTCCTCCTCGTTACGCTGCCAATCCCGCCGGATGGCACCGGTGACAGAGTCGAGGGCCAGGCGGACGGCGCGAAGGGCAAGGCTGTCCCCCAACAGCCCACTCGCCTGGCGGTCACAGCGCACACGCCAGATGGCGCCGATTACCGTGACACGGAGGCGCGTCCACGCGCGCAGCTCCTTCTTCTTAGCTTTCGCCACGGGCGCGCCACTCCACCCGGACATGTCATCGGCAAGCATAACGGCGGCGGTGAGCGGCGGCGGCGCGCCACCCGTCAGCGCCGCCCATGTGTCACAAAGCCATAGCATGGCTGGTCGTGCCGCCGGGCAGTCGAGAAACGTGTGAGCGAGGGTCTCGAAAGGCGGGTCGGTGAGAGAGGCACAGAACGGGTGACCGCAACACGCAGTTGACACATCTGGGTTACCGTCCGCATCAGCCGGCGCGGTGTCCGGGTCGAGGAGCTTGACCGCGATGAAGGCGTTGCAGCCAAGGCAGCAGTGGAGGATTCGCCAAGCGGTGATTACAAAAGGCCGGTGGATGGTCGGGTCGAGGAGGCGGGTCCAGACCTGAGCAAACCCCTCTGGTAGGTCGGGGTCGCTGATCGGCGCCCCGCCGGGTAGAGGCTGGTCTTTAGCAGCAGCCTCCCCCTCGGAGCGACGCACCTGCCGGCGGTTGGGCTGCCGAGGCGCGGAGGGGCCGGCACCTGACTGGACCCCGCGCACCCACGCCACGGGGTTGTCAACGTCCTCTGGCCGGAAACCGTTCCTGACCACCTCTAGCGTGCGGCACTAGCGCTCGTCACGCCCAACAAGCCCGTGGCGATCGAGCTGCCCAGTAGGGATCGTTGCGCGGTTGCGGAGGGCGCCCGCACTGATGCCAGCCTCGCTCGGGAGGCGCCACGCTGGGGGGAAGACCGCACCGTCTTTTCGGACCCCAAAGACGTTGGAGCTGAAGCCCATGTCCTCGCTGGCTGCCGTGGTGTAGCGCAGGCGCAGCCGCGCAGCACGAACGGTCATTTCGAGGAGAGAGACGGTATCTTGGCCGATCCCTGCGACGGCCGGGATGCCCCAGGCACACGGGGCAAGCTGCATGGTGTCCCACACACCCACCAGCCATGGCTCAGCGACAGCGCGGCGATCGTCGGGGTCAACCTTGACCATTTCGGCCGCGTAGAAGTTGTAGTCAGCGCGGAGCCAGCGCTGACGCGGCTTTGGGCGGATGACGACCATCGCCCCCTGACCAGGCCGCCCCGCGCCTCCCGGCAGCGGGTGCAGCCTACCAGACGGCCAAACCAACCATCGGCGCACTGCTGCCGAGCCTGCATCCTCTGGCGCCATCGGGTCAGCACCGCGGATGATTGCCCAGCCTGTTGCTGCGTCAGTGCCAACACGCGACCAGGGGGCAGTCGGCGCAGCGCTGCATTGCACATTGATGCGCCACTCGGCAGGCAATGCCGCGATGATGAGGTCAAGGTCAGAGAGAGCAGCCGCTGACAGGGCGGCGCGCTGGAGCCATGCATCACGCACGTCGCAGAGGCGCCTCCACCGCCGCGCCGCATCGGTGCGGAGGCCCTGGAAATCGATGCCCGGCACGGCGTCGTTGCCAAAAGTGGCCTCGCGCATGACAGACTCAAAAGACAGCGAGTCCGGAGTCATGATGCGCGTTATGCGCAGCTGCATGAACGCCTTGACGCCTTCCCGCACAATAGACGTCGCATCCATGCTGAGGCCGGAAACCGCCCCCGGCTGCGTAGCGACCCAGAGTGGCCCAGTCGGGAGATGGGGGACGGCAGCAGCAGGCTTGGCGACTTCCGACGCGTACAGTGCTGCCCACGGGTGTGAGTTGAAGCCGAAAAGCTGCCAGATGGCCTTCGCCCGCATGGCCGTCGCGTGCGAATCGAGGTCGGGCAGGCCAATGCCCCCCATGCCCCGGGGCAGGTGGGACACAGCAGCGCAAGGGTAGAGGCACCCCGCGTTTGGAGTGACCTCCTCCGCACGCGCAGAGGCTGCGACGTAGCGGTTTGTGACCTGTTGCATGGCCTGAAGCAGGGCACGTACGGTCATGGTGAACCCCGCCTGGTAGACGAGCTTGGCCGCGATGCACTGCGTGGCGACGTGAGCACGGCCGATGAGCGCGGGCGCGACGCCTGCCCACCGCCTAGTGGCAGCAAGCATGGAACCCGCCATTGTGCCGTACGCGGCGGCAACGACGGCGTCCAGGTTATCAGGGGCGATAGGCACGCCGAGGTGGCGAGAGACCGCAGCTGCAATGTCACGGAGGGGGTACCAAGTCGCAACGTGGCGCTCGCGGACACCTGCCTGAAACATGAGATCATCGGGGTCGGACCGGCGAGCCGTGTGAAGAAGAACTTGTTGACCGACTCGCCCGGGTTGCCAGCGCTGCTGGAGAGGGCGAGCGCCGTCTGGAACCTCGCGATGTCGCTCTCGGGGCAGCGCGTGGCGAGCGTGACGTCATCCGCGAACGCCTGCGCCGGAGGGGCCTCCGACCCCTCACCGACCCCGTTTGGTCCGGGCAGCCTGAGCGTGGTGAGTGTACCGCCAGCCTGCAGCGACGACAGGTAGGACATCACGGGCTGCAGAACGATGACCCACTCCATGCATGAGAGCGCCGAGCCCTGAAAGAGACCAGAGTCCATCGGTAAATCTGGCGTGAAGAAGCCGTTGACGCGCACCCTGACCTTGGCCCCTCCGAGGAGGATTCGACACCACCTAACCACCCCGTCGGGTCGGACACCCATGCGGATCATGGCTTGGTCGAGCCAGCCCCTGTTCACCGTGTCGTACGCCTTAGTCAGGTCGCTGTGCACCAGCCAGCCCGGCAGGCCGAGGTCGCGGAAGCGGGCAGCCAGCGCGAGATGGTAGCGCACGTTGTGATAGATGTCACGGCCATGGATGAACGCGCCCTGCCCGATGTCGATGAGGTAGTCAAGCGGGACTTGTAGGCGGTTGGCTATGATGCTCATCACAAGCTTCACGTCTGAATTGAGGAGCGTGATGGACCGGTAGCCATCGAGCTCATCGCCCGGCTTGCCTGGCTTGGAGAGCAAGCAAACAACCCCACGGAGGAGCAGAGCAAACGGGGTAGGTGACGTGCGGCCAGCCTCTCCCAAGCCGGTGTTGAACACACGGAGGAGGAGGGGGGAGAGGGAACCGCGCCAGTGGCGGTAGACCTCGTACGGATTGCCGTCGCCGCCGGGGACCTTGCCCCTAGCCGCGTGGGAGAGCGCAACCTGCAGCTCTTCTGCCGTAAGCATGCCAGCAAGCGCGTCGTTGGCACAGTCGACGGCCTCGGCCAAGGCAGCGAAGGGCCCATCCAGCCTCCTTGGCAGGGTGGTCAGGAGGGTGTGCTGGGCTGCGGGGTCAATGACCAGCTGCGGGCGGAACAGACCGATGGAAGACTCAGAAGAGAAGAAGTCGACAACGTACTTGGTCGCTTTCGGAGCGTCCGACACAAACGAGGCGGAATCGGGGCTGTCAGTAGGGGCACGGCCGGGTCGGTTGAGGGAGAGCATGGTGGTGACTGTGTGCATCTCGCGTGCCTGGTGGTGGAAGTATTACGAGCTGGTTTCACCCTTGTTCTGGTCGAGGGTGGCAGCCACGTCCCATGCCAATGCGGAGAGCGCACGCCATGCCGCCGCAGCGTTGTCCTTCTGCGCGAGCCAAATGGTGGCAGCCGCACTGACGTCCCCCCCGGATGCTGCTGCAGCAAGCATGCCCTCTCGGGCGCTGCGCGCGCAGTGGTCGGCGGCACGCGCGGGCGCCTGGCGGTCGCGGCGGTGGCGCTTGTCAACACCAACAGCCATGTCTATGAATGCCGACTTCCAGGCATCGAAGGCGCCGATGAGCTCAGACGCCGGGCACACCATGAGTGGGGGGACCGTCTTAACGATAAAGGCGCTCACGGCTGCAGAAGGCTCCTTGGAGTTCAGCAAACGCAGGGGGAACGACAGGATGCCCCGGCCACGCGGCACGCCTGACGTCATGCAAGTCACCATGAGCGACACAGGCAGGTGGTCGGTGGAGACGGGCGCTGAGGGCAGAATGTCTGAGGTCGCACTGAGCGCAGTGGCGGCAGGAAGCGCAGCTGTGGTCAGAGCTGGTGAGAAGCACTCAGAGACAAGGAAGCGGTCCAGGCGTTTTCCCGATGATGTCGACGCCGACCAGTGAGTGAAGGCCACGGCGGCAGGGTTGAGGTCGCGCCAAATGTCACACAGCTGTGCCGAGCCCATGACGGCCAGCAGCTCTGATGCACCGATGTGAACCCCTGGCACCGGGCAGGCGACGCGGTCATCCTGGTGCAGGGTGACGTTGAAATCGCCAGCCACAACAGTCGGGGTAGGGTCATTGACCGGGAAGTATCCAGCCAGGGTGTAAGAGAAGAAAACTCCCCGGTGGACAGGCTGTGCCGGGGCGTAGACTCCAATGAGGCGGAAAGGCGATCCATCGAGGAACGCGTCGACGCGGAGGATGCGCCCCGACGTGTCGAGGGGGGCATCATGCCTAGTGGGCTGAGTGAGGGGCAGTCCGGACTGAGGACCATCACCACCCCGCCGGTGGAACCGGCACCCGGCGTGTGAAAGAACCGCGCGCCAGGCCAAAAGGCGCTCGCACCGGGCTGCCGCCGCAACAAATCTTGTGGCTCTGCGGCGGTTTGCGTCTCAGTCAAGATGCCCACGTCCGCCTGCTGCTCGCGCAGCCAGGCCGTGACCTGCACCAGCGTAGCACCAGTGAGGCCTCGTACGTTGAGCATGATGACTGAGAGGCGGCGGCCGGTGGGCGCACCGGGCGTACTCATGGCGCCCTGCGCTGGGGACCAGCCCACATGCCGTGGGGGCCGCAGCGCGCTGGGAGAGAGTCGTCTTCGTCGACGTCATATGACCTGCGGCCTCGCTCCGGGTGGTGGCGGAAGGCGGGGCCACGGTCATGCTCGCAGTAGTCGCCGTGAACCTGATCGTGGTAGAAGACGGGGTTTGAGTCGAACCACCTGTCGGGAGTGGCATGGCCAGACCCCCCTGACCCAAACTGGTACCGCGTGCGCGGGTCGACCGCTGGGGAGCGCGATGCCGGTTGGTCCGGGATCGGCTGCCCGAAGATGGTGGGCCGCGGTGGCAGCGACGTGGCGGCTGCCGATGCAACACGCCCGGCAGCACGTGCACCAGTGGGCGGGGGGAGCGCGGCCGATGTCCCTAGGGTTGGCTGCCCGAAGATGGAGTTGACCTGCAAAGGCAGAGTCTGGGTGCCAACGGGGCCCCGGGAGGTGCCAGCGTGCGCCCCGAGGCCCATGCCAAGATCCGCCGGTGCTGACTGCCTGGGTACGGTGGGAGGCACCAAAGGCGCGGCAGCAGTGACAACGGGCAGGTCGACTTCCATTGCCATCGCACCGGCGTGCGCGCGGCCGTTCATGGCGGGGAGGTTTAGCCAGCTGCCCGGCGGGCTGAGGGCAGAGCGGTTCCGGAGCATGTAACCGCTGCTACTCGTATTACGGATTGCAAGGGGGTTGACAGGTGTGCTCCGCCCGCCCCGAGCACGGCTCGCAGCAGCGCGCGCGAGGGCGACGGCCTCATCGTCACGGCTCGGTGATGCCCGCCAGGAGCCGGCCCTGTCAGCACGGCCGGAAGCAGCCAGAGTCCCGACGCGGGGTCCTAGAGAGCCACCACTGTCCCCGCCGTCATCACCAGGGAGTGAGTCAGTGGGTGGTGACCCCGCAACAGCCATGGGGGCGGAAGCGCTGGCTGTCGGCGGGGCAGCAGACCCAGAACGCACCGCAGCACCCATGACGCTTGTGCCTGCAGAGTGCACCTCGTGGCCCCCTGCGGTCCCTCCGGTGGCAAGCACATCGCTGCCCCCTTCTGGCATACGCATGGAGGTGTCCGTGTGCACCTCGTTGGCAACGCCAGCCACGCGGCCAACACCTGCAGAGTGCGCGATGTGGCCACCGCTGGCCGTGGCACCAGCACTGCCAGCAGTGTGTGCACCGATGCCGTTGTCAGCTACGGGGAGGGCAGCGACAGCAGGACCTGCATCAGCACCACTGCCACCAGCGGAGTCGGCACCACCAGCTAGCACGGCGGCCGCACCGCCCTCGGTGACACCACCAGCCCCCGCAGAGCGGCCAGCGTCGGCAAACCCCGACGTGTTGCCAGCGATGCCTTCCTCGTCCGACTCATAGAACCCATCGAGGACGCCGGCCCACCCCTCCCGCAAGAGGCCACCCGACCCCGGTGAGTCAACGGATGCCCCGGGAAGAGCGGGGATGGTGGTGCGGCAATTGGGGCACGTGTTGTGACCAGCGCGCCATTTGTCAAGGCAGCAGAGATGGAACACGTGGTTGCAGATGGTGCTGACTAGGTTGTCGACGTCGGAGAGAGGCTCGCGGCAAATAGAGCAAGACCCCAGCTCCGGGGGGTTTGGCACCTCAGTGGCAGGGGCAGAAACGGGTCCCACGTGCGCGCGGCCATCCTCGGGGGCAGCGGCGAGCGGGGGAGCCTCGGCCGAGCCGGAAGGGGCGTTTAGCCCAGGCGGCACGACCCCCGCCGCTGCTCCCGCAGCCGGAGAGCCAGCGTCAGCATAAGTGGAGCCAGGGGCGGGCCCTTCGGACGCGCGTGCGACCACGTCGATGTCAAGGTCGAGTTGGGCGGGAAGCATGACCCCGTTTGGCAGCGTGGTCCCCGGCAGCGCGGCCGAGCCGCCCCCGATGGCGGCAGCCGCGACGGCGGGCACAGCCGCCAGAGAAGGGTGCCCTGGTGAGTAGTGGACCGCGGGGGTGAGCACAGAAGCTCCAACGAGCGGGTCGTCTTTTAGGAGCACGAGCACCGGTGAGGTTGTGATGCCCGGCACGTAGATCGCAGCCGGGAGGCGGCGCAGCCAAGGGTCCGACGCCGGCGGGGTTACCCACACCACGATTTTTTCACCGTCGGCTGGTTGGTAGCCTGGTCCCGACCGAGCCGCATGCGCAGCACGACGACGGCATCGGGGTCGCTGTTGAAGCGCACCACGTCAGCCGGCGCCGTGCCCATTAGGGGAGTCACTGGTGCGTAGCCAGCCATCGCGAGGAGGGCCGCCGCAAGCTCGTGAGTGGAGAGGGCAGCAGGCACATTCTGCACCAAGATCTGGATGGCAGTGTTGGGGAGCGGGTGCTCAGCGCGCTTAACAGCCACCTGCCAGATGCCGTTACGCCACTCTACTGGGTACGCCCCACCGCTGGTCAGGTAACGGTAGAGGGAGGCATACGATGCGGTCATCTGGTTCAGCTGGAGCTCAATCACGATGAGCCCGCTCTTGCGGATGGTGCATGCAGGTGTGTGATCCTTCCCGACACCAAATCTGGTGGTCAGGTCGGTCATTAGTGCCGCGTGAAGGCTGTCCTGGTGCGGCCTGCCGGCTGCGTCCCCCACCATCAGGCAAAAGACCGACGTGCGCGCGTGGACGTTGTCAACCGTCCCACCACCGAGGCGTTGGCCATGGTCGACTACGCGGGCGACCAAAGAGTGGTCACCCGCCCACAGCGCGCTCCGAACGAGCATGCCGTAGGAGTCGACTACCCTAGGGCTGACCTACCGGTCCCCCAAACAACCGTCAAACTCCCGATCAAACTGCCTCTAAACCGCAACGGCCGGAAATCCCGCCGGGGCTCTGAGTCGCAGCCTTCGTCCCCTCCTTCTAAGTTCAAACCACCCGCACAGGCACCGACAACCCGGGCCGCGAGTCGTCGGGGCCGGGCGGCGGCAAGCCGGCTCCTATAGGGGCAGGACAAACTTAGAAGAAAAGTAAGAAAACAGGGAAGGCGAGGCCGGGGGGGAATTGCGGACGGGAGGGGCTTTGGGCTGTTGGATCGGGAATTGGGGGCGTGGGGGGGTCAGCAGTCCGGCAGGTCAGGGACCTACCTAGGGGTCGGCGGCTCAGGGGGTCGGTGAGTCGGCAGGCCAGAGGAGGCCAGGAGGGGGTCAGAGCGGCACGGTTTGGGGTGGCAGCGGAGTACGACCCCCGTCTGGACGGAGTCGCTTGAGCTGGCGCCGCTTCAGGGCAGAGAAAACGGGGTGCGAGTGCGCGTGGAAAGCGGTGGTACTAAGGGTGCTGGGGGGGGCGGGTCCAGTGGCTGAAGTTGCCAGAGGGCTAAATGGGAAGCGGGCAGAGATAAAAGAGGCCCCGGGGGAGGGGGGGGGCTCAGGGCCCCTTGTGAGTCACTAGGGCGGCCACTGGGAGGGGCAGGAAAGAACTACGAGTCGGAAGGCTCCGGGAAAGACAGGGAGCAGCTAGAGGAGGCACCGGCAGCGCTAGACTCAAAGGATGGCGTGCATTCTAGTGGGCGTGCATGCGTGCCGATGCGTGCTCAGGCAAACGTTTGTGCCTGTGCGTGTTCGAGCGTGCGTTTGTGCGTGCGTGCGTGCGTGCGTGCGTGCGTGCGTGGGGGAGGGAGAGGGAGGGGGGGCATGGCAGACAAGCAGGGATGGTGGTGCTGGCAGGTCGGGAAAGGGCAGGGACGAATGGGGGGGAGAGAGAAAGACAGGGAGATGCGGGGGATTTTTTTTTTTTTCAGAGCCCAACGTTACACTCAAGCAACGCAGCCATGCCGACACCTAAGCGACAGCAACACAGGTTTCTGGTTTCCGGTTTACCAAAAATACCAATACCAGTTTCTCTGTTCCTCAGTTCCCGTGTTGCTGTAGCCTAGGCGTCGGCATAAGGTGTTGCTTTGATGTAATACCTTTTAAAAAAAAAACAAAAAAAAAAGGAAACAGAGAGAAAACAAGAGACCCAGATGTTGGAACGGAGACTCCCGAAGGCACGGCCGGAGCCGTGGCGGCCTCCGAAAACATAGGGACACGCAAGCCAATCCAACTAGAGCACCAGAGCCGGCAGGACTACAGGATCTTGGGATTGGGGGAACGGGACTTGAGGATAAGGAAGACGGAGGATACGGACACGAGGGAATGGAAGTCAGGAAACTCGAGGCACGTGAAATGATGGAACGATGAGGGAACAACTGGAAGAAAGCTGGAAAGGACTCGAGGGGAGAGGGACACGTAGAAGCAAATGATTTTTTTTATTTTTTTTTAAAAGGTATTACATCAAAGCAACACCTTATGCCGACGCCTGGGCTACAGCATTTTTTATTTAAAAAAAAAAAAAAGGTATTACATCAAAGCAACACCTTATGCCGACGCCTGGGCTACAGCAACACGGGATCTGAGGAACAGAGAAACTGGTATTGGTATTTTTGGTAACCCGGAAACCAGAAACCGGTGAGCGACCCAGGAATCGAACCTGGAGCCTTTAGGATTGCAGATAACATCGTTAACCACTAGCCCAAAGGTGGAACCATCCCCCATGATGACGAAAAAATACCTGTGCTTTTTTTTTTTGCGGAAAGGGAGGGAGGGGGGGGCACGGGGCCTCTGGCTCTGCCCTCTGGCTCTGCCCTCTGGCTCAAGCCGGTGGGCAGGTGGGGGGGGGGGGGGGCTGCAGAGTCCCGTTTCCCACGAGTCCAAGTTCCTTAGTCCTGTCGGCTCTGGTGCTCTAGATGGATTGGCTTGCGTGTCCCTGTTTTTTCAGGGGCCGCCACGGCTCCAGCCGTGCCTTCGGGAGTCTCCGTTCCAACACCAGGGTCTCTTGTTTCCTCTTCGTTTCCTGTGTTGCGGTCGCTTAGGTGTCGGCATGGCTGCGTTGCTTAAGTGTAACGGTGGCCTCTGAAAAAAAAAAAAAAAAAGAGGAGTCCCTCAGCCAGTCCTAACCATTCCCTGTGCACCTGCCTCCCCATCTGCCTTCCAGCTCCGCCCCCTTCCCTTTTCCTCCCTCTCCCTATTCGTCTCCTCTGCCTCTCGCCCCCTTCATTCTTCCTCCCTCTCCCTGTTCTTCTCCTCTGCTTCTCGCCCTCTCCTCAGCCACCATGCCCGCCTCCCGAATCTTCAACTTTTACTATCACTACCCCCTCCTCCCTCTCTCCTCTCCCCACTCTGGTCCGTCTCCCCCTCTCACTGCTCCGTCTGCTCGTCCCACGCTCCCCGGTCTTCACCTCCCACCCCCCCCACCTCCTCTCTCACGCCTCCCATTTTTTTGATTTTAAAAAAAAAAAAGGTATACATCAAAGCAACACCTTATGCCGACGCCTAGGCTACAGCAACACGGGACCAAGGAACAAGGAAACTGGTATTGGTATTTTTGGTAAACCGGAAACCAGAAACCGGTATGTTTTGAGTTTGCTGCTTTCCAGGTTAGGCGTGCTTTTTAGTCCTCTCTGTGCCCCTCCTGGGGGGGGATGGTTCCACCTTTGGGCTAGTGGTTAACGATGTTATCTGCAATCCTAAAGGCTCCAGTTTCGATTCCTGGGTCGCTCACCGGTTTCTGGTTTCCGGTTTACCCAAAATACCAATACCAGTTTCCTTGTTCCTTGGTCCCCGTGTTGCTGTAGCCTAGGCGTCGGCATAAGGTGTTGCTTTGATGTAATACATTTTAAAAAAAAAAAAAAAAAAAAAAAATCCTCCCACTCTGTGTTCTTCTCCTCTGCCTCTCGCCCTCTCCTCAGCCACCACGCCCGCCTCCTGGTTCTTCCACTCTTCCTATCCCTACCCCCTCCTCCCTCTCTCCTCTCCCCAATCTGGTCCGTCTCCCCCTCTCTCTGCTCTGTTTGCTCGTCCCACGCTCCCCAGTCTTCACCTCCCACCACCCCCCCACGCTTCTTCCCACTCTCCCACGCCTCCCTGCTTTCCCTGCCCTCTTCTCTCCCCCGTGCTGGGGGGGGATGGTTCCACCTTTGGGCTAGTGTTGCTGTAGCCTAGGCGTCGGCATAAGGTGTTGCTTTGATGTAATACCTTTAAAAAAAAAAAAAAAAAAAACTAGTGGTTAACGATATTATCTGCAATCCTAAAGGCTCCGGGTTCGATTCCTGGGTCGCTCACCGGTTTCTGGTTTCCGGTTTACCAAAAATACCAATACCAGTTTCTTTGTTCCTTGGTCCCCGTGTTGCTGTAGCCTAGGCGTCGGCATAAGGTGTTGCTTTGATGTAATACCTTTTAAAAAAAAAAAAAAAAAATCCCCGCTCATCCTGCCTGTTTCTCACTCCCTTCACTGTTCTTATTGGCCCCCCGCATCTCCCTGTCTTAACCTCTCCCTCCCATCCCTGCCTGTCCCCTCCCCTGCATCTCCCTGTCTTTCTCTCTCCACCCCATACCTGCCTGCCCCTTTCCAGTAGCTTCCGACTCCGTGGACGGATTTCCTCGATTTCGGTTGCGTTGGAGCCCCTTTAACGTGCGCTTCGACGCTAGAGTGACGGCGGAGGCACTGGCTCAGCCGCGCGTCGCCGCATTTTCTCAGTGGCCGACGACCGTTACCCCTGCTCGTCGTCACTGTCGTTCGGCTACCTGGCTCAGCCGGTGACACCCAGACCTGCTGGTCTGTGCGACGTGGAGTGGCCTCTGCTCTGGTATTGGCCCAGGTGATTGCCTCCATGCATTTCGGCATGCACATGCGCATGGACCCCATGTGCGCGTGACCCCTGCCCCCCCGGGCTGCCCCCCCTGTCTCCGCCTTTCGCCCCTCCAACTAGGCTCTGCTTTTGCTCCTCTCCCGGTTCCTGCCACCCTCCCACACAGCCCACGCCGCCGCCGATTCCTAGAGGGCCCCTCCTCCCGCCCACGCCGCCGCCGGTTCTTAGAGTGTCCGCCCTCCCCCCCCGCCCGCCTTCCGTGCTCCTCCCGCCCACGCCGCCGCTGGTTCCTAGAGTGGCCCCTCCCCCCGGGCCACTAGCCCCCTGTCCCTAGTGGCGGTTTCCCGTCTCCTTTGGACCTGCGCGCACACGCACGCACACGCACGCACGCACGCACGCACGCATTCTCTAGGTAGCCAGCACTCCTAGTGGCCCCCTAGCGTTTCCCCCCTAGCGACTCCCAAGGGGCCCTCCTGGGCACCCCTCCGTAGAGGACCCTTTCTGCGGCCCTCTTTTTCCAGTCTCCACCACCCCCACCCGACGCCGTAAACCCCCTTTCACGTGCACCCCACGCACCCTCTCCCCTCCGTCTGTTGTAGCCAGCTGGCAGCTTCGGCCTCTGGTTTTCCCTTTGCCCCTCCCCCCAGGATCTGTCTTTCCCCCTCTGGACTACACTCCCCCCCACCACCTGCGTCGCCGCCGCCACGTCCCATAGTCCCTTGGATATTGCCGCTTACACCCCGAGGCCCCTAAGCCCTTTTGGGATCCCTGGCCCTTTGGCCCCCCTAGTGCCGCCCGCTCTCCCTCCTCGCACCGCCTCTGACCCTTAGCACCAGCGGCCTCTAGGCCCCTGCTCCCCCAACCCCTCTCTCC